>CM076574.1:389451195-390051195 GCA_034641835.2 Pinus albicaulis
AGCCCTCTTAGGTTGAGCTGGCCCTCAACGATCGGGATCGCTATAAATGCTATCTTTAGATGTAAACTACGTAAAATCTGCAACTCTAATTGATATGGATATTCCAAGGTAGTGTACTATCAATTGTAGACTTTTCTGATGTGTACAACTGGCGCATGCAATCAGAGACCATCCTAAATTAATTACACAATTTAATTTGAGGAATTTCCTAATTAATAGGGGCCTAATTCCTCAATGAAAAACACAAGGAAACAATGGCATGGAGGGATTGAAAATTTTCTAAGTGTTGGCTAGAGTCAATCAGTCAAAAAGAGGGATAGAATCTACATTTGCAGGTTGTGCTCAGGCTTGAGAAAATATATCTATTAATCTCTATTATTTGGCTAATGAAATACATATAGGAATGGGTTTTGAGAAGTTTCTTTCCCATAGATAAATATTTGTGTATGTGTTATGAATCCTTTTGCATGTCTATGATTTTTGTTTTATATTGTGAATTGAATTCTGTAGAGCGGTAGAGTAGCTTTGAGTCTTGTGATTTTGTAAATTTCATGAACATTTTTAAATCTACACATAATTTCTACATGGTATCATAGCAAGATTCACACTAGATAAAAAATTTCAAAGTTGGTTCTCAGTAGAATCGAATTTGCAATTCAATGTTGTAGGATCTCTTCAGAGTTGGGAAGATGAGTTTCAATGGGTTGATGGCTAGAGTATGCTTTGGATGGTGCCTCTAATTTTGTCACATGGAAGGATCACATGAAGGCGGTATTAGATGACAATGGATTGTTGGAATATTTCAAGATGAAAACTCCACAACTACCTTCAACAAATTTCCAGGACTTTTCTCAATAAAATAAATGTGTGGCCAATGTGAGGAAAATTATCTTAGAGGGAGTAGAATATCACATTGTCTCAAATCTCCCCAAAATCGAGTACGAGATCAAAATAGTCACGACATGAATTTAGTGCTCAAGGATAAACTTCAAAATATCAAAATGCAGAAGAATGAATCCATACCTTAGTATTTGATTAGGTTCACATAATGTTGTGATGAGATTGGTGGGGTTGGTGTTACTATAATAGAGGATGATTTGGTAATCCTAGCCCTTCCTTGCCTTCCTAAGAGCTAGAACAACTACCAAGAGTCGGTGAATGGGAGGGAGAAACTACCAAATTGGGAATGTTAATGGTACGATTTGGTACAAGGAAATAAGGCGGTCTACCAAATATGGGACTTCATCCAAGGGAGATTATGAGGAAAAAATTTCATTGGATGGACATTGGAAAGGAAAAGAAAGGGAAAGGGAATAAATCCCAATCTAAAGTAGAATTCAATCAAGGGGGAAAGAGGAAAGAATTTCCCAAAATTAAGTGCTTCAATTTTCATGAATTTGAGCACTATGCCACAAAGTGTCCACACAATGATACAAGTAAGAATACCTTAGGAGGACCAACAAGAGAAGCCTTGGATTGATAGCTAGAGCTTCAATTTATTCTCATTGCATGCATGGCTAGCATAATGATGGGGAGAGTGTGGTACTTGGACAGTGGTGCTTTGTTCCAAATGATGGGGAATATATATATTTTTTAGTGTCTTGGAGGAGAAATACTTGCATATTCACGTCGATATGGGGGACGATGGTAGGTACAATGTGACCGATATTGGTAAAATCACCTTTCAAAGGGATTTGAGCTCCCCCGTCAGGCTCAAGGATGTTATTACTGTTCTGGGCCTAAAGAAAATTCTCATATTTTTCACGGTTTTGGAAGGCCATGGATATGATGTGGTATTCAGTAAAGGAAAGGCATTCCTAAGACACATAGCCATGGGACATGTGAATCATATTAGGGTTTGAGTGAAGAACCTATATAAGCTAGATGTGGAAGTTTGTACTGCATTAAGCACTAAGGAAAAGAAGATGTAGAGCTACGATATCGCTGAACTATGGAATAAAATAATTGGTCATTTTGCATCATGGTGCCCTGAATATTTTGTAGAAAATAACTATAGGCCTTCTCAAAGGAGCACTTGAGCAACATGATGTGTGCAAAGGATGTACTTTTGGGAAGTACATTAAATCCATTTTCCATGATTGAGACATCAAAACACATGCAATCCTTGAAAGGATACACTTTTATGCTTGTGGACCTTTCTTGACATCCTCCACTGCCAGAAACAAATATTTTTTTATCTTTGTAGATGATTTATCATGGAAGTGATGGATCTTCTTCATGCAAAATAAAGACCAAACATTCTCCAAGATCATTGAATTCAAGGAACTAGTTGAGAAAGAAACCAACAAGAAGGTGAAGCCTCTAAGGATCGATTATGGAGGAGAGTACGTGTCAAATGAATTCAAAAAAAAAATTGCAAAAGAAGGCATTCGATTGGAGTTGACAACACCCCACAACCCACAATAGAATGGGGTGGTTGACAGAAGGAACTATAACATTGTGGCAGTTGCGAGGGATATGTTTCACTCTCAAGGGATACCACTGCATTTATGGGCAGAGGCATGCAACACAATAGTCTATTTGTAGAACCAGAGTCCTCATTGGATTATGGGAATGATTACACTAGAGGAGTATTTCTCCGGGATAGAGTTAGACGTGTCGCACTTCATGATTTTTGGAGACTCTGTTTACTGCCATGTCTCCACATAATCAAGGAAGAAGCTTGAGCCAACAACATAGTTGGGGGTATTTTTGGGGTACAAAAAAAATTCTCATAAATACCATGTATACTTTCCATCCCTCAGCATGACAATTGTACAAAGGGATGTGAAGTTTGATGAGGAGAAATAGATATGGTGCTCTCTTGAGAGGGACCTTCAGATTACACCAAGTGAGGAAATTTTAGCTCCAAAGGAATACCCTCAGGAAGTTGTGGAGTAACCCCAAATTGGGGATAAGAGAGTGGAGACAACCACTCAAAAAAAACCATCCAAAGAAGGTATGAAAAAAACTAGGGAAGTTAAGATATTATTGCATGATGCTAGAGAGAATGTGGGAGAACCCAATTCATAGCACGAGCAAGGAGGGTCACATGATCTATACACTAAAAACATGGATCTAATGAATGTGTTTGTAGAGACTCAGCCATCCTATTTTCAAGAAGCACTAGAGAAAATTGTATGGGTTGATTCAATGATGGAGGAATATGATTCCAATGTAAAAAACATTATTTGGGAAATGGTCCCAAGACCAACAGATAAATTATTTGTGAGTTCGAGATGGAACTTCAAGGTAAAACATGAAATAGATGGAAGCATAGAAAATGATAAGGCCAGATGTGTGGAATAAGGATTCTCTCAAGTTGAGGGAATTGACTATGAGGAGACCTTTGCTCCAGTAGAAATATACCCATCAATTAGATCAATTCTTGCATTGGCTACGTAGATGGGGTGGAAGATCCACTAGATGGATGTAAAAAAAACATTCCTCAATGGATTTATTGAGGAGGAGGTGTACATCGAGCAACCAAAAGGTTTTGAGACCTTTGATCGAGAGTCACATGTGTGCAGACTCGTACGAGAATTGTACAGTCTCAAGCAAGCACCTTGTGCATGGTACACTAGGATTGATAACTATTTCATTGGGTTGGGCGTCACCAAAAGTGAAGAAGATGCAAACCTTTATCACATATTGGTTGAAGGTAAATTGTTGATTACTTTATTATATTTTGATGCTTTTATTTTAAATGATGATGATAAGTTGATCAGATCTTGCAAGAGCATTTGAAATGAAGGACATGGGACTCATGCACTACTTCCTCGGATTGGAAGTATGGAAAGGAGATTGGGAAATGTTTCTCTCAAGGAAAATATGAAAATGACATATTGAAGAAATTCCACATGGAAAGTATAAAACCCATGGAGACTCCTCTAGAAAGCAGTTGGCGGAAAGAGGATGCCACTTCAAGTGAGGAAGTGGAGGATGCCATTTATCGGTAGCTTGTGGGTTCAATCGTGTATCTTGTGAAAAGACAACCATATATGTGCTATGAAAACAAGTTGAGACAAGCTATGGTTAGGCCAAAAAAATTATTTTGGAAGGAAACTAAGCATGTTATATGGTACCTTAGAGGAATTACCCAATTTTGACTATGGTATAAATAGATAGATGAAGTGAATCTATGTGTCTTCATAGATGTAGTTTGGGCGGGGAGTCCATTAGACTAGAAGAGTACATCAAGAGGAATTTTCAGTGTTCGGTCTACAACCGTTTCCTGGTAAAGCAAGAAGAAAATATCTACGGCACTCAACTCAGTAGAGGAATAATACATGGATGTCAGTCAAGCAACATGTGAGGTGATATGGATGAGAAAGATTCTTGTGGGGCTGTTTTTTTAGATGATGGATCCATTTTTCATCTACCGTGATAATCAGAGTTCCATCAAGCTCTATAAAAATCATGTATTTCATGATCGATCCAAGAATATATATATCTGATATCACCATCTATGGGATTGTGTTCAAAGGAAGATAATACTATTAGAATACATTCCTACAAAGGAACAAGATGAAAATATATTGATAAAGTATTTTTCAAGAGGAAAATTCAAGTTCCATAAAGGTAGGATAGGGGTGACAGATAATACATTTCTTGTTGAGAGAGAGTGTTGAAAAATGCACAAAGAAAATATTAGTTTGACTTTGCCTTGGTTAAACTAGATAAAATTCAAATTTCCATTTCAACAAAAATCTTGGAGGTAGTTGACTGAGGTTACATGGATTTTGTTACTGATTTAACTCAGTTAATTCAAGTTGGAGGCCTTAAGTTCAGATAAACATGAGTGATTTCTAATTTTTAGCAATCTAATTCAGTGAAATTTATTTATTGTCAGTTAAACTAGTTCTAACTATTAGAGGAACTAGTGGAAGGTCTAGTTGTGCAATGTGACTTAAGTCACACTCAATGATCATCCTTATAATTGATCAAGCAACCCAAAATAATTAGGGAATCTTTCGGAAATGACCTACAACACAGATGACAATCTCACCTAAGGAAATATTGGGGAATGTTAGAACCATGTTTCTACATCCACAGAGGAAATAGGACGTGTATATACTCCTAAAATTCTACTTATTCTTATTTGGACCTATGCAAATGAATTTATCTACTCTAACAGATTATACTTCATTCATCTACCATTACTTATACGCATTGTGCCTTTATCATTAAAACATACATAAAGCATATAAATAACTTCGCAATCACTGATAATAAGCAAATACAATGCATAAACAGAGAGTTGTCTTCAAACTCTTCTTATTTTATTAAGATAAGTCTCTTCGATGCATATAATTTCTCCGACCTATGCACACAACTGTAGGTGGTATGCGCACAAAGCTGCGGACTCTTCAAGGCCTCCATGCACATAGTTGCAGAGCCTTCCCTTGGCCAAAAATAAAGAAAGATAGATATTCAAAAAAAAAATTTCATCACAAGTACAAGACTACTTACATCGACTCAATATTACATTTGTTTATATAGCCTTTAAATCATACAAAAAACATGGTCCACATACCATGGGAGGACTCAAAAATTACAAAATAAAACCAATCCCTTTACAAGAAGACGGGATTTGACCCACCTCAAAGCCCCTAAACTCCACGGGGATAAATTATCTTCACTGAAGCGCACACTCCGCTCCTTGAGCTGTGGAGTCTTTTGACCCAAAATGGAACAAGTTGGGCCATGCCCTACATTTGGTGCACGAGTTTACAACCACTAACAGGGGGATCATATGATCTTCTGCAAGGGTGGCATACAATTCATCACTGAGCCTACACTTGGAAAGTTGATCATAGGGGAGACATGTTCCACTCTTCCTACAGGGTATGTCAGGATCTTGCATGAGCAGAGCATATCGTGTACGACTGAGGAAGGTTTATACTGGGTGTCAAGGCTCCAGAAATTTTATTGGAAAATTATCAGGAGTTCGGAGGGAAGACTTAATGATGATGGTTGGAAAGAGACTGAAAAATACACATACACTCAGATGATTACAAGTATTAGATACCAATTTATTGGATGCTTTCAAGGGGTAGCTATTTTTCACATGTGGTTTCCAGCGGTCATAGGTACTATGCAGTGGCAGGCCCAGGGAATTTTAGCATGCATCAAATTAGTTCATGATTTATGGATTCTATATATTGATTACACGAAGGGAGTAGAGATGAGGAAAAAATGGATTCCAACAGTTTTTTGGCAAGTCACATTATCTCCTAATGAGCAAGGTCATGGCTGAGAGTGATCTTGTTCACTCTTGGGTTGACACATGGGGGTTTTTAGAGGAATTAATTGTATGGAGAGGAAAAATGTATATGTTGCTAAGTAGGTTCAAAGTTAGCTCTGGAGGGGTATGATTTGACATCGTGGAGACGCCTAGGAATGATGTATTTTTCCTTTATAAGTATTTCTCTATTAGGTTCCAAGAGAGGAGGATACACTATGTGCATGATGGGTAATGACACAATGTTAGCATGGTGTCATAATTTTGAGACTAGCATGGGACCCCGAAATTTCAGGGCTTGTCAGTTCAACTACCCTTAGGGATGAGTTATTTTATGCAAGATGTGATCAAATAGACCTTCCATTAGGTCTTATATTTACAAAGAGAAATTTTCTCCTTAGTGACCTACAAGTAACGTAATGCACTTCACAAGTATGGCAGGATGATCAATAAGAGGAGATCACAAATAGTTCTGATGGAAAAGTATTCATCTCCACGTGGGTTTGATTTCATATTTAGGAGTCTACCCTAGTGCATGAGATTGGGTTTTCACCAAGGAAACATCTCGAGGAGTTAACCAGAGTTCCACATGATCAGGGTGCTCTACTTACTCATGATCCAAAGAGGGCTTCTGACAACTATATATTATTGGGTAGCGAGTTAAGAGAAGAGGGATTCAAATGGATCAAGATGGTTTGGAATATGGTGTCATAGGCTTCACTCATGTGATGGTGGAATAACAACAAGGAGTGGTACAATGGAATATTTGGGACCCTAGCATTAGCTAGACTTGTTTGGGAGCTATAGCGTATCATGATATTGCTTGAAGACAAGAAATTTTTGGTAGGGAGGATTGAAATATTCCCAATTTTTGTGTTAAAAAAATGGCTAAGGGGATTTTTCCAATTTTGATTAAATTGGGGAAAATATCATTTTTATTAAAATAGTGCGGAAAAGTAATATTTTATTAAAATGGTGGCAAAAATATATTAAGTGTAAAATGGCCCGCACAAATTAAATAATATTAGAGAAGGTGTCTAGAAGCATGGATAGAAATATAAAAGGAGGAGAAAGTCATTTGTTGGGCATATTTTGACTATTACATTTCACATTTCATCTTCTCTTGGAGTTTTTTAGCACAAGAAGGGAAGTGCTTTTTAGCACAAGAATTCCAAGAAGAAATTTTACCCTCATTTTGGAGGACTTCAAGTGTCTCCCTAGTGGAATTTTGGAGTCCAATTTAGGGATTCCCTTGAGCTCATTGTGGGAGATTTGATTAGCTCTGCATATTTCCTAGTTGTAGAAGGAGTTCGTGCTACAAATTTTGGAGCAGAAGCTATGGGTTAGATATTTCAGGTGTTTAGAGATATTTTCACATTGGTTTTAGTAAGAGTTTGTTGGAATTTTGCAGGGCAGAGACCGAGGGGAATATCCCAGTCGAATTTATCTATTTTAGGAGGTGCACAAAGGCTCTTGGGAAGTGATTGTGCAAAGGTTGGCGGACATGGTGAATTGAGGAGTTAGGAGCTAGAAGAATAATATTTTTTACAAGGAGAATTTTGTAGTAGTTTTCCAAAGGAATTTCATTAAGAGATTCTCTCCATTTAGAAGAGACATTCTTGTTATGTGCATGACATACTAGCCTAGGTAATTCACATTTCTTGAGGCCTTCTGGGTTAGATAGAACAAACTCAATAATTTTTATGGGTTTTATTAGATATTTAGAGGAGATACCTTGGTTCAAATTTCAGAATTTTTTGAGTAGTTTACAATGAATAAATTCTAGTAGGGTGTATAACTAGGTAGAGAGCCATTTGCACCATTTTGGTAGGCTTATTTATCTTCTGGATTCAACTCAAACCATTTCATCGTTTTTCTAGGTTTTGGGACAGGAGTTCGGAGCTGAAATTTCAGAGCATTCCAGGTAGTATTTGGAGAACAAATTCCAATTCCATTTGGAAGTCTGTAGTAAATTTTCTAGGCAATGCATATATATTATCAATTTGGAGCCATTTCAGTAGTTGGTTCAGACAGATTTCTCCAGGGGTTTTAATAACTTGCATAACAAGCCCAAGATACATTTTTCTTACTCATTATGTACCTAGATTTCCATTGATTAATAAAATGGCTCAGTTATTTTTCTTATTTTATATGGTGTTCTAATTTAGGTGCTTTTATTTGTTGTTCCTATTTCATGTTTTTGGTACTTAATGTTATTTTCCAATTAGGAATATTAAAACCATTTATTTTTGGATACATTATTATGAGGAAATTTTCACATCTTGTGGAATTCTTTAAGCCATTGAATTCATTTAATTTTTTTGAGGCCAAATCCACCAAAGCGTTCGTCCTGGAAGGGATATGTTCAAATCACTTGACATTAGTTAGATATGGATTTTTTTTACCATATCTAATAAATAAAATGAAGAAAGTAACATTGGACCATATAAAAAGAACAAGACACCTACACGTGTTGATGATATTTTTACAAAAGTAAGCACATATACTAAAGTAATAACTAAGGAAATATGAAAGAAGCTGACTAGAAATCAATCAACTTCAACTCCATAGGCTTGCTAAAGTTCCTTTTCGACTTGTAGAAGAAAATATACTATATTCATTCATGGAGAGAGTAATGATTGAAATTTTGATGGAGGATATGGAGAAGAACAACCCCCCACAAGTCAGGATAGAAATGTACCATGTTATTACATCTTCAAAAGGTGAAAGATTGAGCAAAAATAGGTCTCAACACACAAAAGAACCTAGAAATATGGAAGTGGAAAGTGTTACTACTCCAAACTGGGTGGTATCACACATGGATGAGACTAAAAAATTATCCTAAGAATTTCTTATTAAATATTTTATCACCATTGAGAATCAATATTTAACCATGCGAAATACCTGCTAAAAAAGAACTTCCGGGAAGTTACAATTCGAGAAGGTAAGTATACAAAGTAAAAATATTACCAATCAATGTAATTTTGAGGTGGATATTTTAGGATTTGTAGCTACATGAGTCTTCAAATTACACCATAATACAAGTGATGCAATTTCTCAATTTGTCACTGAGCAAAAATAATCCATTCATTCACTAAATGTATAAAGGAATATCTTGAGCATGATCAACAATTTGATGGTAATGATTTGTTAACATTCATTAATAAAACCAATACTCTAACTAATTTCCAAATAATCCAACAAGGCCTCCTTGGAGGAAGAGGGATTAAAGAAATCAAGGCTAGCTTGAAAGAATAAAAATGTTACATAATTCTATCATAGAGTGTTCAATTATTGATAAATGTAGGAGCAATGCCTTCCACAAAGCCATTACATCTCTCAAAGACTTATAGGTCCCATGAATTATTAGGGACTCTAATTTTTATCATCTAAATATGTATTGAAATAAAAACTGGATGTTATCAAATTCTCATAGGGTGTTTACTTTGATAACTTATCCAAGTTTCTCAAATCCCAAATCAATAAATGGTTGGCCACATTCGTTAATGCAAACAAGGATAAATTGGGTATGGTGGAGCAACTATGATAAAATATGTAGGACATAGAGGAGGACATATTTGTGTTAAGGATTAAAAATACATAATGGTATAACCAATGGATGAATACATTTAAGAGTTGCTTAGAAAGTACCTAAACAAAATTATTCATCATGAATAACTTCTTGAGCAGTTAGATTAACAAGCTTCCAACAAACACATATATACATGCTTCTATAACAATTGTGGATCATTAGTTCATTCCAAACTTCATCCTTCTACAATTTTGTGAGTAATTTTTTTAAGCGATTCCCCAATTTCTTCCCAATCTTTGATCATCCAACTTTATGAACAATCTTATATGTTTCTAAATGCAATCCTTGACTACAATTTCTTTTTCTCTTCTAGGTACCCTTACATTAATTGGTCAATGAGAGCCCAATCCCAATCCCTTAGGGATGAATGTTTTTAATTTTGCATTAAATATCAATATTTTCTCAAAGTGCTTTAGGAACTTAAATATTATTCATACATGTAAACTTATTATGTAACTCTCTTAGAGAATATTTTTGGTAGAACATCTCATTTGCGATTCTGTGAATTTTAATAAGCACTAGGAATCTCGTGAATGTTTTCTTGTGATCTTATGAATTTAAATGCTTGAAATCATTTTATGGATCTATGATATTTGGAACATACTCTTTTATTTCTATCTATATAATGTGTTTCAAATGTGTCCCCTCTTGTTGTGTGAATGGATGAATGTTGTGGAATGAATATTGAAGAATATATTGATTTCTATGATCATTATTTATTTATATTTTGAAAAACACTTGGTCCACTCTTATGTGCATGTGGTGAATGTTTAAATTTTGATATATAAGTTATTTTGAATATATGAGTGTATGCATAAATAGGATCACCACCTCTATAAAAATGTAAAGGGAACCTAAAACCAGGGCCTAAGAAGTTTGACTCTTTTCCTTAACAGGAAAATACATCAACAACTAAAAAAATCAATGCAAGAACTAGTCATTCTAACTAATTTAATCCTATATTACCTTAATAATATTTACTTTCCTAAAAGTTCATGAAAAAAATATTAGTATGAGTATGGTAATTGGGCTATTTTCACAATCAAGCCTTGCATTAAAAGGATTTAGTTAGATTGATGCATATATATGAAAATTTAGTTTCTTGAATCGCATGAACACATATTACCTTTTACTAAAATTACATTTGTAATTCTCTTGGAAAGTATCTATTAGGCACGACATATATGTTAAGGTTGGCATAAAGAAACATGTTAGATAACTTCCAAGAATAAATATTTTATGGGTGACATGTTCATTGTTATTATGAGAAACAACGCATTTATGCATACTTTGACATGTTATATAACAAATTGTTGAAAAATGCAACAAGAAAATATCAATTTGACTTTGCCTAGGTCAAACTAGAGAAAATTCAAATTTCCATTTCAACAGAAATCTTGGAGGTAGTTAACTGAGGTGACATGGATTTTTTCATTGGAGGCCTTGAGTTTAGATAAGCATGAGTGGTTGCTAACTTATAGAAATATAATTAAGTTAAATTGAGTTATTGTGAGTTAAAGTAATTCTAACTATTAGAGGATCTAGTGGAAGGTCAAGTTGTACAGTGTGACTTCAGTCACACTTAGTGATCATCCAGATAGCTTATCATTCAACCCAAAATAATTTTTGCATGGAGAGAATTCAAGTTACCCAATTGAGATGGAGATTCCAAGGCAGTGTACTATCAATTGTAGACTTATATGATGTGTATAGGTGGCACATGGAATCAGAGACCAACATAAAGGAATTGCACAATTTAATTTGAGGAATTTCCTAATCGATAGGGGCCTAATTCTTCAGGGAACAACACAAGGAAACAATAGCTTGGAGGGATTGAAAATTTTATAAGTGTTGGCCAGAGTCAGTTAGTCAGGAAGAGGGATAAACTATACACTTGTAGGTTGTGCTTAGGCTTGCGAAAATATATGTATTAATCTCTATTCTTTGGCTAATGCAATACATATAGGAATGGGTTTTGAGTAGTTTCTTTCCCCTAGATAAATATTTGTGTATGTGTTATGATTCCTTTTGCATTTATATGATTTATGTTCTATAATGTGAATTGAATTTCACAGAGAAGTAGAGTAGGTTTGAGTCTTTTGATTTAGTAAATTTCATGAGCAATTTTAAATCTACACATAATTTCTACATGGTGTGAGAGCAAGATTCACAATAGATCAGGAATTTCAAAGTTGGTTCTCAGTAAAATCGAATTTGTATTTCAATGTTGTAGGATCTCTTCAGAGTTGGGAATATGAGCTTCAATGGGTTGAGGCTAGACTATGCCTTGGAAGGTGGCTCTAATTTTATCACATGGAAGGATCACATGGAGGCAGTATTAGATGACAATGGATTGTTGGAATATGTCGAAACGAAAAATTCCACAACCACGTTCAACGGATGTCTAGGGCCTTGATTAATGGAAGAAATATGTGGCCAAGGTGACAAGAATTATCGTAGAGGGAGTAGAAGATCACATTGTCTCAAATCTCCACAGAACGGAGTACGTGATCACAATAGTCATGACATGAAGTTCGTGCTCAAGGATAAACTTCAAAATATCAAGATGTAGAAGAATGACTCCATACCTCAATATTTGATTAGGTTCACATAATTTCATGATGAAACTGGTGGGGTTGGTGTTACTATAGTAGAGGATGATTTGGTAATCCTAGCCCTTCCTTGCCTTCCCAAGAGCTGGAACAACTACCAAGAGTCGGTGAACGGGAGGGAGAAACTACCAAATTGGGAATGCTTATGGTACGATTTGGTACAAGAGGAAATAAGGCGGTCTACCAAAGATGGGACTTCATCCAAGGAAGAGGATGAGGAAAAATTTTCATTGGATGGAAAGGAAAAGAAAGGGAAAGGGAATAAATCCCAATCCAAATCAGAATTCAGTCAAGGGGGAAAGAAGAAGGAATTGTCCAAAATTAAGTGCTTCAATTTTCATGAATTTGAGCATTATGCCACAAAGTTTCCACACAACAATACAAGTAATAAGACCTTAGGAGGACCAGCAGGAGAAGCCTTGGATTTAAAATTAAAGCTTGAATTTATTCTCATTACATGCATGGCTAGCATAATGATGGGGAGCGTGTGGTACTTGGACAATGGTGCTTTGTTCCACATGAGGGGGAATATATATATATATATAGATATATTAGTGCCTGGGAGAAGAAATACTTGCAGATTCACATCGAGATGAGGGATGATGGAAGGTACAACGCGACCGAGACTGGTACAATCATCTTTCAGAGGGATTTGAGCTCCCCCCTCAGGATCAAGGATGTTATTTCTGTGTCGGGCCTAAATAAAAGTCTCGTCTCTGCCGTGGTTTTGGAAGGCCATGGGTATGATGTGATATTTAGTAAAGGAAAGGCATTCCTGAGATACATAGCCACGGGACAGGTGAAGCATATCAGGGTTTGAGTGAAGAACTTGTATAAGCTAGATGTAGAAGTTTGTACTACATTAAGAACTAAGGAAAAGAAGATGCAGAGCCGTAATATCGGTGAACTATGGAATAAAATACTTGGTCATTTGCATCATGGTGCCCTCAAGATTTTTCAGAAAATAAACATAGGCCTTCCCAAAGGAGCACTCGAGCAACAATATGTGTGCAAAGGATGTACTTTTGGGAAGTACATAAAATCCAATTTCGATGGTTGAGACATCAAAACATATGCAATCCTTGAAAGGATCCACTTTTATGCTTTTGGACCTTTCTTGATAGCCTCCACTACCAGGCACAAATATTTTTTTATCTTTGTAGATGATTTCTCATGGAATTGATAGAACTTCTTCATGCAGAAGAAAGACAAAACATTCTCTAAGATCATTTAATTCAAGGAACTAGTTGAGAAAGAAACCAACAAGAATTTGAAACCTCTAAGGAGCGATAATGGAGGAGAGTACGTGTCAAATGAGTTCAAAAAAATTGTGCAAAAGAAGGCATTTGATGGGAGTTGACAACACCCCACAACCCACAATAGAATGGGCTGGCTGAGATAAAGGACTATAACATTGTGGGAGCTGTGAGGGATATGTTTCATGCTCAAGGGCTACCACTGCATTTATGGGCAGAGACATGCAACACAAAAATATTTTTGCAGAACTAGAGTCCTCATTGGATTATGGAAATGATTACACTGGAGGAGTATTTCTCTGAGATACAGTCAGATGTGTCGCACTTCATGATTTTTGGAGCCTCTGTTTACTGCCATGTCTCCAAATAATCAAGGAAGAAGCTTGAGCCAACAACATAGCTGGGGGTATTTTTGGGGTACACAAAATATTATCACCAACTACCGTGTATATTTTCCATCCCTCAAAATGACAGTTGTATGAAGGGATGTGAAGTTTGATGAGGAGAAAGTGATGCAGTGCTCTCTTGAGAGGGAATTTCAGATTACACCAGGTGAGGAGATTTTAGCTCCAAAGGAATAACCTTAGGAAGTTGTGGAGTAACCCCAAATTGAGGATAAGAGAGTGGAGACAACCACTCAAGCAAACCCATGTAGAGAAGGTAGGAAAATAACAAGGGAAGTTAAGATATTATTGCATGATGCTAGAGAGAATGTGGGAGCACCCAAATCACAACACAGGCAGGGAAGGTCACATGATTGATACAATGACTACATGGAACTAGTGAATGCATTTATAGAGACTCAACGATGGATTGATTCAACGATGGAGGAATATGATTCCATTGTAAAGAAAAATTGTTTGGGAAGTGGTCCCAAGAGCAACAGATAAATTATTTGTGGGTTCGAGATGGATATTCAAGGTAAAACATGCAAAAGATGGAATCATAGAAAATAATAAGGCGAGATTTTTGGCCAAAGGATTCTCTCAAGTTGAGGGAATTGACTATGAGGAGACTTTTGCTTCTATAGAAAGGTACTCATCCATTAGATCAATTCTTGCACTGGCTACGTAGATTGGGTGGAAGATCCACTAGATGGATGTAAAAAAATCATTCCTCAGTGGATTTATTGAGGATGAGGTGTACATCTGGCAACAAAAAGGTTTTGAGACCTTTAATCGAGTCACATGTGTGCAGACTCGAGCGAGCATTCTACGGTCTCAAGCAAGCACCCTGTGCATGGTACACCAAGATTGACAACTATCTCACCGAGTTGGGCTTCACCAAAAGTGAAGAAGATGCAAAAATTTATCACATATTGGTTGAAGGTAAATTGTTGATTATTTTATTATATGTTGATGCTTTTATTTTAAATGATGATGATAAGTTGATCAGATATTGCAAGGAGGATCTTGGAAGATTATTTTAAATGAAGGACATGGGACTCATGCACTACTTCCTCAGATTGGAAGTATGGCAAGGATATTAGGAAATTTTTCTCTTAAGGAAAGTATCCAAATGAGATACTGAAGTAATTCCACATGGAGAGTAGAAAACCCATGGAGACTCCTCTAGAAACCATTTGGTGGAAAGAGGATGGCACTTTAGGTGAGGAAGTGGAGGATACCATTTATTGGTAGCTTGTGGGTTCAATCATGTATCTTGTGAACACACAACAAAATATTTTCTATGAAAACAAAAAGTTGAGCCAAGCTATGGTTAGGCCAACCAAATTATTTTGGAAGGAAACTAAGCATTTTCTACGGTAGCTTAGAGGCATTACCCAATTTGGACTATGGTATAAATAGACAGAGGGAGTGAAGCTATGTGGCTTCACAGGTGTAGATTGGGTAGGGAATCCATCAGACTAGAAGAGTACATCAAGAGGAATTTTCAGTGTTGGGTCTATAGCTGTTTTGTAGTACAACAGGAAGAAAAATATCTATGGCACTCAACTTAGAATAAGAATAATACATGGCTTCCAGTCAAGCAACATGTGAGGTGATATGGATGATAAATATTCTTGTGGGACTGTTTTGTTAGATGATGGATCCAACATTCATCTACTGTGATAATCATATCTCCATCAAGATCTCTAAAAATCATGTATTTCATGATCGATCCAAGAATATAGATATCCGATATCACCATCTATGGGATTGTGTTTAGAGGAAGATAATATTGTTGGAATACATTCCTACAGAGGAACAAGATGCAAATATATTGATAAAGGCTTCTTCAAGAGGAAAATTCAAGTTCCATAGAGGTAGGATAGGGGTGATAGATAATACATTTCTTGTTGAGAGAGAGTGTTAAAAAATGCACCAAGAAAATCTTAGTTTGACTTTTCCTTGGTCAAACTAGAGAAATTTCGAATTTCCATTTCAACAAAAATCTTGGAGGTAGTTAACTGAGGTTACATGGATTTTGTTACTGAGTTAACTTAGTTAATTTAAGTTGGAGGCCTTGAATTCAGATAAGCATGAGTGATTTCTAATTTGTAGCAATCCAATTTAGTGAATTTGAGTTATTGTCAGTTAAACTAGTTCTAACTGTTAGAGGAACTAGTGGAAGGTATAGTTATGCAATGTGACTTTAGTCACACTCAATGATCATCCATATAATTGATCAAGCAACCCAAAATAATTTTTGCATGCAAATAATTCGAGTTACCCTGTTAAGATGGATATTCCAAGGTAGTGTACTATCAATTGTAGATTATTCTTATTTGTACAAGTGGCTCATGCAATCAGAGATCGACCAAAAGGAATTGTGCAATTCAATTTGAGGATTTTATGAATTAATAAGGGCATAATTCCTCAAGGAACATCACAAGGAAATAGCAGCTTGGAGGGCTTGAAAATTGTCTAGGTGTTTTCTAGAGTCATTTAGTGAGGCAAAGGGATAGACTATACACTTGCAACTTGTGCTTAAGGTTGAGAAAATATATGTATTCATCTCTATTCTTTGGTTAATGCAATACATATAGGAAGGGGTTTTGAGCAGTTGCTTTCCCCTAAATAAATATCTGTGTACATGTGATGTTTCCTTTTACATGTCTATGATTTTTGTTCTAGATTGTCAATTTAATTCCGCAAAGCAGTAGAGTAGGTTTGAGTCTTGTGATTTAGTAAATTTCATGAGCAGTTTCAAATCTACACATAATTTATACACGAACTAGTACATACTTATAATAGGTATGTTTACATTTCCTCTAGTTCCACAGATAATTATGATTGTATTATTTAGATTGATTTCTATATACATTGTGATTATGCATATCCAAATCATGAAAGCTATAAAATGAAAATTACACAACTTTAGCCTCTATAAATTCAAAAGAAAACTTGTTGGGAGAATTAAAAGTTTGGGATATTAAACAAAAAATCAATTGATAAGAAGAAATGATTAATTAATTACCTTTTAGGTGATGTCCCTAAGATACCATCTTCTTTTCCAATGAGATTTCAAAGTTATAAAGAATAAAATATAAGGTGTAAGGAAACATAGTCCTTTTATTCTTGCACATAAGTCTACTTGGACCCAATGTGCTTAGATAAGTCAGGGAAGAAGAGATAGAGAATGGTTATTTCAAATGAGGATGGCATAATGAAGTGGATGCATATGATTATATGTGATGGGAAAAAATGTACATAACTCTCTTTATGCTTCTAATGAGGAAAATATTAATTAATAATACATGGTAAAAGTAGAGGGGTGTACTTGAAGGAATGACACATATGGCCCCAAAATAGAGAAGGTTTATGTTCTATTTATGGTAAAATAACTTGTAATTAGGACTTTAAAATGGAAAATAATTTATATAAACTTTGAATTTCTCTTATTTCATTAAAGGAATTTTTTTCCAATAATAAGCATGACTCTTCAAGAAGTGAGCAATGTAGAAAAGAAAGAGAACTAACAGATAAAATAGTTAGTTGGCATAATCCTTTTTATACAAAAGAACCATTAAGTAACTCCATTTACATTATGTGAGTTCCAACCTAATTAATACAAACCAAAGTATAGATTGGGTTACTCAAAGTGTAGTTAGTGTTAGAAAAAATACAAGATTCAAGTTAGCACAAGTTTGGTTCCACTATAAAACAATAAATGATCTTACATTAGATTGTTCCAACAATTCACCTCATACGCCCTCAGGAAGTCTGTTTGTTACAAAAATTCACCTCATACACTATAGTAGATGCTTAGAGGAATTATGTTTGTGGAGGATGATGTGTAAAATGATGATAATGTGCTTAGACAATAGGTAATATATTTCTTATATTTATCGACTAAATTTATATCTATGTAAAGGTAAACAAAGGTGAAGATACCATATGGACATGGAAGTCTATATGGATGGAGACGGCTAATAGTCCTGTGAAGAGTAAGGCAAGTCAGAGGCGAGCCTTATTTCTCTGGCTATCGGCCATTTAATGCAGTGTGGGATACACTGCCCTCCGCCATATTTAAACCAGACATATTCTTTAAGTATTGAAATAAGCGTCCAATTTCTTACATATATCTTCCCACACATGCAAGATATCAGTATATCCCATACTACATTAAATGGCCAATAACCAGAAAAATAAGCGTTGCCCAAGTCAGATGTACTCTTTACTCTTTAAGTATTGAACAAGCGTCCAATTTTTTAGATAGGTCTTCCCACACATGCAAGAGATCAAATCAACACCTTTTTTCTGTTTATGATCTATAGACCCCGGTGTCCAACATACCTCTTAAGATACATTCTCTTTTTCAATTCTCTCATTTCCATGCACGTCTGTTTCATATTGAGTGACTTATTGATTCGATTTATTGCATATTCGAGGGTGGGGCAGTACAATGGACAGAATGCAGAACACTTATTGCGCGGTGGGGCAATACTACGGACGGTACACTATGGGGAAGAAGGTAGGAGTGGCTGGTAAACTGAGTTTGGGGTGGGATATTCCATTATAAATGGTAGCTCTCATTGGAGTTCGAGTAAATCTAGAAATATATTCGTCGAAGTGAAAGGAATAAACAAATTCGAGTAAGAATTAGACGTGACATCAAAAAAAAATCTCATCTAAATCTAGAAATATATATATCGTCGGAGTGAAAGGGATAAAAAAAATTGAGTAAGATTCAAATCAGCTCTCATCGGCGAGGGGACGTTATGCCTTGCTTTCTTCCCCTTGCGGGCTCTGGCTTTCTTATTTCTCTAGCTAGTTACCAATAATATAAAACATCCTTACTTTGCTTAGCTAGAAGGGGAGAACCTTAAGAAAATTATCTCTTTTCCTACCACCAGCTTTAGGCCGTGTGCTCTCTCGCAGGCTTACTTTATTTCCATGTACCAAGTGCTCTCTTGTAGGCTTACTTTATTTCCATGTACCAGGCTTGATCTCGATACAAACCCGACTATTAAAAAATGAAGAGAAATTAAAAGAAGATAATGCATGTTTTGAAACTATCATATACTATAAACCCAATATTCATATGAATAATGTGTTAATTCCTTCAACTCCAAGGGGTAAGCATATGTGGAATACCCTTATGATTACTCCATATCCATTTCTAGGATTAAATAAAAAATAAGTCTACTGCACTAGATACTTTGATCAAGTAGTCATAATATAAGTGAAAATTATTGAAATGCAATCCAATGAGATTTTCGAAATCTGATGATGGGATGTGAGTGCTAATTTGGAAAAACATGTGATTTTGATTTCTAGGTCAAGGAATACCATATCCATACTTTGGAAAAATATAGTGGTAGATGTTTTTGTTTGCTTAAATTAAAGTGCATTCTATCACTCTATATTTTTTATTACATCATCATATTATACAAAGAGAGAAATAAATTTTAAGTAACTTCATGAAAATATGCTAGTGGGTCAAGACATGTCTTTTTAATAAAAAACCACAAAATTAATTAGATAGTGGGAAGGTCTAAGTTTTCATTAAAAGGGTTTCCAAGAAGTGAGTCTTTTTAATTTTGATTTTGATTTTGATTTGAAAAAGTCGATGTTATAATAGATCTTCTGAAATCTATTTCATTAATGGTTATTCAACTTATCTCGACTCCTTTAGGGTGAAGGGACTGTTTTAAGATATAAACTTATAATGGGAAATGATGATGCACCTACATTAATCCAATTATAGGTATGAGTTACTATAATGGTAATGTGTGTAGTGTGTAACTTCAAACTAACTATGAATACATGATGATATCTTATTCTCAAAAAACCAATTTTGTAAACACAATAATGACTTTTTGATATATACACATGATAAATTTCCAAAAGTATAGTGTGTTACGAAATTGGGTAGGTCAGTAACAATTATTGTTGAAACATTATTACTAAGAAACATATATTATAAATTTGAATGGGTTGAATCACTTATTTGTCATTAGTATTGTTGGATATTTGACTTTGTATTAGTAGGTGATTGGTTCAAATCTCTTGAATGAAGCACACTATTTTGAATACTATTAATGAATTTAAAAAAGCATTATATATATATATATATATATATATATATATATATATATATATAATTTAATTATAAAATATTATAATAAATGTAAAATAACATCTTTTAAATTTTTTTCCCAAGGTGGGTTCCCCAATGTAGATACCCACATTCTACTCTAACTCAATGAAAAACATCCCCTTATGGAAAATAACATGTCTACCACTTTATAAGACTATGTGTAACACATCATCCCATCAATTCTCACTCAAACAACTCCCCAACGCCATCATGATAACATGTAAAAGACTAATACAAATCCAAGAAGAAACGTCTCATGATGAAGGATTAACACTCAATATCATCATGTTGGAGTGATAGTCTACCATAATAGCCATATTTTCCACCTTCAATCCTCTGAGGATGTGACTATTAGAAGCACCTCCCATCATAATCACCTTGATACTATGCACAATCCTGAATTCAAGTTTGAGCATGTTGTGATATCTTTAAAGTAAGATTGGTATTCTCTAATGATGGAAAAAATGTGCTCTCTCTATCTTAGAAAAATAATTTAAATCGAGATGCCCTCAACTTTATTAAGATCATGCAAAGATTCTTGCGCATATTATCCTCTCTAGCTAGGGAATTCAACCCGAGGTGACTTTCAATTCAAGTAGTAGAAAATTAGGTCGTCCACTTTGTCAACATAAGATCCTCCAATACTAGGGTAAGGTCATTTTCAATCCAATTCAAATCCTTTCTGATCGAAAAACTATATTTGGGCCACTCTTTAACCTTATAGGATTGTGGATCAGAGCATCCCCACCTAACAACTCAACTCAATCTAGCCTTCTCATAATTCTTTGGCTCTCTTAGCCCCTCTCATTCAACTCACAATATAGTATCCCCATCCTCCCTATTTCCATTTTATCCTCATTTGGTCTCTACTCTTTTGGCCCTCTGTGAATTTCCACCTCTCTCAACTCACTTTCACCTCATGTTATCCCCTCTCAATCCCTCATTCTCTCTTCTTTCATCTAAGTCAACGCCCTCTCATCAACATGACTCGAAGAAATCCCATAACTTATCATCAAATATGAGGCCGAGGTCACCCCTTTGCCTCCAATTTCTCATCCAACAATCTACCTCCCATCTCTCAATAAATATTTCAAAACCAAGCCAAGAAATCCCAAGCTCTCTTTGAATAGGTCATTCTATGCTTGGTTCACCAGGAGATTTCTCGATATGAAGCGCTTATCTGACGAAAGCATAGATATAAAACAAATAAATATGTGCAAATAAAAACTCAGAATTGGATTCCCAACACGAGAACATCCACATTCTCTAGATATGCTAGTTATATGTAGTTTTTCAATGTCTGCTAGCATACTAAAACTCTTCTTAGGCACAATCTTGTTGACTACCACACTAACCAGTAACAAAAAATTCACAAACTTGTTGAATTTGAAGACAAATTGGAAGAAATAGACCATAATCTTGATATTATTCTCTATATATGTAGCCAAAACTCCTTCCTGGGAAGTGCTCCTAACACTAAGCAGGAAGGATTTGACTAATATTCAACATGTATGCCCAATGTTTTTCTCACGATTCTTCCAATGAATATTCTATGTATATGTTTTGTTAATCTATGATAGCCAACTTGTACTATGTACTTTTTGTTTATCTGATGTTATCATCGAACAAGGTTATCATAACCTCAAGACCTTATTTATAAACCTTTGTTCTGGCTTTCCTCGAGGAAGATTAGGGCCATGAAGCTTTTTTATCTATGTAACTTTTTGAAATCAATAATATAAAGTACCTTAGTTTAAAATAATAATAAAAACATCTTCTAAATTTTCTCTTAAAATTTTTAATATATTTAATTAAGTTATTTTATTTTACTTTTTAATAACATTATTTTAAAAATATATTATAAAATTTAAGTTAATCAAATTAATTCCCAAAATATATTTATATAAATTATACTCTTAACCAACTATTATAAATGAAAGGAAATGGTCAATTCAAGAGTAGGAAGAATCATGTAAATAAATGCAAGTTAATTTTTGTTTTTGGAGTATGTCTTGATCCCTTTGTTTTGACCAACACTTTGAATTTCGTTGACTTTTGGAGTTTGGGCATGTTTTGACTCATTTTGACTTGGGACCTTGGACTATTTTGTGATGAGCTCCATCATTATGTAATGTTCCTTTTTTGGAAATATCACAAGTCTATTCTAGAGATAGAATATGGGGGAATTTTCTGGATATGTCACCTTCACAAGGAAGGGTGAGATCCAGAGGCTACCTAGCCCTTCACAGACTCTGTCTATAGATATGTGAAATTCCTTCCTCAGGAATTGCTGCAACAGTATCCAAGGGGATGCTGTATAAGGAAGCCACTGCAAAAATAAGGCAAAATAATGCTGGGATGCCTTAGAACATGTATCATACAGCTCCTACAGAGAATTTTAGCTCAAAGAAATGAATCTAGAGGGGTTATACAGATCTCCCCAAACTAGATCTCCTAGAAAGTGCCCAAATAAGAGGTAGCAACTACACTTTGCTCAAACAAGGAAATGACAGTGTTATTTCAAGGGAGCCATCTCACATGAAGATGTAATAAGCCTTTAAATACATATGCAGCAGAAAATTTAGACAAACCCTTGAGGAATCTATTACTTAAATCAAGTAAATAATCTCAATGAGAAATGTGCATAGAAATGGAGGAAACACTGCTTACATAATTTATTCTCAACTAGGACTTCGCAGTCTCTGGAGGTACTGCAGTAGTAAATACATAACCATGAATGATACAACAATGTAAGCTCAAATAAAGAAGGGGGAGCAAGGTCTCAACCCCTGAAAATATAGTACAACAATCCTTTAAGAGGATTGGCTGGAAACCAGTCAAAGTGGCAATTTTACCAAAATGCCGGAGTTGCTGGGCAGCTGCTGCAACTCAATAGAAACTGGAAATAGGAGGAGCCTTGCTGAAGATGATGCAATATCTAGTGTAACTCCTATGCTTAATCTGCCAAATGAAAGGCTAATCCTTTCATTGGAAATCTCACTACCCACTAAAATGCTGCAACCCTTACTGCAAATGTTCTCTCGAAACTGCGCAGTCAAGGAAGAGGGATGCTCTTCTGCTGATGGAAAATGATTGGCCTGATGCCAAAGATGATGGAATGAAGATCAAAAACTCCCTCACTAATCTCCCGTAGGAATGGAGACTCCCTCCTCTGAAATACAGTGCCGGAAGTGGTGTTGAGGAATCCTCCCCTGCAACACCCAGCAACACAACTCAACCACCAATGGAGAATGCACTGGAGCTGAATGAAATGCTTTGGCCTCAAGCCAGAATATGGGGAATATGAAGAACAAGCTATTCCAAGAGCTAATCTATGGAAGAGATGGGATTCCCGCCCAGGAACACCCAGTGCTAGTAGCACTGCATCTCAGCTAAACAGCCATAGAATTCACTTGTCTGAGAAGACAAGCAAAATGATAATCAAAAGCATGAATGGAAATGGTTGCTTTGTCCTTATTTTAAACAAGTGAAAGGTGCTTTTCCATGGGCCCCACACTTTAGGGTTTCCTCTCTAGAATGATCTCCCTCTCATGAAAACTGCATTGGCCCACCAAGTGAACCTTATCTTCTCAATCTACGCAATTAACTCGGCTTCTTCTAGAATTATCCACCTGCAAATTGTCTTTTTTCACACATGGGGTGTGAAATATAATTCTTTATTGATCCATTTTCACATTATAAGGGTTCCTTATTCAGATTTTTATTATCGATGGGTTTCCTTACCCATTTAGTCTCCTCCTAAAGCAAAAAAAAAAGTTTTTAATGTTCCATAAAATTTTGGAACATTACAGTCCTCCCCTCCCAAATTTTGCTTGCCCTCAAGCAACTTGTAAGGATAGAACCATAGGATGTCCTCTTCCTCCAACTGTAGCATCTACTTATGATGAACTCCTCATGAAGAATGAGATGTTGTATCAACAAGAGTCTCCATACTGCTCCTCCCAAGCATGTAAACTAGCCAATGTGGCTATCATCATGGAATGTACTCAAGAAGGAAATAAGGTGTTGTCCAGAGGTCTCCTTGAGTCATGGTGTCAAAATGAATTGGGAAAATTCCCCTCATGTGAACCTCCATCCCCAAGAAACCATCCATATGATTCTAGTTACCTCCAGATAAGGCAACTACTGAACATCTTCTTCCACCTTGAGCTCCAACAAAGAAGGTGGGCTAAAAATCTGAAAGTGGTAGGCATCATAGCCTACGCCGCGCTGTTCACCTCTCCACTTATGAAAACTGTATAGTGAAGGCTACTCTTGGGCTGCATAAATGTTGCCCTCAAGTGGCAAGATGAAGTTTGGATCTCCAAGGATCTTCCCTCCTCCATTGTGAATCAAGCTGGCCCAATGTCTCTCCTTTGTGATGGGAAGGAGATCAACACCATCATATGACTCCCCATCACTCTAATGGCTCACCTCAAGAAGGAATAAATGCTGAACTACAGTGTCCACATCATCTCTCATGCTCCCCTTAGAGCATGCCCTACAAAAAGTATGGGGATCTTCTCCCCTAAAGGACAGATCCATCCCATGTGCCTTTCTCCCAATCATGCTCCCAACAATAGTATGATCTATAGTAGCATAGAAAGCTAGATTAAAAGTCATTTTGGCTACCATATATAGCAAGTGAGTGGGACATTGATCCCTCTTATGCAACCAACGCATTTTGGGCACAACTGCAAGAGAGAATGACAAAATATGTGGTTATTCAACCATCAGTTTACGGCTAAATTCTCCTCATGTATTTGGAGGAAATGAATGGTGTATGAGACATGAGGAGCATGCCCTCAAAAATACAAATCTCCCCCAATTCCATCAAGGGGATGGCTATCAACTATGCTCTTGGCCCCAAGTAGACCAAGGAGCCTTTGACAAAGAATGCTCCTCCATGGATCAACATCATGCATATACATGGTTAAGGAATCAACATGTAAATCATATAAATGAACAATATTCCTACCATGTTTTCTGCTCATGCAAAGGGAGAAACTCATAGATGAATCTCTCCTCTTCCTCCCAAGGAAAAGAAGTGACTATGCCCATTCCTCCAAAGAGTGGTGTGCATATACTGCTCCCATGCCAACTGTACAAGTGGGATGGCTGTTGTCTCTCCCTTGCTTCCCCTGCCACATCGCAAGTACTGAAAGGAGAGTGGGTAAGAATGATAGTGAGGGGATGCTACCCTCTACTTTGGTTTTACCCCAAACCCCCAGTGTTGCAACAAGCTGTCCCAAGGCCTCCACACTACTGAAATAAGTGAGTGATGCCTCACTGTTTGAAGCATCTATCCTCCTCATCTGAACCAGTGGCCTCCTTGGTGTGATGCCTCTACTCAATGAGACATTCTCATTTGGAGATGACTGTATACATGGATGAACAACCTTTTCCATGCTTTCACTGTGCAGCTCAATCACCTCCCTTGGTGTAATGACCTCCAAAAATGGATAGAGATGAGCCCTTCTCATCCCATGATGCTGGGTCTCTCCTCTATATTCTCCCTGAATCTTCATGGTTTTACACCTCCTCTTTAATGGCACATGTGAATCATGAAATTTGCCTTGATCTCCATGCATGAGATCCTGGGGACCTTCTTGCAAAGACACAAGAATCCCTCTATTTGGAGAAAAATCTCCTTCTTCCTCTGTATGAGGCACTAGATGATCTCTAGATTTGGCAGCACTATTGACCTTTTTCTCTGCAATAAAGCTGGGCAACATCCCAATAATCCGATCAACCTTTGAAAAAGAGAGCTCTTTGTTTTGTTGATCAAAGGTGTGGGATGAAAGTTTTCCTTCCAACAAGGCTTGATGCAATTTTTCAGCTTCTCCAATGGTTTCTTGAGGTGGTTCTGCATTTCCATGCAGAGTTTTTGTTTGAGCCCCTTGGTTTAACTCCATTACATGAGTTTCAAGAATGTTCTGATCAAATCCTTTCACCAATGACTGAGTGAAAGTTACATAAGATGAGGCTTTAAAATTCTCAAAAGAAATGGACTCAAGTTTCCACCATGCATGAGCCTTACCTCTCAAATGTAGCGCTGCAACCTTGATGATTTATTCTTCTGAAATGTGGTGTTGTTGTTGGAAGGTGTTTGGCTCCTCCACCCAATCTTTGGCTGAATATGAAGGCGAACCTCCAAGAGTAGATATATGAAATCTATCTTGCTACTCCTTCCCCTTCACCTTGCTCTTGCAAAACTCCGAAAAAGTGGGCTGATTTCTAAATCCATGAGTGTGAGACTCATACTCCTTCAAGAAATCACCAAGGGTTTCCTCTTTAGTCACCTTTCCTCCTTCTTTCATCTCCTTCACAAGAATGTTTGGCCTTTGACTGCGTTGTTCACCATGGTGTGTGGCTGCATGCTTACCCTCACCATGTGCAAATCTAGGGCTTCCTTCAATTTCGAACCCTCTTTGAGATTCTCCATCAATCTCCCTCCTAACCTTTCTGAAATCTTCATGTGTGCCTTTCATAGATTTGGGAAGAAGACTTGCGAGTATTTTCTTCTCCTTTCTTCCAAGAGATGGAGTCTCTCTCCTGCTCAACTCCTTATTTCCTTCTAGATGAGAATAGGAAGTGCAGGGGTCTTCCTTTTCTTTTTGCTCTTCCTCCTTGGGGAGGTTCTTATTCTTTTAAAAAATGGATGAGATCAATATCATCCTCTTCATCTTCTGTTCTCTTTCTTGGGCTTTGAAGGCCACAAGCTAAGCCAAGAAAGGTGCTCTGATACCACTGTAATGTTCCTCTTTCGGAAATATCACAAGCCTATTCCATAGATAGACTATGGGGGAATTTTCTAGATATGTCACCTTCACAAGGAAGGGTGAGATCTAGAGGCTACCTGGCCTTTTACAGACTCTGTCTATAGATATGTGAAATTCCTTCCTCAAGAATTGTTGCAACAGTGTCCAACGGGACGCTGTATAAGGAAGCCACTACAAAAATAAGGCAAAACAATGATGGGATGCCTTAGAACCTGTATCATATAGCTCCTACATATAATTTTAGCTCAAAGAAATGAATCTAGAGGGGTTATACAAATCTCCCCAAACTAGATCTCCTAGAAAGTGCCCAAATAAGAGGAAACCACTACACTTTTCTCAAACAAGGAAATGACAGCGTTATTTCAAGGGAGCCATGTCACATGAATATGTAATCAGCCTTTAAATAAATATGCAGCAGAAAATGTAGACAAACCCTTGAGGAATCTATTAGTTAAATCAAGTAAAGAATCTCAATGAGACATGTGCATAGAAATGAAGGAAACACTACTTACATAATTTATTCTCAACTAGGACTGCGCAGTCTCTAGAGGTATTGCAGTAGTAAATACATAAACATGAATGATACAGTAATTTAAGCTCAAATAAAGAAGGGGGAGCAAGGTCTCAACCCCTGAAAATACAGTACAACAATCCTTTAAGAGGATTGGCTGGAAACTAGTCAAAATGGAAATTTTACCAAAATGTCGGAGTTGCTAGGCAGTTGCTGCAAATCAATAGAAACTAGAAATAGGAGGAGCCTTGCTGAAGATGATGCAATCTCTGGTGTAACTCCTCTTCTTAATCTCCCAAATGAAAGGTTGATCCTTTCATTGAAGATCTCACTACCCACTAAAATGCTGCAACCCTTACTGCAAATGTTCTCTAGAAATTGCGCAGTCAAGGAAGAGGAATACTCTTCTGCTGATGGAAAATGATTGGCCAGATGCCAAAGATGATGGAATTAATATTAGAAACTCCCTCCTCTGAAATACACTGCTGGAAGTGGTGTTGAGGATCCCTCCCCTGCAACACCTAGCAACACAACTCAACCACCAATAAAGACTGTGCTGGAGCTGAATGAAATGCTTTGGCCGCAAGCCAAAATATGGGGAATATGAAGAACAAGATCTTCCAAGAGCTACTCTATGGAAGAGATGGGATTCCTGCCCGGGAACACCCAGTGCTAGCAGCACTACATCTCAGCTAAACAACCAGAGAATGCACTTGTCTGATAAGATAAGAAAAATGATAATCAAAAACATGAATTGAAATGGCTGCTTCATCCTTCTTTTAAACAAGTGAAAGGTGCTTTTCCATGGGCCCCACACTTTAGGGTTTCCTCTCTAGAATGATCTCCCTCTCATGCAAACTGTGCTGGCCCACCAAGTGAACCTTATCTTCTCAATCTGCGCAGTTAACCTGGCTTCTTCTAGAATTATCCACCTGCAAATTGTCTCTTTTCACACATGGGGTGTGAAATCTAATTATTTACTAATCCATTTTCACATTATAAGGGTTCCTTATTCAGATTTTTATTATCAATGGGTTTCCTTACCCATTTATTCTCCAACTAAAGAAAAAACAAAAGTTTTTAATGTTCCATAAAATTTTGGAACATTAAACATTAGGTATAATTGGAGGGGTTAATTGTCACCTTTTTAGCCTTATTAGTCTCTTTTTCTCAAATTTGATTATATTATGGTCATATGTTCCTAGTGTAGATGGTGATTAAGGCTTGTCATACTTAAAATACCTAATATGGTTTAAATGCAGGATAATCACGACAATATTCCACTTTTGTTGAATATTTTCCAATAAAAACTCAAAGTAGACAACAAGGAGAGATTCTAGGAGGGTTTTCCACCTCCTTAACTCCCAAAGGCAGCCAAGGGATCCTCTAGATTCCCTCCAGCAACTCAAAATAAAAGGTAGCCAAGCAAGTGGGAGATCAAGTGAACCAAAGCTCCACTTATTTTGCAATCAAAGGGGACACATCACCTACTTTTTAGGGAGCTGCTGGTAGCTACCCTTTAGGTTAAATAGGGCATATCAAGAACTCATTAGGATTTGAATTTTTGAGGAAGCTAGTAGACACTTAGCTCTTGTGATAGGTTTTTGAGACTTTCATGACTATGTAATGAGACTATTTTATGCAATAAGATGAGTATTCAAATTGTCCTTCACTGATTTAGTTTTAGAGGGCTAGGCTTGTGCATCAAGGCCCAATCCATTGGCCTTAGTCTCTCTTGTGTATTCATGCTTATTTTTATGCCATTGTAGCTAATTTGCTTTGTGAGTTTTAGCTAGTTTGTTTACATTTCAATTTATTATTTTTTAGTTTGCTTCCATTTTATATTTTTTGTAGTTAGGCTTGCATATATGTTGGTTGAGTAACATATAAACTCAAAAATTTGTGTGTCAAAGCCTCCCTCTCTCATCTCTTTCATTGGAGTTTGAGGATGGCAGATCTTCACCACATGCCCAAATTTTCTCTTTAGTTTATGATTTCTTGGAAAGAATATATAGGTTGGTTGTTGTAGTGGCATATACTTGTTGAGAATATTGAGTTAGATTTATGTTTGAATGCTTAGGTAGGTTTGCTTGTCAAATTCAACTCATCTTTTCCATCTTCTTCATCATATATTTTCCAATGTTTGTTGCATGAACAGGTAGTTTTCTTGAAGGTTCAAGTAGCACAATAAAGGAGAACTTCACCAACACCCCAAGCTTCATTTATCATCCTTCAACAACCTTCTTTCAACCAAATCACCTTCAGCCTTGTTTTTGAGATTTTCACCTTCACACCGTGAGAAACCCTAGAGGTGAAAGATGAGATTTACAAGAGGTTATGAGCTTCTTTAAGGGGTTTGCCACCTTCCATCCATCCAATTTCACCTTCATTCCACTGCCCCACACTTTTTCCCACCATTTTTAACCTCAGAATACCCTCAGCCTGTTTCTTGTAGCAACTTAGGACTTTCCTGTAGCACTACATGAAAATTTTAGTAGACCCTGTGGCAACACTAGTTGGCATCCCCTTTAGCCCATAAAACATCATCCACCTCATCTAGACCTACCATAACCACCAAGGCACCTTCAAAGTTGCATCCATGAGTCCAAGACCTTCCTAAGACCCCTGGTCGCCTTCTACTTTGGCTGCAAAATAGAGTATTTACAAGCATAGTTAGGTCATGACTAGATGCATGATTCAAAGCAAGATAGTTAAAGGATGAAGCAGTTAGAGTGTGTTTAGCCATTTGGCCCAAAAATGTGTGATTATATTAGTCTTCTTTCTGCAATTTCAATTCAACACTTTAATTCATGAATTTTTCCTAGTTTACTTCTATTTCTTGCCATAGCCTAAATTGTAGATTTATTTCTTTGCAAAATAGCTAGATGTATTTTCTTGATTTAGAATAGTATTTTGATTGCTGATAGAGTAATGGTTTTGAGTCTCTTGTAGTTCTAGGTCTAATTTTGAAGTGTGACGGAATTCACTCAGAAACATTAGAAATAGCACCCTTTTGTAGGAATGAGAAGAGGATGACATGATAGAATGCATTTTTTGTGTATATAGCACTGTTACCACCAAATTTGTACAAACCCCGGGTTGATAAATTAAATTAGAGTAGCCTCTAGGAGTTGCAACACTCTTGGTGCAATACCAGGCCTCACCACTTTTTGGCACCATTGTAGATGAGGAAGGAATGGTGGATAAGCAGCTTCTGGATGAACACCTATTTGCTATCTCAACACTCTCTCCATGGTTTTATGACATAACTAACTAATTGGTTGCTGATAATTTCCCTCCAATCCTCTCATCCAGGGAGAAGAGCAAGATCATCAGAAAAAGCACCCCTTTCGCCTAAATCGGTGGAAAAATATTTAGGATGGGCCCTGAACAAATTCACAGGAGATGTGTGAGGGAGGAAGAAGTTTTTTAAATCATGATAGTCCTTGTGGGGGCCACTTTTTTTCCAAAATAACAACCTTAAAAGCTTTGCGGGCAGGTTACTATTGGCATGCCCTTTAACAAGATGCTAGGAGATACACTAGTAGGTGTGACCAGTGCCAAAGGATGGGGAAAAATACGCAGAGGGATGAGATGCCTTTGCACTCGTAGGTGGCTCTAGAACCATTTGAAAATTGGGGCATGGACTTCAATGGTCCCATTGATCCACCATCCGGGCACAAAAAGTATATCATAGTCTGCAATGACTACCTGAAAAAGTGGGCTAAAACAAAGGCTGTAAAGGTAGAAACTCAGGAGAAGGTAGAAGAATTTATGAGAGAGAATGTGTTTTACTGATTTGGATACCCTAGAGAGGTAGTCACTGATCAAGGGGCTTAATTCACATCTCATCTCATTAAAAATATTTTGAGGATGCATAAGGTAAAGCATAATAATTCCACTGCCTACCATCCTCAAGAAAATGGCCAAGTGGAAGTGACCAACAAAGCCTTGGAGAATATACTCACCTAGGTTGTGAGAAATAATAGAAAATATTGGGCAGATAGATTGGTAGAAGCCACTTGGGCTTAAAATACCACTTGGAAGACAACAACAAGGTTCACTCCTTATGATTTGGTCTATGGGAATAAAGCTTTGCTTTCAATTGAATTTGAGTTCAACACCTTGAGGATGGAAGCTGAGTTAGACCTAGATATCACAAAGGCCCAACAAGAAAGGTTGAAATTAAATGGTTTGGATAAATTTTGGATGCTTTCCCTCCTTCACACAGAAGTGATTCAGTTGCAAATGAAGGTTTGGCATGAAAAGCACATTAAGGAGAAGAAATTTCAAGAGGGAGATTGGGCACTACTGTATGACTCAAGGTTTAAGGATTTCAAAGGAAAATTAATGACAAGATGGCTGGTACCTTACAAAGTGGAAAAATGCTATGATAATGGCGCAGTTCATATCATAACCATAGATGAGGAGAGGATTCCCCTAATTGTCAATGGTTACATGCTCAAGGTTTACAAAAAGCCTTTGTCTCGGGCTGAGTTTATAAATTCCATAAAAAGGGAGACGTATTTCATTGGAAAATCCATAGTCTCCAGTGCCTCCTCCTCCTAGAAATGAAAAAGAAAAAATAATAAAGAGGCATGGGTGAAAACCTCTCGGAGGAACCCAAGGGCAACTTCAGGTTGGAAAACCTCCATGAGGAAATCCTGGAGTAAAAAAAAAGGAAAAAAAAAGAATAAAAGATCCTTGGGTGAAAACCTCCTTGAGGCTCCAAAGGTAGGCTTTTGGGTTGAAAACCTCTGTGGAGGCAACCCAACTGCCTTCAAAAAACAAAAAACAGAAAAAAGAGAAAAAAGAAGAAATGATACCTATGCACTCATTTGTTTTATGTTTTGTAGGTTGTTGATCAGAAGTGGTTTTAGACCCAGAAGAGCGGTTTTCTTCCTCTATTATCTATGTCCTCTACTTACCCACTCCATGAACAACTCCGACATGCACCCATTCACTCATTTCTCCTTTCAAGTAGGAAGAAAACTCATTTTTTCTCCTGACTCTAATTGATATAGGAAAGTATGAGCTGCTATAGGTTTCCTTAGTAGTGCTACAGGAAACCCTATAACTGCTAGAGGAAACTTATTTGCGAGAATAATATCTCTCTTAAGGGATTCTAAACTTCAAAAATAGCATGATAATTTTTTTTTTTCCTATACCTACCAATCCTAACCCTCACTTCACTCCAGGCACAAGGATTCATTCTCTAAACCATATGTTGCACCACTAGCAACTAGATCACCTATATCTTGGCATGGGATCTCTACCCTCACCTCTCCATCACTCCACCCATTCCACCAGTCCATTGCTAACCTCCATACTCCATTTCCCATCATCTATAAGAATCTAGAGTCCCAATAAGCAAAGAACAAGTTGCCACAAGAAGTTGAAATTTTCCTGTAGCAAGCCTGTACATGGCATAACAAGATTGAAATCTAAGGAAAATTTGATGGAAATGGCTTCAAGGGACCACCAACAGACTCCAGGAGGATTAAAATACTAGCAAAGGCACCTGAGGACCTCCATGCAGCACTTGCAAGAAAAAAATAAAATAAAAAGATTAAGCAACTCACTCAAAAACAAGTTGCTCACTCAGAAAACATAAAAAATAAAAACACAACAAGATAAAGATAGCCATGGCTGTCACCAAAATCCAGCTCCCTACACCAAATAATTTCTGCAACACACCAGCAACATTTAGGCTTGGGTATGACCCTTCACCTCTCGCTATGCACTCATATTGATCAAAATGATTTAATGTCGAGAATAAGAGAATAAAAAGGAAAAAAAGTGGCCAGTTAACTTGGCCACCCTCGTAGAGTAAAAGTGGATGAGAAGTAGAGTGTACATGCCACCTAGGCAAGTCAAATCAATCAAGGGTGAGTTAACAAGGACAAGGAAGTGATTCTGAGGCAAGGGCAATCATTAACTAGAGTGGGACCAACGATCCAAGAGAGGAAAACTCATGCCCAATACAAGTCATCACTCCTCTCCAAATTCGGTTAAGATATCATAAAGGTAAGTTTTGGCTCATTATTCTCACCTCATTTATCATTCAGAGAGTAGTGGGAGTAATTGAAGTCATAGGATCCATCGAAGAGCATATCATTGATGTCGAGTTTGCATTCACACCTCGAGCTACAGGAAACATTGAAGTAGTACAGGAAACTTCACAAGAGGTTCAGTAGTGATAAAAAGAGCAAGGCAGAGCCACTCAAAGGTGGTACTACCTCCTAAGGCCACCATATCCTAAACATATACATAGGTCATAGGTAAGTGGTTTCCACCCTCCAGAATTGCAAATTTTCCTTGAAGTTTATACACAGTTAGTCATAAATTGGAAATTAAGTGGTGAAATCAAGTTATTATGAGTTTGTTTGAAACCATAATCTCCAAGGCACAACTTCACAAATAACTCTCAAGAAAAACCATTAAGCCACCTTCCTATCACAACCAAAAAAAGGGAGGGGGATTTAATAGAAGGTAGCCCATTGATATCAAAATAATAATATTGCACCCTCAGGTAACGTATATTTTCAGGAACCACTAGTGGTTAGGTTTCTTTAAGGTCCTCAAGGGTTTTGATGAGGAGATAGCTCGAGAATTTGCAGTGGCCCTGCAATCACATTCAGATGAGAGAACCACCACTATGGTTATAGGCCTAGCTATCACAATTTCACTTGATTAAATCAATAGAATCACCACCTCGGCCTTAGGAGTCAATTGGATTAGGGAAGATAGATTGCCCAACACTGTAGCCAAGAAGAGCTTCTTTCTTCCAAGAGAAGAATTCGTTGAAGATAAAAATGGAGTGAGGAGATAAATCCTTCCTTACCCCTGGGATTAAGTAGCCTTCCATATTAGAAATTAATTTCCTATGAGGGAAGGCTTAGTGTAGTCTATGGATACCACTTCAAGTTGCTAAATGAACTCAGATTCAAGGAGAAATCCCTCTAGAACAAATATTTAGCATCCCTTATTTCCTCTTGCACTCAATCACATACATGATCAAAAATATGAGGGAAAGGAAGTACCAGAATTTGGCCCATCATGGCCTCATCAAGCTGATAGTGAGTGAAGCTCTATGCAGATTTAACCTCCATGTGCATTGGTTTTCATTCATAGACATGGATAGGGAAGCCATCATAGCCACCCAAACTGGAAAAACCTCTGCCTCTAGTCTTGGAGAGAGGGAGATAGAAGAAGAATAAGAAGAGAGGGATGATGAAGAGATAGAAGGGGAAGATGAGGAAGAAGAAGAGATGGAGGTTGAAATAGAAAACACAAAAAATATTAGAACCGAAGAAAGGGAAAGAATAAGAAAAAGAGGGATATGAAACATAAGAAGAATAAACTGAGGAGAAGAAGGAAGAGAAGATAGAGGAGGAGGAAAATTGGACCCTATGCTAGGCACTGATACCTCTCCTTAAAAGACTTGCATATCACCTGAGATAACAGAGAAAGAAGTGGCTACTACCTTAGCCTCTTTGAGCACACCAGTGAAATAAAAGAGGAAGAGACAAACACCCATGTACTTTAGGACTAGGAAGAGTGCAAGGGTAAGGCGGGGAAAACCACATATTCCAACCAAAATCCCTATAAATATTGAGGATTCACCCAATAAGGATAATGAAATAAGGCTAGAAGAAGGAAAGGTTCAAGAGGTCACTTTACCTGAAAGGACACCTCTAACCTACAGGAGAATAAATTTATCAAGTTTGGCATCCCCTACACATCTACCAACCCCCATAGACCCTCAACGGACATAAAAGATGGAAAAACAAGCAAGGGAAGGTGTGCTACAGGAGAAACAAAGTTTGCTATAGGAAACTTTGTCTTTGCTACAGGAAACTCCAGCAGTTCCAGAATCAGAGAAGGAAGACTTGAGGGAGGGAGATAAGACACCCATCGGTGGGAAAGAGGCCCAAGAAGTTGAGAAAGAAGCACAAGATGAAGGGAAAGATGAAAAATTGGAGGAAGAGAAAGATAAAAAGGAGGAGCCTACCTCACCAAAACATGTCCCTAAAGACATATCAGCAATGTCACACCCTAGCCCTCAGCCAAATCTCAGGTATTACTATACATTTATTGAAGGGGAAGATATATTCCTGAAAATTTTGTAGGCCCCTTATTTTATTATTTAGAACAAGAAAGAGCACACACCTATAATTGGATGACAATTGTTGTAACAAATGGTGTGCATGACATAGGGATCATGGAGGAAAAGTTCACTGGGTTGGGAATGGATTTTTCTGATGTTAGGCTAAGAAATTCCATGTTGAAAGAACAACTTCAAGAAGCTCAGGCAGAGAATGCAAGATTTCAAATTCAACTTTAGAAAAAAGACAAACAAATGGCCACCATGGTAGATTTATGCATGGAGGCCATTAAACACAGATACCCGTCAGACTCCTATACTGTCTACCTCAAATAACCGTGGCTCCAATTTAAAATCAAGACACTAGCCTCTCATGGGTCCTTACCTTTTAAGAACTGCATACAATTCATTGAATTTTGCAACCAGTCAAGCATGGAAGGCAAATCAAAGATGGAAGAATTCTACATGCACAATCTTGTGTTGACAGACTTTAACATTTGGGACCCTAACCCTAGAATGGGAGACATGCAGTTGATGGAATTAGCCTCTTAGATGGTTAAATAGGAAGCAAGAGAACAATAATTAAGTAGGGTAATAAGAAGAGAAAACAAAGAGCCTCTAGAAATTAGGGTAGAACTATTCAGCCCTAGGGGAGTCATCAACAACCATCTCAAGATAGAAAAAGATTCCACACTTGCAGACAAGTACCTCAACACATAAGCACAAGCCATTTCCCATTTTGATGATTTTTCTCAGTTGTTGGGAGATGAATGTATAATGGCTAGTCAAAGGAGATGGAAAGGCCTCCCATTCACTCTCATAAACATGGAATGCCACACCCTAGAGAGATTGATAAATGCTCTATAAAGGGCACCACTACAAAAAAGGGCTATGGAAGCAATGCAAATACAGTGGAATGGCTTGAAACTCAGTCCACCTTAGTTGTTAGGACTGGGTGATGTGAAAGACGAAGAGGAGGAAAATAGAAAATGGGAGGAGGCAGAAAAGAATGTTGAGTTCTACCCTCTTGAAGTAACTCCTTCACTTCTTCCTTGGGAGGTCAAAGGGGCCACTAAATCACTGAAAGAGATGGAGAAGGAGGACTAAGTTTCTTAGAGGATGAGAAACCATTTTGTAGGGGGGTGATGATGAGCTCCATCATTAGGTATAATTGGAGGGGTTAATTGTCACACTTTTAGCCTTATTAGTCTCTTTTTCTCACATTTGATTATATTATGGTCATATGTTGCTAGTGTAGATGGTGATTAAGGTTTGTAATACTTCAAATGACTAATATGGTTTAAATGTGGGATAATCACGAATATATTCCAATTTTCTTGAATATTTTTCAATTAAAGCTCAGATTACACAAAATGGAGAGATTCTAGGATGGTTGTCCACCTTCTTAACTCCCAAAGGCAGCCAAGGGATCCTCTAGATTCCCTCCAAAATCTTGAAATCAAAGGCATCCAATCAAGTGGGAGATCAAGTGAACCAAAACTCCACTTCTCTTGTAGTCAAAGGGGACACATCACCTACTTTTTAGGGATTTTTTGGTAGCTACCCTTTAGGTTAAATAGGGCAAAGCAAGAGCTCATTAGGATTCAAATTTTGGAGGAAGCTAGTAGACTCTTAGCTCTTGTAATAGGTTTTTGAGACATTCATGACTATGTAATGAGACTATTTTCTGCAATAATATGAGTATTCATATTTTCCTTCACTAATTTAGTTTCAGAGAGCTAGGCTTGTGGGTTAGGACCTAATCCCTTGGCTTTAGTCTCTCTTGTGTATTCATGCTCATTTTTATGCCATTGTAGCTAATTTTCTTTATGATTTTTAGCTAGTTTGTTTGTATTTCAATTTAATTTTTTTCAGTTTTCTTCCATTTTATCTTTGCTATAGTTAGGCTAGCATAGATGTTGGTAGAGTAACATATAAACTCAAAAATTTGTGTGTCAAAGGCTCCCTCTCTCATCTCTTTATGATTGGAGTTTGAGGAGGGAAGATCTTCACCATAGGCCCATATTTTATCTTTAGTTTATGATTTCTTGGAAAGAATATATAGGTTGTTGTAGTTTCATAGACATGTTGAGAATATTGAGTTAGATTTTCATTTGAATGCTTAAGTAGGTTTTCTTGTCAAATTCAGCTCATCTTTTCCATGTTCTTCATCATATATTTTCTAATGTTTTTTGCAGGAACAGGTAGATTGCTTGTAGGTTCAAGTAGCACAATAGAGGAGAGCTTCACCAGCACCCCTAGCTTCATTTATCACCCTTAAACAACCTTATTTCAACCAAATCACCTTCATCCCTGTTTTTGAGATTTTCACCTTCACACCGCGAGAAACCCTAAAGGTGCAAGATGGGATTTTCAAGAGGTTCTGAGCTTTTCCACCTTCGAACCATCCAATTTCACCTTTATTCCACCGCCCCTACACTTTTTCCCACCATTTTTAGCCTCAGCCTGCCCTCAGCCTGTTTTCTGTAGCAATTCAGGACTTTCTTGTAGCACTATAGGAAACCTGTAGAAGACCCTGTAGCAGCATCAGTTGGCCTCTCCTTCAACCCAAAAAATATCCTCCACCTCATCTAGACCTTCCATAACCATCAAGACACATTCAGCCCTACATCCATGAGTCCAAGACCTTCCTAAACCACCTTAGCACCTTCTCCTTTGGCTGCAAAACAGAGTATTTATAAGTATAGTTAGGTCATGACTAGATGCATGATTCAAAGCATGATAGTTAAAGCATGAGGCAGTTAGAGTTTGTTAATCCATTTGGCCCAATGATGTGTGAATATACTAGTCTTCTTTCTGCAATTTCAATTCAACACTTTACTTCATGAATGTTGCCTAGTTTACTTCTATTTCTTGCCATAGCCTACATTCTAGATTTATTTCTTTGCAAAATAGCTAGATGTATCTTCTTGCTTTAGAATATTCCTTTGATTGTTGATAGAGTAATGGTTTTGAGTCTCTTGTAGTTCTAGGTCTAATTCTAAAGTATGATAGAATTCACTCATAAACCCTAGAAATAGCACCCTTTCGTAGGACTCATAAGAGGATGACATGAGTAGAATGTATATGTTGTGTATATAACACTGTCACCTCCAATATTTTATGAAGCTTAGGTTAATAAAGTAAATTAGAGTAGCCTCTGGAAGTTGCAGCACACTTGGTGCAATACCAGGGGTCATCACTACCTATATTATGCTCCCTTAGAAGTCAAAAACCATAATGTTCCTAAACCAAGTCTTGGAATTGGAGAAAAGCTCATTAAAACCCTTAAAAGTCTAACTCCACACTTTTCCTAGATCTTTCCTATGGATCCACAGCTATTTTCTCTATAGCCTGTGGCACATCCCACATGTTTTGCTTATAAAACCTGTGGACCCCAGTAAACAGTTAAATAAAGGAAAAATTAAGTTCTAGAAGCCCAGTTGGACAAATATTTTCCCAACTGGAAGCTTCTAGAGGCACTATCAGTTCGAGCTTTATCCCTCCACTCATGGAGCTCTATCCCTTCACTCATGGAGTTTATCCCTTGGTATATGGAGCTCAAATCCCTTCATGAGAGGAATCCATCCCCCTCTTCATGGAACTGAAACTACCTCCATTTTCCCTATAAATTCAGCTCATGTTTCAGTTTCAAGGGTAGACATACATATTAGTTGCTAAAGAATCTCTCAAGAAGAGCATACTCTCTATACTAGTCATTATTGGTATGAGAATGATCACAAACTCATGTCCATAACTTCATGCTAGTTCAAAAAGAGGAAGGCTTGTCAATCTGAAGGAGGAACGATTGTTCAAGACCCCAGGAGGAACTTGTACAACATCAAAGCGACAGGTTGTCAACCTCGTTAAAAAATGAAACAAGTCACCTTGAGGATAATTCCTTTTACTGTGTCAACCTCGTTAAAAAATGAATCAGTTCATCATGAGGATGGTTCTTTTAGTGTGTCAACCTCATTAAAAAATGAAACAAGTCACCTTGGGGATAGTTCCTTTTACTGTGTCAACCTTGTTAAAAAATGAATCAGTTCATCATGAGGATATTTCTTTTTACGGTGTCAACCTCGTTAAAAAATGAATCAGTTCATCATGAGGAGAGCTCATGTTACTGTGTCAACCTCGTTAAAAAATGAAACAGATTTCCATGAGGAGAGTTCCTTTTACTGTGTCAACCTCGTTAAAAAATGAAACAGGTTTCCATGAGGAGAGTTCCTGTTACTCTGTCATCCTCGTTAAAAAATGAAACAGGTTTCTATGAGGAGAGTTCCTGTTACTGTGTCAACGTCGTTAAAAAATGAAACATGTTTCCATGAGGAGAGTTTATGTTACTGTGTCAACCTCATTAAAAAATGAAACAAGTTTCCATGAGGATCGTTCTTTTCCTATTCCAAACTCGTTAAAAATTGAAACAAGTCACCATGAGCATAGTTCCTTTTCTTGTTTCAAGCTCATTAAAAAATGAAACAAGTTTCCATGAGCATAGTTATTTTCCTGTGTCAAGCTCATTAAAAAATGAAACAAATCCTCTCCTAATTGAGTCAAGTCTTTGATTAGATCTCGTAAGTGTCAAGTCGAGTCTTTCATCTGATCTCGTATAGGAACCTTCATTCCATCCACCTATTAGTAACCAGTAATCCACTTAGGTGAATGAAATGAAGCTTGGGGGGCATATGCTCTTGCAGGTTACACTTGGGGGGCACTGAAACCAATCTCAAGCACAGTTTTCTCTGTTTCAAGCTTGTGTAAAAATGAAACCATTCTCAAGCACAGTTTTCTTTGTTTCAATCTTGTGTAAAAATGAAACCACTTTCAAGCACAGTTTTTTTTTGTTTCAAGCTTGTATAAAAATGAAACCTATCTTGAGTCCATTTCGGTTATTATTTTCAAGACTCTTTAAACTCATGAAAATCCCGAGATTATTTAAATATATTTTTATTCTCGTAAAACACATGAAAATGCCGAGTTCTTTCCTTCTTTTCATGCTCGTAAATTAAATTGAAAGCCGGTCCAACTGAGTATACTTTTATCACTTTTTCGGGCTCTGTAAAATTACGAAAAATAGAAACCCTGGAGTTCTCTTTTAAACCCTTTTCAGACTCTCTAAATATGAAAACATCATCGAGTAATTGAATATTCGAACTCGTTAAAGTAAATGAACAGTCATCCCTTCTATATAAGTTTACCCCTTTTCCAGACTGAAATGGACTATTTACGAAAAAGGTATACGTTGACTAATCATGGTCAATTGAGTTCTCTCCTATATTATTTTATCCTTTTTTGGGCTTGAGAGACTAAATTTACAAAAAAGTACAACCACGGATTTTACTTATGTTTTTCTTTTGACTCCCTAAAACTGAAAAACACCAAGTTTCTCCTATACTAGACTCATTAAAATTTAACAGTAAAGGACCTGTCGATTACAAGAGAATCGAACCACTCCTTCTTAAGGTTCGATTTTAATACTAAGATGGACTCATCTGAAGGATGAGCTTACACAACAAGAAAATGTTATCCTCCTCAAGCTTGTCAAAAATAAAGAGGTACTTTCCAGAAATGGTGGGGGAAAAGAGAAAAGGAATCCAGTTGTCACTCTTGTTTTAAAAGCAGTATACCACTCTTGAACACGACAATTTTGTCACACTTGTTCCTGTGTTGGGAAAATCCTTTGTCTAATAGTTAATCAAACCACATTGAAAGTATTCAGCCTGTTTTTGGGTATTAGCTTTAGGCCAATTGTTACCAAACCATCTACAGTGTCGTTATGTGTTCAAGAGAAAGTTCAAATAAACCATTCATTGCAAACATTTGTCTCCATTCGCATTGACCATCCCTAAGTCAGTCCTTGCAAAAAAAGTCTTCAAAACTTGATCTAATGGTTTTGTTTCATGGGATTTCCTGTGATGGGTCACTTTCTATGGACGATAGCTCATCATCTAGAAAGTTGATCTAGAAACTTATCAGTACCTTGGGATCTCCATGCCTTAATGGCAGGTTTCTCGCATTCAACGACAGGTTGCATCATTGACCTTCGATTGAATGATTCCATGAAGTGTTCGACTGAAAAATAATTCATTCACACTTCATGGATTGTATTGAGTACTTTAAGGAACATTGTCATTATTGGTAGTTTCTCTCACACTTGTTAACAGTTCACATCATTGACTGGTAATCAAGTGGTTTCTACCATGTTCGACTTTGACACAATCAATCGCATGGATAGAATCGTACTAGTTTGGGAAGCAGAAATCAAGACCTTGGATCTAGTTTCCACCATCCAGGCTACGAGGACTTTTATCATTCATGATACAGTAGAATACTTATGACAGATGGCCGCATCCATGTTGTGTCTACTATTGATGTAATTTTAAAATCATTTATGTACCAAAACATGTAGTTAGTTTTGATATAAATATGGTAATGCATACCTCAATGATGATATACATATATATATGCTTGCATTGAATGATTTTACAGGTTTTCGACCGGTGTGTCCATAATCCAATCCTCAGAATGATAAATCACTTCACTCTTTAGAACTACCTCAGACTTTTCACTTTAGGGGACAATCTGTTACACATTATTTTGTCACCATGACATTTGACTATCTATATAGGTTCATCACTACATATATTATGCTCCCTTAGAAGTCAAAAACCCTAATGTTCCTAAACCAAGTCTTGGAATTGGAGAAAAGCTCATTAAAACTCTTAAAAGTATAACTCTGCACTTTTCCTAGCTCTTTCCTGCGGATCCGCGGATATTTTCTCTATATCTTGTGGCACATCCCACACATTTTTCTTATAAAACTTGCGGACCCCCGTAAACAGTTAAATAAAGGAAAAATTAAGTTCTAGAATCCCAACCGGACGAATATTCTCCCAATTGGAAGCTTCTAGAAGCACAATCAATTCGACCTTTATCCCTCCACTCATGGAGCTCTATCCCTTCACTCATGGATTTTATCCCTTGGTATATGGAGCTCAAATCCCTTCATGAGAGGAATCCATCCCCCTCTTCATGGAACTGAAACTACCTCCATTTTCCCTATAAATTGAGCTCATGTTTCAGTTTCAAGGGTAGACATATATATTAATTGCTGAAGAATTTCTCAAGAAGAGCATACTCTCTATACTAGTCATTATTGGTATGAGAATGATCACACACTCATGTCCATAACTTCATGCTAGTTCAGAGTGAGGAAGGATTGTCAATCTGAAGGAGGAACGATTGTTCAAGACCCTAGGAAGAACTTGTACAACATCAAGGCGAAAGGTTGTAAAGTTGCTCTTTTCATATAACATAATACATATGGATCTCCTTTTCTCATTGAGTTGTTCTTGTGTCTATTTGAATGATTCAGTACTTGGATTCCTTGATCAGTGAGTTAGATTAGTTATTCTCAATTATTATATGTTGCAGGTGCTTTTAATTTTTTTGTTTGTCTTTGATTGTAGGTTCTCATTACTGAAGAAGCCTCTTTGGAGCGATTGGATAAAAGGCTACACCAAACATTGATTTGTAGAAATTATATAACTTATGTGTTATATATCCAAGATTCTCCTAATCACACACTATTTTAAATTCATGCACAATACAGAATCTATTCCACCATTGATCATCACATGCGCAAATTAAATCAATTGCAATGCACACATGAAACCATAAAAATTCACACACATTAACACAGTTGTTTTACGGGAAAGCCTGAAGCTGAAAACCCAAAATATCTGTATATAATATATGTCATATATATCATGTAAAAATCCTCATACAAAGTTGATCATATCAAGCTCTCAGTACAATACAATCGCTACACACTAATCAGGCCCGATCTTGCAAATCCATGCACCGATATTTGCCACCCGCTAGCCTGCCTCTACTGCGTAATCCCTACTGAAGAATGGATCTGAATGAAATAAAATTTCTCCATCATTTCTCACGCAATCCTCATTGGCATCTCCACTGAGTGTTGGATGCAATCAATGCATCACTATAGTCACAACTGATAGTCACACTTGCTCTTTCACCTACCGCTTCACTGGTCTCCACTGAAACTGTCCATGCACTGTAGTTAACTGATGTATTCTTCAGTTGATTAATGAGTTATTATTTAGTGAATTAATTAATAATTAATTCACGCCACTCTCACTAGTGTATCAATCAGTTAGACTAGATACAACTAGCTCAACTGTGTCTAACTGAGTTAAATTGAACACAACTCCACCAACTACTTCTATAACTCCACCAAACTCTGTCACATGAGTTCTAACTGAATTCCTCCATGCTTTAGCTCTAGTAAACCCTCAGGAATAGCGTAATTACTTCTGTCAGTTGTTGTGCCACATCTATGCACTTAACTGAAGTGCTCCAAGAGAATAAGATAATGTTTAGAGTCCCAATATTATTAAGAGCTAATAATATTCGACATATCTATTTTTAGACTGGTAATTTAAAAATAGATTCCGCCCAATATGTCTAAAAATAGAAGTACATCTATTTTTCCAACTTTACCAACCATCCACAAATAGCATCCTACAACTCATAGAATATGATCGACATGTCTAAAAATAGACATAGTCTAAAATTAAACTTTGCGCCAAAAATAACCTGCGGGCCCACTTAGTGAAGGTGACTCTTTTCACTAAGCTCATCATCTTGTTGAATCTCAACACTCCCTCTCAACAAGATATGGATTATCTACCACCCTAATCCTGTTTCTATGGCATTCGAATTTTCTCCTGGTGAGCGCCTTCGTCAGAATATCTGCATCCTGATCCTCCGTAGGAATGTAAGAAAGCAACATGATCTTCCGCTACACACAATCTCTGATTTGATGGTGCCAGAGGTCAATATGTTTAGATCTATCATGAAATACTAGATTAACTGAGAGTTTAATGCAACTCTGATTACACAATATATCACAGTAGGATCTAAGTGTGAACTGAACAACCTGACCAGGATCTTCCTCATCCATATAGCCTCACATGCAGCCAAACTTGTTGCCATGTACTCAGCCTCCGTTGAACTAAGTGCCACGGATATCTGTTCCCTGTTGTACCAAGAAAATGTTGTAGACCCGATACTAAAAATCCCTCCAAATGTGCTCTTTCTGTCCGTTGGGCTCCCTGCCCAATCTACATCTGTGAAGCCATGCAACTCCACCTCATCTGACTATCTATACCATAATCCATATCCCGATGTGCCCCTAAGATACCTCAGGACATGCTTTCCCGCCTTCCAAAAGAGCTTGGTAGGCTTAACCAAAGCTTGTGAAAGCTGGTTAACAGCATAGCATATGTCCGGTTGTGTATTGACTAGATACATGAGTGAACCAACCAACTGTCGATAAAAAATGGCATCCACTACCTCTGCCGATGTAGCATCCTCTTTCCTCCAACCACGAGGAAGAGGATTGTAGATAGGCTTGCAGCCTTGCATATTAAACTTCTCCAGTATCTCCCGGGCATACTTGCCTTGAGACACAAACATTCCACCCTTCTGCTGCCAAATTTCCAATCCCAGGAAATAATGAAGGAGGCCCAAGTCCTTCATCTCAAACTCCTTTGCAAGATCTGCCTTACATGAGTGTATCAAAAGTTCATCACCTTCTAGTATCAAATCATCTACATAAAGTACAATGATCAACAACTTACCCTCCACCACAATCTGGTATAGGTTTGGATCCGCCTCACTCTTGGAAAAACCAAGTCCGATGAAATAACTTTATATCCATGTGTACCAAGCACGAGGTGCTTGTTTCAGCCCATACAATGCTCTTTTGAGCCTGCACACATGCGATTCGCTGCTGAAGATTTTGAATCCTTCAAGCTGCTCTATGTACACCTCCTCCTTAATGAATCCAATGAGTAATGCAGTCTTCACATCCATTCGATGAATGTGCCAACCCATTTGCGCTAAGAAAGCAAGGATGGTTCGTATGGAAGAATACCTTGCGACAGGTGCAAAGGTTTCTTCATAGTCGATCCCCTCGATCTATGAGAAGCCTCGGGCAACAAATATTTCCTTGTACTTCTCGACGCTCCCGTCAGCAACTTGCTTCACTTTGTAGATCCATCTCGAACCTACCACTGATTTCCCTTCCGGCCTTGGGACAATCTCCCATGCACTGTTTCTGACAATCGAATCATACTCTTCCACCATGGCATATACCCATGCGGGATCCTCCACAACTTCCTCGAAAGAGGATGGTTCTGTCACGATACACTTTCTCATCAGAGCCATGTATCCAGTATATCGGTTAGGTGACTATCTTTGTCTACGCTGTGATGTAGGTGCTCCTACATTCTGTGCTGCATCAAGATTCAGTCACTTAGCTTTTGTAGTGCGCTTCCGCCCTATGATGGTTGGCGCTGCATGAGTGGTTTCTTCCACTCCATGAACCTCCTCTTGTGGCCGATCCACATCCTAAGGTTCATCTTTAGGAACTAGTAGCTCCTCATCTACATGCAAGTGTAGCTCCCTCTCAAGCGACAACTTCATGGCTTTCTCCTCATGAAATTTGATATCCCATCGCACAATAGTCTTCCGACTGTCTGGAAAATACACACGATAATTGTGGGGTGTTTCTGCACCCCAAAAATATCCCAACCTCTACAGTTGGCTCCAACTTCTTCCTAGCATCCTTCGTCACATGAATGTAAACAGGTGAGCCAAAAATCTTCAAATGAGAAATATCAAGCTTCTGACCAGAAAACGCCTCTTCGGGTGTACTCATGCCGAGTACTCTAGGAGGACAATGGTTTTGTACATAAACTACAGTGTTGCATGTTTCATCCCACAAGTGTATGGGAAGGCCCTGATCATGCAACATTGCCTGTGTAACACCCACGATCGTTCTGTTCTTTCTCTCTGTGACCCCATTTTGCTGTGGGTTATGAGGCGCTATGAGCTCTCTTCGAATTCCTTCTACGCTGCAAAAGTCTTTGAATTTGCTAGAGATGAATTCACCACCATTATCGCTCCTAAGAGCTTTCACCTACTTCCCCGACTCTTTCTCAACCAGTGCCTTGAACTCACAGAACTTTGAGTATGTCTCGCTCTTCTTCTGCATGAATAAGATTCAGCACTTACGAGAAAAGTCATCAACAAATATCACATAATACATGTGCTTTGCTGTCGAAGCTACTAAGAAAGGTCCACACACGTCTATGTGAATTCTCTCAAGGATCTTCGTGGCTCAACTATCCTTCTCATGAAAATTGGTCTTCACAAAATTTCCCAAAGCACATCCCTTGCACTGATCTGACTGCGCAAGTGTACCTTTGGGAAGCCTGGTAGAAATATGCTGCAAAATTTTCAAAGTGCCATGGTGAAGATGGCCCAATCTCCTGTGCCACAATTCGCCCGCATCCCGGCTCACCACTCCTTGTACTTTTCTTTCCATTGCTGCGCAGCCATTTACCTACAATTGATAAAGGTTCTTAACTCGAACCCCCATCCTTCGGGTTTCACCAGTTGTCTTATTGCGCAAAAAATCCTTTCCCTCACTAAAAACAACATCATAGCCCTTGTCTTCCAACATCGCCACAGAGATTAGATTCTTCTTCAGTCCTGGAACATGCATGACATCCTTCAAGATGAAAGTTTTTCCAGACTCCCTCTCAAAGGAAATGGTCTCAATACCAGTCGCACTGTATCTACCATCATCGCCCATCTCGATGTGCACTCCAAGATCCTTCTCATCCAGATCAGTAAACAAATTTTTGTCTCTGGTCATATGGAAAGAAGCACCACTGTCAAGAAATCACACTGATCCCATCACACTTGAAACCAAGCATGCGATCAGCGAAAAATATAGCTCAAACTACGAGGCTAAGGCCTCTCCAGCTGCATATCCAGCAGCCTGCTTATTTTTCTTCTTCTGTGGAAAATTAGTGGCGTAATGTCCGTGTTGGTGACAGTGAAAGTACTTCACCTTGGATAAGTCCTACTTCTTGCCTTTCACACCAGATTGAGAAGGATTTTTATTTCCGTTCCCTTTCCTTGCTTTGGCAGCCAAAGCGCAATTTTTTTCATCTTCATTCTTCGATGAAGATCCATCCCTGGTACCCCCCCTTATCTCCTCCTGCACAAGATCCGACCAAAGTCGCTCCCATCCTAGCAGTTTCTCCTGACCATTGAAAAAGTCTTCGTAACTATGCCAACCCTTCAGAAGCCCAAGGAGAGCCAAGCTCACCAAGTCTTCTTCATCAACAGTAACCCCCACACTTCCCAGCTCATCCCTGCACTGGAAAAACTTCGTGAGGTACTTGGGTATGATGTCGCCTTTCTCCATTTTTATTTTCTTGAGTTTGTATTTAAGCACCAACTTCCTCTAGTCGCTTCTGCTTTGGAACAAGTCTGTCAAAGCTTTCCACATCAAGAATGGAGAAGCTTTACCATGAAGGCTGGACACAATGTGATCCTTCACACCTTCCAACAGAATTATTCGACACTTTGTTTTCTTCTTTTTGGAACTTCAGCATATATGAACTCCTTCAACCCATTATCATCCAGCACCGCCTCTATCCTATCCTTCCATGCAATATAATTCGAGCTTCCCTCAAGGGCATACTCCAATCGCAATCTGTGGAAAGACATTTCAATGAATGCTCAACTTCGACACCAAGAAAACACTGCAGCAAATTCGAATTCCACCAGCACAAAACTCAACCGCTTCAATAATTGCAATATGCTCTGAACAATATCGCTTTGATACCATGTAGAAATTATATAAATTATGTGTTATATATCCAATATTATCCTGATCACACACTATTTTAACTTCATGCACAATACAGAATCTATTCCACCATTGATCATCACATGCGGAAATTAAATCAATTGCAATGCACACATGAAACCACAAAATTTCACACACATTAACACAGTTGTTTAACGGGAAAGCCTGAAGTTGAAAAACACAACTATCTGTATATAATATATGTCATATATATCATATAAAAATCCTCATACAAAGCTGATAATATCAAGCTCTCAGTACAATACAATCGCTACACACTAATCTAGCCCGATCTTGCAAATCCATGCACCGATCTTTGCCACCTGCTAGCCTGCCTCTACTTTACAATCCCTGCTGAAGAATGGCTCTGAATGAACTCAAATTTCTCTAGACTTTCTCACGAAATCCTCATTGGCATCTCCATTGAGTGTTGGATGCAATCAATGCATCACTATAGTCACAAATGATAGTCACACTTGCTCTTTCACCTACCTCTCCACTGGTCTCCACTGAAACTGTCCATGCAGTGTAGTTAACTGATGTATTCTTTAGTTTATTAATGATTTATTATTTAGTGAATTAATTAATAATTAATTCACACCACTCTCACTAGTGTATCAATCAGTTAGACTTGATACAACTAGCTCAACTGTGTCTAACTGAGTTAAACTGAACACAACTCCACCAACTACTTCTATAACTCCACCAAACTCTGTCACATGAGTTCTAACTGAATTCCTCCATGCATTAGCTCCAGTAAACCCTCAGGAATATCGTAATTCCTTCTTTCAGCTGCTGTGCCACATCTGTGCACTTAACTGAAGTGCTCCAAGAGAATAAGATAATGTTTAGAGTCCAAATATTATTAAGAGCTAATAATATTCGACATATCTATTTTTAGACTGGAAATCTAAAAATAGATTTTTTTAGCCACCTATAAATTATGATATACCTAATGGTGGTTGAATTTGTTGTCAAGCCTTAAAGTGATATATTTCCTTTGAAAATCCATCATATTTGAAGTCTTATGATGATTATCTGCCCTTTAAATTAATCTTCACTGCTGTTTCCCTCAAAAGGGTCTCCAAAATCTGTTGTTCACTAATGAAAACTGCTTCTAAGACTCCACTCTTTCATTTTCACCTATCCATTTCGTTTTCATTATTTCCTCCATATCATTCATTCTTCCCCCTGTAACTCTTCCTTTTTCACCATCTTAACCTCCAAAAGCATAAAAACCCTTTTAAAACCTTATATTTCCCCCTTATTCGGTTTTAAAATCCTTTCTTTCATCTATCAGAACCCTCATTTTGGCTTTAAAATCCCTATTTTAAACCTAAAAATGATCTTTTGCAGTATAAGGCATTTATGCCCCCGAGGGCTTATTTCCTTTAGCCCTTTCCCTCACATGACCTCACCCTTGAGACCAGGCGCTAAGCCCTTATCGCTAATCGCAATCGGAGTTTTCCCCTTCTCCCTTTTCATTCTTTATTTCCCCTTACCGATGCGATAAGCGCCTTTCCCTCTGAACCTCGGTCACCTTATTCTCCCACAGAACCAGGCCTCATTGTTATTTCAGCCCTCGCCATCGCAATCGCAAAAAGCTGATTTCCCTTTGTTCTTTTCCCCTCACTCCCTAATCTTGCGATGGAATCCAAGCCGTTGATTTGAGAATATCTATGGCCATCGCATTGCCTGACCCACCATAATTTCCACCCTTGCATCTCTTAGCCTATCGCATGTCATCCGCACCGTCGGATCTACCGCTCATCATCCAACAGCTGACGACGCATATCACACGATTTTCACCCCTCCTTCCCAGTGCGCTACTTCCGCACGATAAAAGTGGTTTTTGAAATCCACGTGTCAATCACTGAATGGAATCTCATTCCAAACGCAAATTACTGCCTCCCCCCATTTTTCTACGCGAAAACCATTCTCAGTTTTCCGTCATACCGCTGCTCTCCACGACGTCGCTCCCGATTAATCCTAGCCGTCGATCTCTATGATCGCACGGTCCATGTTATATCACCATCTCAATTTGTTTTCCTCCCATATCTCTCCCGAAATTCTCATCGATATATCTCCACCGTAGATCATCCTGATCTAACGGCCCACATTCCCTTTCGCACTCAGACCTCCATTAGACCTAGTCAGCTGCTCTGCCAGGGTTTTTTTTTTTCGTTTTTCCTCTACATGCACCACCTCCTCACTACTCCTCTACCACCCCAGAGCCTCTGTAAGCAGTCTAAACCAAGCTCGCAGGATTTCATAACGAGTTTTTGTGTGTTTGCAAGTTTGAAAGAGTAACTCTGTTAGCAGTTTTCCTACAGTCATGAAGGTGACACGGAGGCTCAGATAATAAATCTCAGGACCAGGAATCAGCATCAAAGGAACCAGAACAAAGGGTAAATTCATGACAGTCAATGGGTCATAGACATAAACCCTCAGTAAACCCTCCAACTCAGCGAAACCCTCCACTTGTACACAAAACACTCAGAAAGATGAGGATCGCATATCCAGTGTTAGAAGACACGGCATAGAAGATTAATAAAACCTTTGAAGGCATCAATACAGAAGAAATTTGAGCAATCAGAAAATTGAAAGCATAAACAGAGCCAAAATAGGTTGAAGTACAAAGGAACAGAGCAGTTATTGGTGCAGAAGTTGACTAACATAGACATTACCCATCTCCATGCTCAAAAGCCTGCCAAGAAGTTATTACACCAAAGAAGCTACTACAAACTATCATAAGCAGTTATTTAGAAGTATGGGAGTCCTCATAGCCCATTCTTCCACTTAACTCACACTAGAGGAGATAACAGTACCACTACAGATAGTATTCCTCCCAAAATACACTCTGTGGGGTGTTTTCTATCATGTCAAATGAACCTCAACAAGCAACGAGGACACCAAGTCTGTCTAAGATTTAATGTTATGTTTATGACACAGAATGGAGCATTCAAATGCCCTCTCCTATCTATGATGATCATTAAAACCTTCTTCACCTACTTTTCCCATTTTCTCTATAAAAACTCTTTGAAGTCTCATTGTAAAAGGTTGGCATTTGGTGATTTCTAAAGTAATACATAGATTGATGCTTTGAAGAAGCATTGGTGTTCTAAAGGAGTGTGGACGTCTCTGTTTTTTTGTTGATGAAGGAGGCTGGACCATTGGATCCCTGAGCCTAGTTTTGGTGAAGTAATCTCTTATTGTTAATGTTGTTTCCTGTTTATCACTTTGTTCCATTACGCTTTGTCTTACAGTAGGATAAAAAGTTTAGGCATAGAAATGTATCTTAGAAGCACCTCTGACCTATTTATCCTTCGCTGTTTATATGTTTTCTGCTGCTAAACATGATAGGGTAGTCTAATATCTCTCTTGAATATTCAGTTTGTTTTATTTCATAAATGGTTAATTCATTTGTGCTAAAGATTGTTTAGACGTTCCCTCTTTCTTTGCCACTGAATATTGTATCTAAAATCTCCCTTTAATTATTAATGCTTGTAGTTTGACAGAGAGATCTGTGTCAATCATACCCTCTGTTTCTTACTGTAATTATTGTGTTTAAGGTCCCTATAATTGCAGTCCTAGATGTCTAAGGCATTCCCTCTTCTTTGAATGCAATTATATGTTTTTGTTGATTAAGCTCTCAATGGTGAACTTATAGGAGGAAATAGGGTGTTCCCCGAATCCTATGATTCATTAAGAAGGTTTTGGTCTGCATTTCTCCTTTTCTTTGAGTGTTTGTATTGATTAAGTCCAAAACAGTGAGCTTACTGGAGGAAATAGGGCATTCCCCGAATCCTTTAAGTCATTGTGAAAGGGTTTAGTTTGCTTTTCACTCTTAGTCCTTAATGTTCATCCCATTTCACCTATATTATTCAACAGATCCTTGACCGAGTTATATTTTCCCTCTGGTTTCCCTTCCTTCTCAATCAAAACTATTTTAACTTCCACATGACTCCATTGCCCAATGGCTTGTGGATTCCCATGTTCTATCTACACTGCATGAAACACATTTGTCCAACCAAACAAAAAAAACAACCCTGCACTTTTTAACTAGCCTAAAATCAAATTTTGAACCATTCAAGACATATCCTCATAAACATATTGAGAGATCCCTCTTTGAGACTAAAAGGGCTAGATCCTAGAGCTCTAAAGCTTGGTTTGCATGTTTCCTTGTCACTTAGCATGCTAATCTGCCAAATCATAGGACCCCAACATAATGGCGATCACGGTGGGACCTATTGAGTATATAGTTGCTTGAAATACCTCTTAAAACTATTTAGGTCCTTAATTTGACTAATAATACCCTGTGGATTCATCCCACTTCTCACACCAACATAATGGCGATCACGGTGGGACATACTAAGTATATGATAGTCTAGCTAACTCTTGTGCACTCTTTAGTCCTACAAATCTCTAAGAAAATCAGTTAGTAAGCCATAGAGTAGACTCTGTTTGTTTGAACACCTTATCTAAGTGTAAAATCAGACATAGGACACTCTCATAACCATAAAATGTACAAAACCCAAAAATATTTTAGATTGGCCTCATAATAAGCATGGTGATGGAACCATAAAACATTTTACCTTCACAAAATCAAAACTTCCACCTGGCGACTCCATTAGCCCTAATAGGCCTATCACCCATCTAGGTCTCCAGATCTATTTAGGACTGTATTAACCAGCCTTGAAGAAGTTGAGAAGCCTAGTCCCATATTATATAAGACATTCTGTGAGGAAAAACTTTCAAACAGTTCCTACAAACTTCAACCTCCCTCAATTTTTGAAAAACATTCTGGCTTCACATAGGATCAACACTAGATATCATCCGGACCCTAATCCTCCTACAATAGTTGACAATCCAGAGAGAATTATGTGGCAGAATTCTAAAGCTGGGAAATTAGCTGCTGATAGGAACATCCCAAGAAAAAAATCTCTCCCTAAAAACCTTACTGTCTTGGAGGATTCACACTTTGACTTACATCATACTAAGAACATCTTTAGAACCAGATATCAAAGTGATTTAAACCAAACTGATCTCGAAACTGCAGGTTTGCAACAGAGCTTTAGTAGAGAAGCTTCACCTTCTACTCCTCCTGATTCCCAGCTTCTCCACCACTTTAGCCTTTTTCGTAACCAATCTACTCAAAACCAGTTTGTTGGCCCAAGTGTTTCTTCCACTCCAATACATACCACAACTGTCCAAAACACTCCATTTCAGCCCACTTTCCCTCTTGTCAATCCACCCACTATAAATCCACCCTTCTTTCCAGCCATGGCAGCATGGTATGCCCCATTAGTGTTACCACAACCTATGGTTCCCTTACCAAATGACTATCAGTCTAAAATTCCCTATTTCACTGGAACAGAATCTACCACAGCTCAACAACATGTAGATAGGATGGAAGATGCTTTTGATTATATGGAAATAGAAGATGAGACCATCAAGATGAGAATATTTTCTCAAAGTTTAGGAGGATAAGTAAAGAAGTGGTTTAAAGGCTTAACTCCTAATAGCATCAATGACCTTCCCTCTTTACATCAAACATTCATAAACAAATGGGAAATCAAAAGCAACCCTCTCAAAATATTAACAGACTATAACAGTCTTAAAAGAAATCAGGGAGAGAGTGTTCATGATTACTCCACCAAGTTTAATAGTGTCTACAATGCTCTTCCACCTCACATGAAACCTCCCCAAGGCTTGGCCTTAGTGAAATATCTTGAAGGCTTCGATGTTGATATGGCCTATCAACTAAGGGAGAGAGATTATTTAACTCTAGAAGACATGTAGAAGGGAGTTGTGACTGTAGAAGCAAACTTGATTGAGAAGAGAGCTAGGATGAGATCGGAGAAGAGGGTAACTTATAAATATGATTATGCACCCTCAACCTAATCCTTTGATACCAAAATTGACAACCTAGTTAAGGTAATGGAGAGAATGCTTGAGAATATAAACTTGAACAATAGAGTGCCACCAAGAGAACACCAAAACAACCTCCAAAATAGAAATAGAAATCAGAATTTTATAAGAGAAAACAATCAAGATAGGAAAAGAGATAATGACCAACAAATTAGACCTCCCTTCCAACAAAACTACGTAGATCAAGAGGAAGAAAGGGAGATTGAAGGGTTGGGGGAAAACCATGTAAACTTGATTGGAATAGATAGTGGGGACGATGTTTTCCTCACTGAAGAAGAACAAGGTTTCTTCTCCTCAGAACCAAAGGAAGATACATATGAGGAGTCTGAAGATTATAGATTGGGGTTTGAGAATTCAATCATGGAAGTACACAAACACTATGATCTAAGGATCAAAGGGAACATAGATAATCTAAATGACAAAAACACTAGCTCTGCTGTTAGGAAAAATACAGAAAATCAACCTAAGAAAGCAGCAAATAAAACCTACATTTTGGCTAAGAAGACAGATTTAAACAAAGATAAATGTAGCCAGCCAAATGTTGAACAGAGTTTCCCTAGTACCTTTGCTAGTGGCCCTATTAAAACAGTTCAGATTGACAGTCCTAATAAAACTCAACAAGTCAAATTTGCTGGAAGAAACATAACTGAGAAAACAGATGTAAATACAACAAAAACAATGACACATTTCAGCCTTGAGGGAGAGATTGCAAAGATCAAAATTAACATACCTCTGGCTGAATTGGTGACCCAGGAAATGTACAAAAACTAGGTCCTAAAATCTCTAAATATAAATGTTGATACTGATACTTTGAACTTGATAGATGACAAGCCAGAGTTGTTGTTTGGTCTTAAAATTGAAGGAAAATACCAAGAAGGGGTTGTGCCTTCCTTCTATGTCAGTCTAAACGTACATGACAAAATCCTACACAATGCCATGCTAGATTCAAGAGCATCACACAACCTTATGCCCAAGGTGGTAATGGAAAGCCTAGGCTTAGAGATTACTAGACCATATAAAGACTTGTATTCCTTTGATTCCAGAAGGGTCAAAAGCTTGGGGTTAATTAAAGACTTGTGTGTTAACTTGTCTCAAATTCCTGCCAAGAACCTTGTAATGGATGTAGTGGTAGCTGACATTCCCCCAAAATATGGCATGCTCTTGTCTAGATCATGGGGAGCTAAGATTCAGGCACCTTCAAATGGATATGTCTTATGCCACCATACCAGTGTTTGGTCAAACCAGAATATTATATAGGGAAACCCTCACGAAATACATGGTGAGCAACAAGGACAAACCTCATAACACTCCTATTTATTCCACCCATTCAGATCTAGATTCCTTCATTTTATACAATGAAGATGAAGTCACCCAAACGGAGAAGGAAAACAAGCAGGAGGATAGTACACCTGAACATTCAGAATTGTCTTCCCCTCAACCTCCCGATATCTCAACTTCCAACAGCCTTGAGCATCACAAAACAAATGAGAATGAAACAAAAACACTTTGGAGAATGAGCTTTGATGGCTCTTGCAGCAAAAATATTGCAGGGGATAGTGGATGGATACACAACACAAACAAAGGACATGCCTGCAGATTAGATTTTTCATGCACTAAAAACATTGCAGAATATGAAGCCCTTCTCCTTGGCCTACACATACTTAAATATTTAAAGGCCAAAAGGATATTAGTACAGGGAGATTCTGAGTTGATCATCAGAAAAATCAAAGGAGAATATTCAACCAAAAACCCCATACTCAGAGAATATAGAAACACTTTGTTAGATCTCCTGAAAACTTTCAAAAAATATGAACTCATGTTCATACCAAGAGCACAAAATCACCTGGAAAACGAACTTGCTTTTGCTGCTAGTAACTTCCAGATACCACAAATCGATGAGAAATTCATTATAAAGGTGAAAAACAGACCAGCAGTGCCTGATAACGAAGATCATTATCAGGTATTCAATAATGATAAACATATAGAGGATTTCCTGCAGTCAAAAAATGAGTTTTCCTCAGCATCACCAAGTTTCAGCCATGAAAAAGAATGTTTAAACAAGGAACCAATTCCTAAAACAGGGTCCTCCTTTCCTACTGTTATAAATCAATTTGATCATCTTTTCAAAGAAAAATTATCTAATGATCCAAACCAAAAGGACCTCTAAGTTCTAGAATGTAAAGGTGATACCATACCCAAAGGCCTTGCTCCATTAGCACAACTCTTTGATTTCAACGATGTGGCTAAGGAACCAAAGGCAGAAACCATGGAAACTAATGTGGAAGAGAACAACATAGGTAGCCCAACTGAGCCTAAAATGATTAATTTATCTAGCACCCTTCCTGCCCACATCAAACAACAATACATAACACTCTTCAAAAAGTTTATAGATGTTTTTGCATGGGACTATAAATATTTGAAATCATATGAGACTAGCATCATTCAGCACAAGATTCCTCTTAAGGAAAATCAGAAACCTTTCAGATAGAACTTAAGGAGGATAAAACTCGTTTTATTTCCTTCAGTAGAAAAAGAAATTAGGAAGATGTATGATGCAGGGATCATTGTTCCTCTCAGATACTCAGATTGGGTCTCCAATCTAGTATCTGTCAGGAAGAAGACAGGGGAGATTAGGCTATGTATTGATTTCAGTAACCTTAATAGAGCCTCTCTGAAAGATAACTACCCCTTGCCAAAAATGGACCACATTCTTCAAAGGGTAGTTGGGTCAAAAATAATATCATTGTTGGATGGATTCTCGGGTTATAATCAAGTGTTAGTCCTCCCAAGTGATCAACATAAGACAATATTTACCACACCTTGGGGGACATTCATGTATGTCAAAATGCCATTTAGTTTGATGAATGAAGGGGCCACTTTCCAGAGGGCCATGGACATAGCCTTCTCAGAAGACATAGGCTATTTTATAATCATTTACCTTGATGATATTACTGTCTTCTCCAAAACTAATGAAGAACATTTGGAACATTTAAGGAAGGTTTTCGAGAAATTCAAAAGGTTTGGCTTGTCTTTAAATCCCAAAAAGACACTCTTTGGCCTCCAGGAAGGAAAGCTTCTTGGTCATATAATCTCTGAAGAAGGAATCAAAATATATCCTAAGAGAATTGATGGCATACTGAATATCAGCCACCTAGAAACCTCAAAGAATTGCAGTCTTTCATTGGAAAGATAAATTTTTTGAGGAGGTTCATCCCCAACCTTGCTGAGCTATTAAGAAACATCACTAACATGCTCAGGAAATAGGTACGTGTTAAATGGAAAATTCAAGCTAAACAATCATTTGAACTGGAAAAGTAAGCCCTTACTCAAGCACCAGTCCTTATCAGTCCTAATTTCACCAAAGATTTCTATATTTTTTCCTTTGCATCTGAACATACAATAGCTGTGGTATTGTTGCAAAAGAATAGCTTGGGGCAAGAACAACCTATATCCTTCTTTAGTAAAGCCTTAAGAGATGCCCTACTCAAAGATAATATCATGGAGAAGCAAGCCTTGGAACTGGTAAAAGCATTAAAGGACTTTAGGGTGTACATTTTACATTCACATATCATTTTTTTTGTGCCACACACCGTAGTTAAAGATATTCTAAGTCAGGACCCCAATGGTAAAAGGGGAAAATGGATTGCCACTATTCTAGAATATGACTTGGAAATCAGGCCTACTAAACTCATCAAGGGACAAGGTGTAGAGCTATAAAAAGGGTCTCTTTCACCTCTAATTACCTCACATTAATATGTCAATCCGGGAGCGTTTTGTTATTACAAAGAGTGACTCAATCTGAGGCTATCATTTGTCAGAGTAATGCTAGTAGTACAGTGCTTAAGAAATACAAGAGTAAACGGATGCTTGTATGTAACTAAATTACTTCAAAGAATAAATCACACACTCAGAAAACTCAACAACTTATCAGTCAAGGGTTCGGCAGTGATAACCCATCCCTTCGGAAACTGATGGAAAGGAAATTAGAGCATAGACCACGAGCCTGGGAGCTAGACAGTGACTGCCAACGCTCACTACAGCCTTAGATCATCTCTCACGCCAAAACAACAAATGCGATTAAATGGAACAACAAATAAAGAATTGAACAGCAATTCTGGAATAGAACAGCAAATCTAAAATGGAACAGCAATTGAATAACTAAGTCCCGCGAGTTGTAACCAAGCTTAATCTATTAACTCAAATGCACTCTTCGCAATCAAATAACATTCTTTCACTCTTAAGGTAAATCACGCAAAACACACTAATGGAACAGCAATAACTATTGATGAATTATGGAGCAGCTCCAGTAAATCATAAACGCACACAACACGCTGGAATAATAATCTGATCAACCTTAATCAACAGGAATACGACTGTGCTTCCAAATAGAACACTATTATTTCTGAATCCAACGATTATGAAGAACACTACCTCAAACGAATGTATGACACGAATGTTTAGTATAACATCTCTGTAACAGAACAGTAAGAACATGTAATTAACTATGAAAGGATTAATAACTTGATGCAGAGTCAACACACGATTCTATCTGTAAAAACCTCAATGATTCAATCTTTAACAGAGCATGTAATATCAAATTATAAAGCATATCAAATTACCAAATAACAATGATAAACAAACCACGCAGAAATCAAGTCGTAATGGTACAAAAGCAAGTGTCCTCCGGGGCCGGGCCCTTAGCCTCCAAGGATACACCGCTTTAAGTTAATCCAGACGCAGAGATGAAATAATCACCAAGCTTTTATTAATGCATCGGTCAAAAATACAATGAACCAGTTCTCAACGAGACTTAATAATCAGAGCTGATGTTTAATATAAAATTACATAAAAGTGTATCCTTCTTATTATTAAGCTAACAGTGATGTCCCTTTATATAAAGGCGACGGCGGAGATGTCCAAGTAACAAGATAAATAAAGCAGCGATCCCTCAGGATCGAAGATCCTGAGGGATTCGCCAAACTGTTAATTCTTCATCCTTTCCTTTCTTTTGCGCCAAGCTGGTGTCTTCTCCTTCTTTTCCGAGCCGACTTGCTTTAATCTGTTTAACCTTGTTTGCATTCGGTTCGCCTTCAGAGGGACAGCAGTTATCTCGACTTTGTCTCTTCCTTTGGAGCGGCAATTCCTCGTTTTCTCCTTTTCCTGTACAGAAAATAACCATTATCAGTGGTTAAGTCTTGCATATCAATTTCCACATGTTTTGTTATAGTTCCTTATTATTTTCCAAATTCATTATGCAAAAAGGTTTACAAATTCCACTAAAAAGCCACTGAAATAATCATCAAAAGCATACCTTTTTAGTACTCCACACACCCCCCTGCTTACCTTGTTTCATGTCCTCATGAAAACATTGTAGTTGACATGCAAGGCAGTGAGAGAATATGCTAGAGAAGGAGTCTCATGCGGAGGTCTACAGCCATGATGAGTGATTAGATAGTCAAAGAACTGACCTGTTTGTCCCTCAGGCATCTCATACAGGGCCTGGTATCCGGGTGCAGGGTGCCAAATAATTGGAGTGCGAAATCTATATCCTAACCAGGATGACCCTGCTTTTAGAATGCTCTCGCCATAGAGGTTCAAACGGTTGGCAGCTAACTCAAAGTTCTCATACTTAAATGGTTCCCTGAGCTGGATGTTTGGATCAGAGATTCGGTACCGAAATTTGGTTGCATTAATGGCCAAGTCTTTGATGGAAAGAAAATATTCTAAACTCTCTCGAATGAGTGCCTCATGCATGGGTCCTAATGTTTCATAGACACCCGGAGTCTTTATGAGGTTTCTATGAGCTTTCCACAACTGTACTGGGTTCCTAGGCTCAGCCCTTACCCGTAAATCTAGACCATTTTCTTGACTCTGGAAAGTATCATAGGCTTTGAGCCACTTAATCTGATTAACCCCGAAGGAAATGAATGCTTGTAATTGGATGTCTCCAATGAAAGGGCCAGGGTTTAACTCAGTCTCCTGATTTAGCACAAGGTCATGCAAATAAAGTTCACACAACAATCTCTGGACTTTCACTCCATAATGTTTACAGCAGTCTATAAAGTCATTGACGGTGTGGATTTGTATAGGGGCGCCTGCTTTAACAACTTTTATTTTTAATTGTAAATACCGTTCTAATAAAAACAGAGCATAGTTTTTAGCAGGGGCCCTACATGCTAAAACATCATTGTATAAAGAACACAAGGTATTCATCTGCTTGACAACAGTATCTAGTCTACGGGTTACCTGTGCAACTTCCTCTTGTTCCTTTTTCCACCCTTCAAAGGCCTGGCTTTTGGATTGACTGACGTCCCTTAGTTGCTGCTGTAACTCTTCATATTTTTCTCGGGGAACCATTTGCTCTCTAAGTTTTTCGGCTTCTTGCTGGGCTTGCTTCACCATCTTATGCAAGGTTTTTGTCTTCGGATCTTTTTTCCATAGGTCAGTAGAGGTCGGGAGTTTTACCTGAACTTTCTTATTATGCTGTTTGGAGTTCAGAACCCTTATTACCCCTGAGGGTGGTGCCTCTATCTGGATTTTCTTGTTGCTGGTCCTCATATCGTCCCTTTCTATTTTAACGCGAATATCAGTCTGTTGCTGTTCCTCAGCAACGTTTGGAACGGCGGCTGGATTTTCAGTAGGGCTTTGAACAGTAGGGCGATTGTTGGCCTTCTTTTTCTTCCCTCCAGTCTTTCTTACCCTCTGGTTTGCTTTCAGAACTCTAATTTGATGTCTGAGCTGGGTTATTTTATTCAATAATTTCTGTCTTTCCATTCGCAATTTCTTAATTTCCATCGTTTCATTAGAAGGAACAGTAGGCTGACTGCTGCGGTTTGGACCATGACTAGTCTCTGGATCTTTCTCTTGGTGTGCTTCCTCGCTGTCCTGCTCTGGCTGTTCTGGGGTAGGAATCTTGACTGGTTCTATTTCTTCCTGGGCAACTGCTTTTTCTGCTCCTACTCCCTCTGGAATTTCCTCTGGTGTCTTGGGAACAGATTGTTCCCGTTCAGTATCTCTCATCTCTTCTTCATCATGAACAGGCAGATTCTCGGACTCTACTGCATATGATTTTTCAGATGCGTTTTCTTCTTGGGGTTTGTCGTGGAGGTCTGTTGAATTAGAAGGTTGGCCATACTTACCCATATTGGCCAGGACTGTGGCCAATTCGTCTTATCCCATTGGGTCTTGTAATGGGCTACCTCCCTGCTGTCCCATTTCCTCCTCCTGTTCAATTTCTGCTTCTATTTCTGTTTCCGAATGCTCGGCTGCTTCTTCTTCGGATTGTTCATCCTCAATTACCACTGGTTGGCTGGTGCTTTCCTGGAGCTTTTCCAGCCTTCCTCGCATCCGAGCTAACCGGACTGATTTTCTGGGCTTCTCTATCCTTCCTCGCATCCTAGGTAACTGGGCTGATTTTCTAGGCTTTTCTAGTCTTCCTCTCATCCGAGCTAACCGGGCTGATTTTCTGGGCTCCTCTGGTTGCTCGGGTACATTACTGGCATACTTATGTTTTGCCGATTCCTGGTGTATCTCTGGTTGTTCTGATGCACTAGCAACATGTTCTCTGCGTTTTGCCGGACGTTCTGGTGTGCTTGTAGAATGTTTACGTTTTGGGGATGGCGCTGTCAATCCCCCCCTAATCATTACAAGCAGCTCTTCCCAGCTGCTCTGCTGCTGGGTGAGACTATGGCTAACTATTAGTCGTATTAGCCCATGGTGACTGACAACTGAGTCTACATGCTGTGCCTTTTTTATGCTTCGTGCGGCATCATGCAGTAATGAATTCAGAAATGCAGGTAGGTTTACAGAGCATTTCTACTTTAAAACAGCTAAGAGTTTAAGATGTCGTGGTCTTACCACGTCTTTCCTCCCTTCGCAGGTGATGTAGCTCTGCACTGTTCTTGCTAATTCCGTCCAGGGTTCTCCTAGCGTTGCTGGCAGAATGCCCTTCCCCTTAATTGTCAAGCTCTGACCTTCGTCCTGGAACATTTCCATGATTTTCTGTAATCTTTCCTTCTTTAATGTCCATACTGGTCCGGTGGCTGGTAGTCCCGAAACTTCTGCAATTATATCGTCGGTGACCGCTATCCGCTTCCCCCTTACTGTGGAGTGATCATCCTGCAGGTTCTGCAAAAATTCCATCGCTACTGTTTCATTGGGCTCCTGCAGGCGACTGAGATAATTCAACCAGCCTGCTCTTTCTAGGATCTCTCGGGCAGCAGCGGAGATTGTCAACTTCTGAGGTTCACTTCGAATTTCCCTTCCTCCCATGGTTTTACTACGGATTCTCAATGGAACAGCAACTACTTGTGCTGTTTGAAACACGGAGAGGGTGATAATCGCAAAAAAAAACAAAACAGAGAGTATGCAACAATGCAACGGAAATGGATTATGAACAGCAACTTATGAAAAAAATAGAAATGCCATGCCGTTAAACCGTGCCAAACCGTCGTACACTATTTTTCCCGAATGGTGAGCTGACACGTAATTCAGGGAATGATGAGGTTAACCTCCCCCCCCCCCGCAATGTGATAGGCTGTCCCAGCTGGCAAATAAAGGAGCAGCACCCGATCTGCAACCGAGTCAGAAAGGAACAGCATATGGAATTATGCCATGTTTAGGAGGACAACGAATTACCGAAATCGAGGCGGAGAGTTGATCGCGTATTATGTAAGAGGCTGTTGTGTTATGATATGAGGCTGGTGGATAGGACATCTATCGTACTTTCCAAATCTCAAGTGGTCATGGTCACCGCCTTTGCCATGATTGGTGATTATAAATGTTCATGCGATGTATAAATCGGGAAATAATATATGATTAGTTCCTAGGATATAAGAAACAAAAGAGTATTAGTATCTTACCCATTGGTGTAACCAAGGTGACTTCAATACCATTAACAGTACTCTGCTGCCAACAGGTGTCCATAACCTTGGCAGAGTTGTTTTTTTCACCCTCGGAACCATGATCCTTTGTGTATACTTAGGAATGTTGTTATGTCAAAATGTAGACCATTATGCTGGCTTGGTGACCAGTTAACCATAATGCCATTCACGAGGAAGGAGCGAAACGTGGGCAGGCCGGCTCGTGATGAGACCTCCTGTTCCAAGGTTCGTTTATTTGATATACCTTTTGGACCATATCCCTGGTGTGGTGGGCATAATGGGAATGCCACTTCACTTCCATCCTCATGATCATGGTAGGCTGGCTCTCGATGAGACCCCCTATCCTGCATGTGACATCTCACATATCATGTTCAGATATATTTTTTTTTTTATAGTGTCCTTTTCCTTATTTATACACAAAGGGTGGTTCAACACTCCTTAAGAGTAGGAATGGTGGAAGAAGTCTTATTATCTCAATAGGAAGATATAAGCCCTTTGCTCTTATTCCTAAATAATAATCAAAGAAGGTTAAGGGAATCAGCATGATAAAGATAACCAATCGGGGCAAAATTAGTAGAACAACGACAACAAAAGACAAGAAAAAAAATATTTCCTTCCTTTTGTCCTCTTACTAATGCAGAGCCTTATAAATATAGCGATTTATGATTTGCGGATTTCGGTATGTTGTGATTTTGTATTCATTGCACAAGTACATAGCTGTATCTTAAAGACTAGAAAGAAGACGGGCAAGAAGCATCCTCAATTTAGATCAGCAAAAGGAATAAGCTGTTTCACAAGGAGAGCAAAAGTATGCTAGCGGTGTTCCTTTGGAAAAGAAACAACGACGGATGATAGAAAAAGGAACAGCAAAAAAAATGCAAATGCCGTTCCTTTGGGAAAAGGAACAGCAAAAAAATAAAAATACTATAAAAACACTCAAAATGCCATTCCTTTGAAAAAGGAACAACGACAATAAAAGAACGTTGTTTCTTTGAGGAAAAAGGAATAGTGGTAACCAAAAGGAACAGCAGAAAGCGTAACAATGCCGTTCCTTTGGAAAAGGAACAGCAGAGATCCAGAATGTTGTTCCTTTAGAAAAGGAACAGCAAAAGGAACAGCAAAACAAGCAAAGCGAACAGCATAAAAAAACACGCAGATGCTATTTTTAGAACGGCAAAAATCGAACTTTGTAAAAGAAAGGGAACAGCAAAAAAAATGATAAGAAAACATTTAATGCAAACTTATGTACAAGAACCACTCAAAAACAAGAACTTATGTACAAATTGTAAAAATAAATGAACCCTTAATGAATTACAGGTGAGGAAGATTTCTCTTCCTCTCCTAAAATCTCCATATCAGTGTCTCGGCGTAGCTGCTGGCAGAAGGATTCCCGAGTGAGTGGTTTGCGATAGAGACGGACTCGGTGGCCATTTACTTTGAATGCATACCCAGAACCGTCAATGGTAATTAGAGTAAGGGTTCCGTTGTCATGCACCTTCTGGATTTCGTATGGTCCCAACCATCGAGTCTGAAGTTTTCCAGGGAAATCCTGAAACCGAGAGTCGTATAACAGAGCCCAGTCTCCCTCGTGGAAGACTTTGCTTTTGATGAGTGCATCATGCCATTTAGCTCGCTGTTGTTGAATCAATGTTGTATTTTGTAGTGCAGAGAGCCTAATTTCGTCTAATTCATTGATCTGCTGTAGTCGATTGATTTGTGCCTCGCTTAGATCTAGGCCAACTTCCTGTGATGTCCGTAATGTTTGGATTTCGAATTCTATGGGAAAAATGGGTTGTTTTCCAAACACTAATTGATAAGGTGAGTAACCGGTGGTGCTCCTCCATGTGGTTCTATAGGCCCAGAGTGCTTCGGGTAGTCGGGTAGCCCAATCACGCCTATGTGACGCAATGGTTTTCGTTAGGATTGATTCTATTATCTTATTGCTACTTTCTACCTGCCCATTCGCCTGTGGGTGATATGGAGTAGTGATTTTATGCTGGACATGATAATTGTTGAGTGTTGCAGCTAATTTATGCCCCACAAATTGTGGTCCTCCATCTGTAATTATTTCCCTAGGAAGGCCATAACGAACAAATAGATGGAACAGGAACTGTATGACAGAGTCCTCTGTGGCTCTTGGCAATGCTTCTACCTCAACCCATTTGGTGACATATTCTGTTGCCACCAAGATATATGTTTTCTGATTTGATGAGGGTTGATGGGTCCAACGAAATCAAGAGCCCATCGCTCGAATGGTTCGATGACCAACTGTGGTTTCAGAGGCATCTCATCAGCTTGACCAGGTCGTCCTGCGCGCTGGCAGCTGTCACAGGCTTGGACAAACTTCTTCGCATCTTTGAAGATCGTAGGCCAGTAATATCCTGTCTGCAATACTTTATGTCCAGTTCTACGCTCAGCGAAGTGCCCCCCACACGGTCCATCGTGACAGGCTTTTAGGATGTCAAAAATTTCATCCTCTCTAACACATCGCCTGATATGCATGTCTGCTCCTGTGTGAAACAAATAGCCCCCAATCCACGAGAATCGAGAACTTTTCTGAATAATCTGCTTGCGCTCATTAGGGGTTAAATGTTTTGGTAGTTTACCTACTGCGAGGTAGTTGGCAACATCATCATACCAAGGTGTTTGAACGGCAACAGCAAACAGGTGCTCATCCGGAAATTGATCTTAAACTGCTGCTGCATCGCTTGATTTTGGTATTCTCGAAAGAAAATCGGCTACAGGGTTTTCTTTGCCAGGCCGGTCCTTGATTGTGATGTCGAATTCCTGCAATAAAATTAACCATCGAGTTACTCTGGAATTTGTGACAGGCTTATTTGCTAAATATTTTATAGCAGAATGGTCTGTATATAAGATAACAGGATAGCCTGTAATATAATGTCTAAATTTATTGACAGCATGTATTACGGCTAGGAATTATTTTTCAGTAACAGTGTAATTTAATTCAGCAGGGGATAAATTCTTGCTGATGTAATAGATGGCATATGGTTTTTTATCCTCTTCCTGCCCAAGGACTGCGCCAATGGCTGTATCTGAGGCATCAGATGATATCTGGAATGGTAGGTCCCAGTTTGGTCCTCGAAGGACTGGGGCTGTGGATACGAGCTTCTTTAAATCCTCGAAAGCATGGTCACATTTTTCTGTCCAAAGAAAATCAACGTTACCGGTTAGTGCATATAAAGGAGCAGCAATGTGCGAATAATGCTCTATAAATCGTCTATAATAACCGGAAAATCCAAGAAAGCTGCGTACCTCTGTTTGAGTAGTAGGAGTGGGAATAAGCAAAAGTATTTGGATTTTGGCCGGGTCTACCTGAATGCCGGCTGCTGAAACATAATGTCCTAGGATAATTCCTTCATTCATCATCAAAAAACATTTTTCGTGGCTTAAGCAAAGCCTGGTAACAATGCAGCGTTGTAGGACTTTTTCTAGGGTGTCTAGAGCCGGATCAAAATCATCTCCATATGGTGTAAAGTCATCCATGTAAACTTCAAGTCCATCATTTATTAAATCTGCAAAAATGCTAAGGATAGCCTTCTGAAATGTGGCAGGAGCATTACATAGGCCAAAAGGTAGAACTCGATAGGCAAATGTTCCCCAGGGACAAGTAAAAGTAGTTTTATCCTGGTCTTCGGGGGCAATCTGAATCTGATTGTATCCACTGAAGCCATCCAGGAAAGAAAAGAATTTCTTCCCTGCTAAAGTATCTAATACTTGATCTATGAATGGGAGAGGAAAATGATCTTTCTATGTTGCCTTGTTTAGTTCCCTATAATCCACACAGATTCTCCATTTTCCATTCTTTTTTGGTACCACCACCAGTGGAGAGACCCATTTACTATCAGAAATAGGATAGATAAAATTGACATCTAAAAGTTTCTGAAGTTCAGCTTTTACCACATCCTTTAGATGAGGATTAAGTCTCCTTTGCGGCTGACGAACAGGTCTGGCGTCTTTTTCTGTATAAATGTGGTGTGTACATAACTGGGGATCAATTCCTTTCATATCTGGGTAATCCCATGCAAATGCTTCTTGATATTTCATTAACAAATGGATGAGCTTAGTTTCTTGTTCAGGTGTGAGATTAGCATTGATGTTTAAAGTTTTTCCCGGTGCAATTTCCACAGTTTTACTATTTGCAACTGAAGTAACAGGTATCGTTTGGTCATGCGTATCTTTCAGAGGATCTTCCTCCAATTCATTATCAAATGCTGCTTCTATCATGTGACACTGTGTGCGAGGTTCAATTTGAGTAATGAAATTATTAATGGCATCATCTTCTGTTTGGTCTTTAAAATCAAGTGCCTCTTGTATAGTTAATGGAGATCTGATGTTATCAGTAAGGTATGATACAGGGTGCTTATTATTTTTGATCATTGTGACACTTGGCTATGCTGGAGGATATAGAACTAAATTTTTGCTATTCGGTCCTCTAGTTATGGTCATATTTCCTTGCCGGCAGCCAATGTAGGCATCGGCAGTGGCAAGCCAAGGTCTACCTAAAATTAGCGGATGTCCATCAAGTCGGGTTTTTGGATTAATTATCAGGAAATCGGTTGGATACTCCCAGGATTCTACAGAGACCATGACATCATGTAGAGTGCCCTCTGGTCTAACCACGGATCGGTCAGCCAATTCTAACAGAGTAGAGGTGGGTTCTACAGATGTAATGCCGAGATTTTGGCAAGTTGTGGTTGTTAAAATATTAATTGCAGCCCCTAGATCAACTAAGGCATTAGACAGGGTCTGACCATAAATTTGAACAGTTATAATTGGATTCCCAGGGTCTTCATATTTAAGGGGTGTTTCTCTTCCAGACAATAGATCAGATAAAGTACCGACTACTTGGACTCTTGGATTATTTGTTATATTCCTCCTTGGTTTCTTTATGCACAATTATTTGATAGTTTTTGCGTATATGGGAATATCTTGAATGGCTTGGAGGAATGGAATTTTTATGTACAGATTTTGTAATTCTCCCAGAATGTCAAAGTCAGGATATTGTATGGGTCGAGGTATGGCTAATCATTCTGGGAACGGAGGAGAGGATGTGGTTGCTTGATTATGAGTTTGTTGCTTATTTACATCCTCTTGTTGTAACTGATGTTCTCTTGGTAACTAATCTTCAATATGAACTGTTTTATCTCCCTCAGTTTCAATTATACGTCCAGATCTTAACTGAAGGTCATTGCACTCCCTCAGGTCAGGTCCTATTTCTGGTGTTTCTATGATTTGAATAGATTGGACCTGTCTGTTATTTGGATTGGGATCGAGTTGGGCTGGGAGTTGCGGTCTCAGGTTAGACTGGGGATTTTGTTGTAAGGCTGGCAGAGTAGGTTGAGGGAGCGGAATAGTTCCAGCTGGGTGGTACATCGGTCTTTGCCATCTTGTCTGCCAGGGTGAACTTTGTGAAGTAGAGGGAGTCCATTGTGAAGGATATGGGCCATTTTTCCAATATGGTGGAGTGTAAGGGAAATTCGGCCAACCAGATTGGCTTGTTTGATTCAGCCATGGATTTGAAGAAGGAAACGATTATGGTGACCATTTTGTAAATGGGGGTTGAGATTGATTTTTCCACATACCATATTGTTGAGCATTATACTGTGGGGGTTGAAAGAAAGAGGTTGAGTCCGGAAACATACCAGGTTGTCTCGGCTGCCACTGGCGGCGCTGGTTGATCGAATTCACCGATTATGGTTCTTCTTCTGCTTCCTTATATACCGCTTTCAATCCAGGAAGTGAGGGGCAGCTCTCCGTAAGGTGATCTTTTGTACAGATGGCGCATGTTTGGAATTTATCCAGTGGACATTCCTTGTGGCTATGTTTTTTTCTGCATCGGGGGCAGAAGATTGCCAAATTCTGTTCTGCCTCCAGCTGCTTCTGTTTAGCTTGCACAATATCAAGTTGTGTAGTTAGTGTCCCCATAATATCAGTTTTAAAATTTTCTAATAAATTTCCAATTTCTGCACGTGTTACTCCTTCTGCTGATACTTTGTTATCTCTTGCAAACCGATCATATTCTGTTGGTTTTATTCTTGTGCTGCCTCTCGAACTCCTGATACATAAGTCAATGATGTCAGCAAAATTCTCTTGATAAATGTCCCCTTTTCCCATAATGTTTAATGTTTCAATCCATTGTTCCTTCATACCTCTTATTAATGCAGTTTTTAACACATTATCAGGTAAAGGTAGCGATGCATAAGGAGATCTTTGTAGATTGTACTGAAAACGTTCCACATACTCTTCCAATGTTTCATTCGGTCTGGCTGACATTTGAAATATTTCGTCTTTTAATTCTCTAGACCTGCAATAATCCTGATATTTTTTTAAGAAGGATTATTTCATTTGATCCCAATTGTTGATAACCCCGCCACCTAGCCCCATAAACCATCTTAAAGCAGCCCCTTTCAATGTAGAGGGAAATAATTTCAATTTTTGGGGATCGGTGGTGTAATCATACCCCCTACATAACACATCGAATTCGAATAAAAATGCATCCGGATCTTCTGATGTGAGACCGTGAAATGTAGGGATATGCTGAAGAGGGATAGCTTTCATGGGTGCATTAGCTGCAGAATCCACTATAGGATATTGTAATGTAGAGGTTTGGGCATTTGGCTAGTTTTGAGCATTTGGCTGGTTTTGAGCCATGGGATCGAATATATGCCAATAACCTTCTGGGATATCTAGGAGGGTATTCCTAGGTTGAGTGGGAACGGTTTTGACAGGGATATTTTTAATAGCGCTTTCTTTATCTGGAATAATGAGAATTCCTGAAGATTGGACTCCTTCAACAATGATTTTCGCAGCACTCCCCTTATCTGGGCTATCTAATGGTGGATTTGTTTCAACAGGGGATTTTGGTTCCTTGGTTTCCCCTGTTTCTCCTTCTCCTTCACAAAAGTTGCTGGAATTCCCTTCCTGCAATAATTCTGGAGTAGAATTTTCAATTTCTTGAAAGTCCTGCTCTTCAGTTTGACTATGCACCTCAGCACAGGCTACAGATGGTGATCCAGTGGCCTGAAGGGAACTAGTAGGCGGTTTAGAAATGTTTTTCTTGAGGCCTACTGATGGCTGAGATTCTATTTTCTTATAGATTTCGTCTATGAAGGTCGTTCGGCCAAGGGTCACCGGCCCCTTAGCTTTTTCAGGCTTGGATGGGGGTTTGATGTTTTTTTCTGGTCTTTTCTGCTTAGTCATGCACTCAAATGAACTACCAACTTCTATTCAAACAAAGCAAAAAACAACTCTGTTAGGAAAGCGGACAGTGGAGCAGGGTTTTTACATGCTCCGCACGTAGGTTCTTACCTTCCGTTTTTAGGATCCAACTCCTCCCTAGCAGGCTCGTACACTACTCTGAAAAAAAAAACAAATGGCTACACTCTTTCCCCGGCAATGGCGCCAAAATGTAGAGCTATAAAAATGGTCTCTTTCACCTCTAATTACCTCACATTAATATGTCAATCCGGGAGCGTTTTGTTATTACAAAGAGTGACTCAATCTGAGGCTATCATTTGTCAGAGTAATGCTAGTAGTACAATGCTTAAGAAATACAAGAGTAAACGGATGCTTGTCTGTAACTAAATTACTTCAAAGAATAAATCACACACTCAGAAAACTCAACAGCTTATCAGTCAAGGGTTCGGCAATGATAACCCATCCCTTCGGAAACTGATGGAAAGGAAATTAGAGCATAGACCACGAGCCTGGGAGCTAGACAGTGACTGCTAATGCTCGCTACAGCCTTAGATCATCTCTCACGCCAAGACAACAAATGCAATTAAATGGAACAGCAAATAAAGAATTGAACAACAATTCTGGAATAGAACAGCAAATCTAAAATGGAACAGCAATTGAATAACTAAGTCCCGCGGGTTGTAACCAAACTTAATCTATTAACTCAAATGCACTCTTTGCAATCAAATAACATTCTTTCACTCTAAAGGAAATTCACACAAATCACACTAAAGGAACAGCAATAGCTATTAATGAATTATGGAACAGTACTGATAAATCAGAAACGCGCACAACACACTGGAATAACAATCTGAATCAACGGAAATACGACTGTGCTTCCAATTAGAACACTATTATTTCTGAATCCAACGATTATGAAGAACACTACTTCAAACGAATGTATGACACGAATGTTCAATATAACAGCTCTGTAACAGAACAGTAAGAACATGCAATTAACTCTTAAAAGGATTAATAACTTGATGCGGAGTCAACACACGATTCTATCTGTAAAAACCTCAATGACTCAATCTTTAACAGAGCATGTAATATTAACTTATAAAGCATATCAAATTACCAAATAACACTGATAGACAAACCACACAGAAATCAAGTCGTAATGGTACAAAAGCAAGTGTCCTCCGGGGCCGGGCCCTTAGCCTCCAAGGATACACTGCTTTAAGTTAATCCAGACGCAGAGATGAAATAATCACCAAGCTTTTATTAATGCATCGGTCAAGAATACAATGAACCAGTTCTCAACGAGACTTAATAATCAGAGCTGATGTTTCACAGAAAATTACATAAAAGCGTATCCTTCCCCTTATTAAGCTAACAGTGTTGTCCCTTTATATAAAGGTGACGGCGGAGATGTCCAAGTAACAAGATAAATAAAGCAGTGATCCCTCAGGATCGAAGATCCTGAGGGATTCGCCAAACTGTTAATTCTTCATCCTTTCCTTTCTTTTGTGCCAAGCTGGTGTCTTCTCCTTCTTTTCCGAGCCGACTTGCTTTAATCTGTTTAACCTTGTTTGCATTCTGTTCGCCTTCAGAGGGACAGCAGTTATCTCGACTATGTCTCTTCCTTTGGAGCGGCAATTCCTCGTTTTCTCCTTTTCCTGTACAGAAAATAACCATTATCAGTGGTTAAGTCTTGCATATCAATTTCCACATGTTTTGTTATAGTTCCTTATTATTTTCCAAATTCATGATGCAAAAAGGTTTACAAATTCTACTAAAAAGCCACTGAAATAATCATCAAAAGCATACCTTTTTAGTACTCCACACAAGGATTAGAAAAAATCATGGCTAAGTCTAATTTCAAAGCTCTAGATATGAACATGGTTGATGCCTTGGAAGAAATAGAAGATTTCCCAACACCATTTACTAAAGAAAAATTCATGAAATCTCCATGGTATGTTGACATAATTTATGTGTTGCTTTATTTAAATGCTCCTCCTTCTTTGTCAAAAACAAAAGCCAGATTTGCCAAACATAAGGCTTTAAATTATTTTATAATTGATGGAGTTTTATACTGGAAAAATGTTGTTGGGATATTACTAAAATGTTTACTTGAGGTTGATGCAGGAAAAATCATGCATGAAATGCATGAAGGAGAATGTGGAGGGCACCTGAATTGGAAGACCACAACAAACAAGATTCTCATATCTGGTTACTATTGGCCCACCCTTTTTCTAGACACCCACAAACTAGTAATGTCTTGCCACAAGTGCCAAATTTTTTATGGTAGAAGAAAGCTTTTGCCCTTACCCTTGAAACCTATTAGTGTTGAAGCACCCTTTTAGCAGCGGGGTTTGGAATTCATAGGGGAAATCCATCCATCCTCCTCAGCCCAGCACAAATGGATCCTCACATGCACTGATTATTTTACCAAATGGATAGAGGCCATACCCACTAGGAATGCTACTGACTCTGTCATTATTAAATTCCTTGAGACCAACATATTGTCCAGATTTGGTTGTCCTAGAGAAATAATCAAAGACAATGCTGCTTCCTTTAAATCCAAGAGGATGGTTGATTTCTTCCATAAATATTAGATCACCTTGGGTCACTCTATAGCTTATTACCCCCAAGGAAATGGACTTGTTGAATCCTCCAACAAGAGCCTGATCAACATCATCAAAAAGTTGTTGGAGCAGAATCAGAAAGCATGGCATGGTAAGCTTTTTCATGCCTTGTGGGTTGACAGGTTAACCACCAAAAATTCAATCAACATGTCCCCCTATCAGCTGGTCTATGGCATGGATGATGTTTTCCCAACATCTCTCAGGGTACCAGTCATGAAACTCCTTCAAGAAGTCCAAGTTGTAGAAAATGATATGCAGAGAAGGATCAATCAGACAGTCCATTTGCAGCAGACCAGAGAGGAAGTTTACCAGAGAACTCAAGCAGTCCAAGAAAACATCAAAAGGTTATTTGACAAAATGACTAGAGAAAATTACTGCCAAGTTGGGAATGTGGTTCTCAAATGGGATTCAAGAAGGGAAGAGAAAGGAAAGCATGGTAAGTTTGAAAATATTTGGAAAGGGCCCTACATTATTCATTCCACAAGAGGGCATAATGAATTTTTCTTGCAAGAACTGAATGGGGAAGAAGTGTTGGGAGGTCCTATCAATGGTAGGACGCTTAAACACTATTTCTGTCAAGAGTCTTAGTTTCATAGTTTTTATCCATTGTACATACCATTTGCATAAAGAAAAATATAAATAAAAATACAAAAACAATAAAAAATAGAAAAGAGGGCAGAAATAAAACAAGAAAGGTATAGCCCCATACCAAAAGGAAAGGAAAATATGAAAGTGTGCAAGCTCAAATGCCACTACCTTAAGGATCACTACTGTCTAATCATACAGCCTAATCATGATTGGGCAGATTTCAATTTACTGTTGATAGGATAGTGAAAAATATCTGCTAAACTGTTTAATCTGGGCTTATCAGTAGAACAGATTAGGATAGAAGAAAGAGAAATAGTTCTAACATGCTCAAAAATTAAACCAGCAAAGAAAAAGAAAACAACTCTAACAAGATCAAAACCAGAGCTGGAATAAAGAAAAAGGGTGACTCTAAAAATCTCAAAATCTGAGTCACAATAAGAAGGAAGAACATTCTGAATTTCATATCTCCAGCCTTCAAAATTTTGGTTTGAATTTCTACAAGTTTCAGTTCATGTGCAACTTGTCTTTATGCCATGGACCCACAACAAATCAAACATTCTAATCCTGGTTTGGCTGTGTTTTCAATTTCTGTTTTAGAATATAGAGAATGAAAATATGTCAGACAGTCTAATCCTAACAGATGATAGTTAGGTAAAGAAACTTATGAGTTCAACTTCTTAATCTGAACTCATGGAGAAACAAGGGTAGCATTAGACAGGTTTATTTTTCTTTTTGCAAAATAAAATGTTGGAAAAAGAGTTTGCCAGTCCAAGTGCACTCAAAGAAGAAAATAATGCTAGGACAAATAGTTTGGGGTAGGTATAAGTGTTGTTCAAATGGATTTCTTGCTGCAGGATAGTGAAAATTTGTCAAATGAAGAATTCTTCCCAATGGAATGGCACTGGTCTACAAAATACAGAGATTTCTGAGGTTCTTGACACCTAAAGAGCAAGTTGTCCTCCCCAAGTGGAGCCACTGTTAGCCACCTATAAATTCTGATATACCTTATGGTGGATAAATTTGTTGTCAAGCCTTCAAGAGATATATTTCCTTTGAAAATCCATCATCTTTGAAGTCTTATGGTGATTCTCTGCCCTTTAAATTAATCTTCATTGCTGTTTCCCTCAAAAGGGTCTCCAAAATCTGTTGTTCACTAATGAAAACTGCTTCTAAGACTCCACTCTTTCATTTTCACCTCTCCATTTCATTTTCATTATTTCCTCCATATCATTCATTTTTCCCCCTGTAACTCTTCCTTTTTCTCCATATTAACCTCCAAAAGCATCAAAACACTCTTAAAACCTTATATGTCCACCTTATTCAGTTTTAAAATCATTTCTTTCATCTATAGGAACCCTCATTTTGGCTTTAAAATCCCTTTTTTAAGCCTAAAATTGATCTTTTGCACTATAAGGCATTTAAGCCCCCGAGGGCTTATTTCCTTTAGCCCTTTCCCTCACATGACCTCACCCCTGAGACCAGGCGCTAAGCCCTTATCGCTAATTGCAATCAGAGTTTTCCCCTTTTCCCTTGTCATTCTTTATTTTCCCCCATCGATGTGATAAGCGTCTTTCCCTCTGAACCTCGGTCACCTTATTCTCCCACAAAACTAGGCCTCAGCGTTATTTCAGCCCCCACCATTGCAATCGCAAAAAGCTGATTTCCCTTTGTTCTTTTCCCCCGACTCCCCGATCTTGCGATGGAATCCGGGTCGTTGATCTGAGAATATCACAGCCATCGCATCGCCTGGCCCACCATAACTTTCACCCTTGAATCTCTGCGCCTATCCCGTGCGATCCGCACCGTCAGATCTGTCGCCCATCATCCGACGGCTGACGATGCATATCATGCGATTTTCACCCCTCCTTCCCAGTGCGCTACTTCCGCACGATAAAAGTGGTTTTTGAAATCCACGTGTCAATCACTGAATGGAATCACGTTCCAAACGCAAATTACCGCCTCCCCCCATTTTTCTATGCAAAAACCATTCCCAATTTTCTGCCATACTCCTGCTCTCCACGACGTCGCTCCCGATTAATCCTAGCCATCGATCTCTAAGATCGCACGGTCCATGTTATATCGCCATCTCAATTCATTTGCCTCCCATATCTCTCCTGAAATGCTCATTGAGAGATCTCCACCGTAGATAATCCTGATCTAACGGCCCACGTTCCCTTTCGCACTCAGACCTCCATCGGACCTGGTCAGCTGCTCTGCCAAGGTTTTTTTTTTTCCAGTTTTTTCGCTGCATGCACCACCTCCTCACTGCTCCTCCACCACCCCAGAGCCTCTGCAAGTAGTCTAAACCAAGCCCGCAAGATTTCATAACGAGTTTTTTTGTGTTTGCTGGTTTGAAAGAGTAACTTTGTTAGCAGTTTTCCTACAGTCACGAAGGTGACACGGAGGCTCAGATAGTAAATATCAGGACCAGGAATCAGCATCAAAGGAACCAGAACAAAGGGTAAATTCATGACAGTCAATGGGTCATAGACATAAACCCTCAGTAAACCCTCCAACTCAGCGAAACCCTCCACTTGTACACAAAACACTCAGAAAGATGAGGATCGCATATCCAGTGGTAGAAGACACGACATAGAAGATTAATAAAACCTTTGAAGTCATCAATATAGAAGAATTTCGAGCAATAAGCAAAGTGAAATCATAAACAGAGCCAAAATAGGTTGAATTACAAAGGAACAGAGCAGTTATTGGTGCAGAAGTTAACTGACACAGACATTACCCATCTCCATGCTCAAAAGCCTGCCAAGTAGTTATTACACCAAAGAAGCTACTAAAAACTGTCAGAAGCAGTTATTTAGAAGTATGGGAGTCCGCATAGCCCATTCTTCCACTTAACTCACACCAGAGGAGATAACAGTACCACTGCAGATAGTATTTCTCCCAAAAGACACTTTGTGGGGTGTTTTCTATCATGTCAAATGAACCTCAACAAGCAACGAGGACACCAAGTCTGTCTAAGAATTTAATGTTATGTTTATGACATAGAATGGAGCATTCAAATGCCCTCTCCTATCTCTGATGATCATTAAAACCTTCTTCACCTACGTTTCCCATTTTCTCTATAAAAACTCTTTGAAGTCTCATTGTAAAAGGTTGGCATTTGGTGATTTCTAAAGTAATACATAGATTGCTGCTTTGAAGAAGCATTGGTGTTCTGAAGGAGTGTGGAGGTCTCTGTTTTTCTGTTGATGAAGGAGGCTGGACCATTGGATCCCTGAGCCTGGTTTTGGTGAAGTAATCTCTTATTGTTAATGTTGTTTCATGTTTATCACTTTGTTCCATTATGCTTTGACTTACAGTAGGATAAAAATTTTAGGCAGAGAAATGTATCTTAGAAGCACCTCTGACCTGTTTATTCTTCACTGTTTATATGTTTTCTGCTACTGAACATGACAGGGTAGTCGAATATCTCTCTTGAATATTTAGTTTATTTTATTTCAGAAATGGTTAATTCAGTTGTGCTAAAGACTGTTTAGGCATTTCCTCTTTCTTTGCCACTGAATATTGTATCTAAAATCTCCCTTTAATTATTAATGCTTGCAGTTTGACAGAGAGGTATATGTCAATCATACCCTCTGTTTCTTACTTTAATTATTGTGTTGAAGGTCCCTATAATTGCAGTTCTAGATGTCTAAGGCGTTCCCTCTTCTTTGAATGCAATTGTATGTTTTTGTTGATTAAGCTCTCAATGGTGAACTTATAGGAGGAAATAGGGCATTCCTCGAATCCTATGATTCATTAAGAAGGTTTTATTCTGCATTTCTCCTTTTCTTTGATTGTTTGTATTGATTAAGTCCAAAATGGTGAGCTTACTGGAGGAAATAGGGCATTCCTCGAATCCTTTAAGTCATTGTGAAAGGGTTTAGTTTGCTTTTCACTCTTAGTCCTTAATGTTCATCCCATTTCACCTATATTATTCAACAGATCCTTGACCGAGTTAGATTTGCCCTCTGGTTTCCCTTCCTTCTCAATCAGAACTATTTGGACTTCCACATGACTCCATTGCCCAATGGCTTGTAGATTCCCATGCGCTATCTATACTGCATGAAACACATTTTTCCAACCAAACAAAAAAAACAACCCTGCACTTCTTAACTAGCCTAAAATCAACTTCTGAACCATTCAAGACATATCCTCATGCACATATTGAGATATCCCTCTCTAAGACTAGGAGGGCTAGATCCTAGAGCTCTAAAGCTTGGTTTGCATGTTGCCTTGTCACTTGGCATGCCAATCTGCCAAATCACACTGATTCCACCCAATATGTCTAAAAATAGAAGTCCATCTATTTTTCCAACTTGACCAACCATCCACAAATAGCATCCTACAACTCATAGAATATGATCTACATGTCTAAAATTAGACATAGTCTAAACATAGATGTTGCGCCAAAAATAGCCTGCGGGCCCACTTAGTGAAGGTGACTCTTTTCACTAAGCTCATCATCTTGTTGAATCTCAACATTATTTTCAAGGTAGGAGCATGTCCTATTCCTTTGTTTATAATAATTCTGAATTGCATATAATCTATGGAAAACGATTTACAAATGGATGTTTGTTTCTAGCTATCTGTAGGATACTAGAGAGATTGATCTTGTCTGCAGGAGGGATTTATCCGCATAACACAGGTGTAGTCAATTGGATGAGTAAAAGACAGTCTGTAGTGGCTCTTTTAACTATAGAGGAAGAATACATGGAAACCACTCATGCAAGCAAGGAAGCAGTTTCATTGTAGATATTGTGTTCAAGTATGGGGTTTGTACAACGTGCTATAAGGATAGACTATGATAGCCAAAGTGAAATTTTCTTGGCTAAGAACCCTACGTATCATTCAAAGAAAAATCACATTGATGTTCAACATCACTGTGTGAGAGATATGGTTGAGGATAAAAGGGTGTTTCTGGTAAAGGTGGACACTTTTAAGAATATTGCAGATGCATTGACAAAGTCTGTGAGCACTCAGAAGCTCTCTTAGTGTAGAGAAACAATGGGTGTTGCAGAGCTGGACTAATGACTAAGATCTCTTGTGCCCCCTTGAGGAAAGAAAGCAACAAGTAGGAGAATGGTGGGTATGTGTTATATTCTTTCCACGGTTAGTCACACGCATGGGGGGTTCACAGGGGGGGCGACAATACCCCCTATACATTGTGTCGGGCACAATAGTGGGAGCAGCACCCCGGGAAAAGCATTTTGGGCCTTATTTTTTGGTGGGTGGACCCGCCCATGGTTTTTTGCATGGTTTTGCACATGGTTTTGGGGCATGATGGTTTTCGGCCCCTGGTGTTTTGTAGATCTGATCAAGGGAACTACGATTATGTTCTAATCTAGGGTTTATGAATGCTTCGGCATGTATATATGTGTTGTAATACTAAGAGGAATAAAATGAAAAATCAAGCTGGTAGTCCTAATTTGGAATCCAAGGGAAAATCTCTGTGTATATCTGTTTTATGTTTTACTCTCTCGCTATTTTATATTTTCTGTTTTTAAGATTTGTTTGCAGATAATTTTTGTACAGGGTTAAAACCTACAATCATTCTGTGCAGAGGTAGTGTCCTCTTCAACATCTTACTTGACCCCTCTGCAACCTCATCATAAAAATATATGTGTTTTCTCACTTCTTTTTTAAATTATGTGAGCTCATGCCTCTCTTATTTGAAGTCTAATAACTCTAGCTTAGTTTCCAAAATCTCTTCTCTAGCTTCCTTAAGTTGTTCTTTTAAAAGCTCTAGTTCAGATTTTTCTTGAAATTTTTCCTTGCCCTTCCTTGCCTTGCTCACCTCTGCCTCTGTTGGAGATAACTCTATTATTTCTTCCCTTGTTGGTTGCTTCTCCTTTCCTAGTTCCTTATGCAGCTTCTCGAAACCTTCTCCCTTTGATAACTATGACCTAGTGAGTGGCTTCCTAGGTTTAAAGATAAATCCTGAGTATTATTTGGAAAAGTCTAGTTTCTTAGCTTTAAGACTCTTCTTCTTGGGTTTTTCTCCTTTAACTTCTATAGGCTTCACAACAGGAGATTCCTCAATGTCAATTTCCTACAAGGTTCTTCTAACTTGCCTTTCGCCTCTGTCTGACTTCTAGTGATCCTTATATGGCTTCTTATATCATTTTTCACTTTACTACTGGTATGGGTTTGTTGAGGCACCACTGTCTCCTGAAACTGATCAATTTATACCTCTATAGGCTTCACCATGGGCTGCACCTCTGTCTACACTTCCACCTCATGTTCAACCTATGTTTCAGCCCTAGAGTCTTTATCTTTATTTGGATTATTTTCCTTTGACCTAGGTGTATTTCTAGGAGTGAGGACATCCACCTAATACCCACTCAAGAATGGAAAAGTGAAACAATCCACGTTTAAATTATTTAACTCCTCCATAACTAAAATTTTTATCAAACCATGGTGAAAAATATAAGTGTCATTGCTTTCAGGTTTAGCTTGAACCTCATCAGTCATTTTTCCTAAACTCCTAAATAGAAAAAATGGTAAATCTAGAGGTGGTTTACCTCTGAAATGAAGCAACAATCTAAAGTGATATTGATAGATCATGTGAAATATACCTTCACAAGTAAATTATTTCTGAATCACCATCAACAGTTTTGAATAATTGTCCTTGAGGCAAGTCCTCTATATGCCTAAGCTCATGTCTATGCCTATGTGTCCCTCCTTTAGAAACTCATCATAGTTTTGAAGCTTAAACTTTATTGCTTTAAACCAATCCTCTCTAGACCTTGGAATCTTGTTTTCCTATGAAATTTTGTCAGGATACATAGCAAAATTGAGGATTTCTACCTTCGAACATGTACCAATGAAGTTTACAGCAAAATATTTAGACACCTGTGCATGATACCCTTGCAGTTTCTGGCAGAACCACATGCAACCTCCATTGGAAAAATCTTGTGAGATGCTGGGGTATTTTGAAATTAGCCTCATATCCATGGGCTCATATCTGACCATAGTGCCACCCTTGTCTGGCTTTTTATGTGAATCCATACTTTCAAACACAACACTGGTCAGTTTATTCTTTGACACTTGCAGAATTGTTTTAGACAACAAGCACTTCTCTTGACACAGGTAACACCTAGCCTAAGAAAACTATAGGACATAATTCAATACTCTAGACTGTTGGGAAAAGTGTTCCAAAAAATTACAAGGATGAAGGTGAGGTGCTTTTTGAATTAGGGAACAGGCTAAATTGGGAAAGAGGAAATGAGTGGGAAAAATGAAATGATGTGAGGAATAATGATTACCACTCATGCATGTGACATATGATGACACATAACAGAATAGTATCATGATGACCAAGTGTGCACTAACCACTAAAATCATGACAAGACACAACTTATCCCACCGTTAGCAAAAAAACAAAATTCATAGCGTTTCCAGTACTCGGGAGGGAAAATTCGCTACGGAATTTCCACACACTTCCATAGCGAAATCAAACTATTTTACACTAACTACATTGCGGAATCCAGAAAAATTTTCTGAGTGTCACATAATTACCTTTATTACCCAAGTGTAATATTCCTAATTGGCTTCTATCTAGTTAGAATATTATTTTTTTCTTTTGATAATAAGATAGGTGAATAAGTGGGTAGGGAGACCCATAAATATCTTTAGTTGGAATAAAACCACTTCTCATGTGAATGTCACCCATTATATCAGTTGAATAAAGCATCTTTAGGTGTGAATAGGGGCTAAATCATGTGGATAGGGTCAACGTTTACCAAATCAACAACGTTGTTATGGAGGTAGTGGGGAGTTAATGGAGGACAACACAGTCATAGAGGAGGAGTGTATGCATGAGAGTAGCTTCTTTAATGAGTGGGACCCAGGGTGAGGAAGCTCACCAAGCATATAAGGAAGAGGATGGAAACCATAGAATACATTCAAAATATTGTTTATGTATTGGTATTTTATGACTATTTGTACGCTTCAGCTATTTAGCGGATTCTGTTGTGCTGTTTAGCACAAGGGTGTTCCCGAGCGGGAATCCTACCCTCATCCTCGGGGGACTTCGAGTGCCTAATCAGAAGAGGTTTTTTTAGCATCATTTCCACCATCTAGCATCAGGCCAAGCTTCATCCATCATCCACAGTGCAGTCTCCTCCAGGGTTGTGTTGTTTTGCAGGGCAGAGGTAGTGGAGGATTGATAGGGTCAGTTTCTAAGCTTGTTTTCCAGTGGACAGAGCATCCTTTCTACCGGGAGGCTAGAAAGAGAGGTCCTTGAGCATTATTTGGTCATTTGGCATCAATACAACCTGCTATCATCCCCTACAGTGCATTTTTCCTCATAGATTGCGTTATTCTGCTGAGTAGTTGCAGTGGAGGGCTCAGTGCCCCATTTGGTGAGTAATATTTCCAGTGAAGGGAGCAACCCTTAATCCAAGAAATCTATTGAAGGAGTTTCCATCTATTTCTACATCAGTTCAGCCACCTCCTATCAGCTATCCAGTTGCAGTGATTATTCAGCCCTAGGGTTGTATTTCATCATTTTGTGTTTTGTGTATTTCTGGAAACCCTTTTTGGGTTGTCTTGGAAATGTGCTTGGGAGCCTAGATCTCTATTCTCGGCACTTTTTTAGCCATATATCAAGAGATCTATACCATTGTATTTTCCAGCAGTAGTTATACTCACTGGGACTGTGTTGTATTGGTTCTCCGACATTTTTTATAACAGCAACTGTTGAGCCTCAAAATTGTGCTTTCTTTCATTCCATTTTACCTCATTTTCCTTTGTCCATTGCCATCCTAGACCCAATTGATCAATGAATATAGTTAAAATTACTTCTAGAATGATTTACATGACTGACTTGCTAAGTTTTGTGATTTTTTCCATTGTAAAGCATTTTGACCGAAACTAGCTGCAGAATGCAGACATTCCGTAGCTAACCGGCGATTCTGCAGCTGCCTTCACATTTGAGTATGTTCCAGGTGGCCTCTCAAGAAAAACCGCATATGGGCATAATCCACGTCATGTCTACATGGTTCGTTGCTCATCATGGAGGAAGAAACAAATTCTGGGTACGGTTTTGGAACGTGGGAACACATTTAGGAAAGCAGACTTCTATTAGGACTGTCTCAGTCCAGATGTCTTTTTCCTCTTCACGCAGCCACTTCAAGAGTCCTAATGTGATTCCGATAAGGAAAGACAGTGTTCCTGAATTGTTGCAAATCTTGTTATTTACATTTGTTATATAAACACTTGGGAAACCGAGAGCTAGGTTAGATTTGATGTTAGATTTTATGCTAGATTTTGTTTAGATTCTGTGCTACATTTCTGAAGACGCAGAGTGCTATGTTCAAGTTCTTTCATCTTTAATGGAGCAGACAATGTTGTTTTGAAAGCGTGATTTAATTTGGAGTTGAATTCCGTCAGGTGGTAGAGGGCCCCTGCCTCTTGCACGGATTTATTTTGCGTAAATTAGATAAGTCTTCTAGCTGCCTCTACGTTTTTTTTTGAATTTGAATTAATAGTTGTTTTAATTAGCTACTGTAGTTGTACTCATTCTAACTCTTCCACAAGAATAAGCTCTTCCAAAAGACTAAAATGATGAATGGGAAATGACTATGGTATTGTAGGATTAGAGTTGAATTCATAGTTGTTTTTAATTAGCTACTGTAGTTGTACTCATTCTAACTCTTCCACAAGAAGAAAGCTCTTCCAAAAGATTATAATGATGAATGGGAAATGGCTATAGTACTTTAGGATTTAGTTGTAATTTTTGTTGTTCACTATCACAGTTACACTTGTTCTAATCACTCTTCCACAAGAAGAAACTCTTCCAATAAATTCTTAAGGAGTCCAAGACATGACCGTGATAATGAATGATTTAGTTGTGTGTTTGCACTAAGCACCATCTTTGTTCTTGCTCTTAAACGCTTGTCCAAAATATCATAATGATGAGTGGGATATGGATATGATGTCTTAGTTTTTCATTGCTTTCAGCCTTTACATTTGCATTTGCACTCAATTACACAGTCAGAATTGTTCTAACTCTTCCAAAAGAAGGAACTCTTCCAAAATATCAACAATGATGGACAAACAGACTGTATAATTTCATAGAGTAATGCATGATAGTATAGTTAGGATACTCCGGAGTTTCATTGCACTTAATTCATGATTTAGTTATTTTATTTTGGGTTTGATAATGACTTGTAGTTTAACATTGTTTTAGGCTAGTGACATCTTAGGTTTGGTTGTAGTTCAACTCATTGCATTTGCACTCCACATTCAATTGTTATTCACTGCACATTAGATTACTTCAGTTGTTAGGATTAACAAAACAACCTTCATTATTCACAAACCTCTTCTTGTTCTAAAATCCATAATTGATCTATAACCATATGAATAGAAGACAAAATCATTTTAAGGCCTGAAGTACCTCTGCAATTTCCTCATCATTTCATAAACAGAGCTCTCCCTCAAAAGACTACTTTGAAAAAGAAATCAATAACTCTTGAGTAAAGGTTTTGTGACATTCAATTAAATTGCAGAATAGAGTTAGGAATTAGCCTTAGAATAGAAAATCTTATGATGATATCAATGTTTTATTCCAAACGTACTTCAACAAATCTCTAATCAAGGACAAGATGTTGCATCATTATAAGTTAGTTGTTTAAACTGTTTAGTTAGGAAAATTTGCATGCTTAGTTGACCATGTTTCAAGCTCTCTCTCAAATGCCTTTGATGAAAGAATTTGACAAGTTTAGTTTGTGTTTTGAATCATTTTCTTAGAATTCATTATCAAGCTTTGTTTCTGATTGGTCATAGTTTAGATTTGATTATGTTTTTAGTATTCCAATTGCATTTGTCATTTGTCATCCATCAATTAGGATCCACTCTGTCTTTAATCATCAGCTCATTTCCATCAGCTTTCTAGGCATTTTCCTTGTGAACATAAAACCACCAAAAGACCAAAAAAACATCATAAATCATCAAAAAAGACCAAAAACATCACAAAACACTACACACAACGCATTAGGAAACAAGTACCTAGGTACATACAGTACACTTCACTTCAGCAGTTTACAAATCCTGGTTGACAATTAAATGAGCTCAGTTTAGGAGACTAGATTGAGACCAAACAGCAACATCTCATGATTGAGGGTGTTTGTTCATTTGAGGCTTGTTTGCCTTGATTGTGTGATCTATTCCTCAAGATATTGTACTTATTTTCTGTTGATATACATAATAATATGGCTCTTTCATTATCTCATGTTTGATGTGTTGATATTCACTTCTATTTCCAGTTTTATGTTCCATATTACTGCTTTACCTATTTTGGGATATTAGAGTGGTATCAGAGCATAATCTTGGCTCAGCCTATGAGAAATCACATCTATGTCATCAGAAGAAGAAGAAGATTCTCACAAAAAGGAGCAAGTTTACAAAAGAGACAAAGGAAAGACTCCAATATCAGGAGAAATGAATGGAAAGGAGTTTTCAAATCTTCTTCTCCAAACTATGCAGGATATTAATAGAGAAATCAAGAAGATGAGAATGGAGAGACATAAAGAATCCCCTAAAGTTTTTCTACATGAATAAAGTTCATACATTTTACATTATTGGTGTGAGTACTCAACATTACAACCAGTTCCACAATGCTCTACCATGCCTACATTCCTAGCAAGAGGGAAGGAGGTAGGAGAAACACAAAAGGGGGAGACTCTTGGTGACTATCTCCTAAAATATGAATCTCAATCTCTGAGTTTTGAAGAGCATCTAAACTTCCAAGGGTTCTACCAGATCAAGGAAAATAGAAGACCCAGTAATCACAATAGAGGTAAGGGGTGCATGCATCATACTTTGGGTAGATTCTTTCTGCCTACTTTTGATTGGTCGCCCAAGTACATAGCTAGGGATTGGGTAGGGAAGTTGGACATCTATTTCCAGCAGCACCAAGTTTCAGAGGTGGAGGCCATTAAGGTAGCAGCGCTGCACCTTGAAGGTGAGGCTCATGATTTGTGGTTTCATGGTATTTCTATATTGCGGCATGCAAATTTGGCCACATATGTAGAGTTCACTAGGATTCTAGTGGAAATATTTGATCGGAGATACTCAGAAACACATTTGGTTGAGCTAGCCAAACTCAAACACTCATAGCCTTTGCGTAAGTTGGTAGGATACACTAGACCATCATGCTCCAGGATTCTATTGAGAGGGTTAGAAACTTGAAAATTACTTTGCCAAAGGCAAGAGCCCCCCTCCAACCAAAATATTTCTTCTCAAGAGGAAGACATGAAGATTCTTCCCTCAAGAGAGGACCAAGGCAAAGGGTCTCTTAGTGATGATGGGGTATTCTCCAATAATGATGAGGAAGAAGAGGAAGATCTGGAAGGAGATACTAGTGCTATAGCACCAGGAGGAGATCCACCACCACATGGAGGTGGAAATGGAGCAATTTCTAAAACTATAGGAGCCCTTGCATCCTTGCAAGGAGTTCCAAATAATATAACATGTGGAAATCAAGGCACAGTATAGGAACAACATGTGTTGGTATTGATAGACAGTGGGTCTAAGCAGTGGGGGAAGTGTGTTCCAGAATTGACTATAGTTTTGAGGAAACAAACCATGATAGATCACTTCTTTATGGTCAATACTCTTGACACCAATATAATATTGGGTGTGCAGTGGTTTATTACATTGGGGAAGGTCACCAAATACTGGGAGACTTTGCAGATGGAAGGGGAAGATAAGAAGGATGGACAACATCAGGTGATCAGGGGCATACACATCTATCCATTCCAGGAGGTCTCTGCACATGAGAAGGAGGCTTATTTGTGCAATGGAAGCAGGGACAAGTCAATCCACTAAGATATATAGTTTTCTCTAGACCTTGATGTTTCATTACATGGAGGCATTCCACCAGGAAGGCCCCCTGACTAGAATATGATCAAAGAGTTCTCACAACAAGATGCATCATTCATGGATTTAGTTGAGGAATGAGCCTTGGGTGAGGCTAGCATAGCGCAAATAGAATTTGATTGACTCAGGGAAGGGATGAGAAATTGTATGATATATGCATTTCAAAGTCTCACCCGGCTACTTGCGCTGGAAGATGGTGATTTAGGAGTAGATGGTGGCACAAGCATGGTGCAAAGTGGCTACTCCATAGTCTTTGAGAAACATAAGACACTTACACATAGGAGGGAGTCTTCTATATATAACAAGGGGTTATTGGCACTCTTGCATGCATTGGCCAAACTTTGGAATTTTTGGATGGGCAATGGCTTCCAAGTGAAGGTTGATCCCCATAAAATTCAATCTCGTCTTGGACAAAAGCATCTACAAGGGAGGCAGAAAAAGTGGGATAGAATTACTCCGACATGTGGCTTTGGCATTGAGCATGTCAAAGAGGGGAGCTATGAGGTGATACGTGCTTCATTACAGAAATAAGAAGCACTATCATTGAGGAGTATAGATCCATATTGGGAGTCCCACCTACAAGTGGAGTATTCCAAGAACGTCTTCACATGTAAGGTGCTTGATGGGAAAGTGACAGATGGGAGGTATAGAGTGTTGGATTGAGTCATCTATTACTAGGATTGAATCTTCTTGACTAGATACTCCAAGCTCAAGGAGAATATTCTATATACAACACATGAAGCACTCCTTTCCGGTTACACAGATTTCATTGGGATATACCAAACCATCATGGAAATATTCTTTTGGGAGGGTCTCTAAGAGGATGTGCTCCAACATATCAGGAGGTATGTAATTTTCTTGATGAATGAGGAGGAAAAAAACCACCTTGCAAGGTTGTTACAACCACTTCCTCTTTTGATAGAAATATGGGAAGGCTCATCTATGGACCTCTTCACCATCTTGCCAAAAATACATGGTAAGGATTGTGTCTTTATGTTTATTGATCAACTAACTGAGTATTTACATTCCTTTGCCATTCATTTACAATACATTGCTCCACAAGAGAGTAAGCCTCTCTTTGGATTTCATGGTATTCTTGGGACTACAGTCAGTGATGGGAATGGCCACTTCCTAGAGGACTTTAGGAAAGAATTATTATTTTTGGGTTACACTTAGTTGACACCAAATTCCCTTTACTACTTCCGAGCTTATGAGAAGCTAGTGGCAACAAGGAAGTGTTTGGATAGCCACTTATCACATCATGTTTTGAGGCAATTAGGAGCAGAACAACGCTGGTCTCACTTGAGGGACTATTGTCACCATCTGGCATGTCATATGACACTTAGTCTATTTTTCCTTTGGATCCCATATTGTGATGATATTCTATTCACTATATGTGGAATGGCTTGGGCAAGAGAGGTTCCTGGAACCATGAGAGTCCGGATGCCTTTTGGCTTCCTGAGGAAAACATTATTGCAACTCGAGATCAACAACAGCTCCATACATATCATAAATGGAGAGAGAGACAGCGTGGGGTGGGCAATTTGGCCTATCATTTTCATCCATACAACCCCTCTACATTACAGAAGTAGGGGATTGGTGAGTTTTTCTATGAGCTACCCAGGATGATCCATTTGGTTTGGATGATAGCATGGGGATTCGAGTTTCTCATTGGTGTTAAGGCCCCCAACATTTTTCATCTCTCATGCCTCAAGGAGGCCATTGGAAACCATGTATTTTTTCCCATGGATCTCCCATTTCTTCATGATGAGAGCCATTTGGTTTATTCACCAAAGGCTAAGTTGCACACTTGGGAGGAGCAATTAGGAGATAGATTGATTGGAGAGCATATGGTTCAGTGGTTAAGACTATCAAATGAGTAGGCTACAGGAGGAGGAGAGGATATTTTGTAGTATCCATCCTTGCAATTGTTTGATGAAAAGAAACATTTGGGAGGGGAGGACTATAATATTCCTAATTGGCTTCCAACTAGTTAAAATATTAATTTTTTCTTTTGATAATAAGATAGGTGAATAAGTGGGTAGGGAGACCCATAAATCTCTTTAGTAGGAATAAAACCACTTATCATTTGAATGTGGCTCATTTTATCAGTTGAATCAAGCATCTTTAGGTGTGAAAAGGGGCTAAAGCATGTGGACATGGTCAAAGTTGACCAAATCAACAACATTGTTATGGAGGTAGTGAGGAGTTAATATAGGACATTGCAGTCATAGAGGAGGAGTGTATGCATGAGAGTAGATTCTTTAATGAGTGGGACTTGGGATGAGGAAGCTCACCAAGCATATAAGGATGATGATGGCAACCATAGAAGGCATTCATAATATTTTTTATGTATTGGTATTTTATGACTCTTTGCACACTTCAGCTGTTTAGCGTAGTCTGTTGTTCTCTTTAGCACAAGGGTGTTCCCAAGTGGGAATCCCACCCTCATCCTCTGGGGACTTCGAGTGCCTACTTAGGAGAGGTTTTTTTAGCATCATTTCCACCATCTGGCATCAGGCCAAGCTTCATCCATCATCTACAATGTTGTCTCCTCCAGGGTTGTATTTTTTTGCAGATTGATAAGGTCAGTTTTTGAGGTTGTTTTCCAGTGGAGGGAGCAGCCTTTCCATCAGGAGGCTAGCAAGAGAGGTCCTTGAGCATTATTTGTTCATTTGGCATCAGGCCAAGCTACTACCATCCCCTACAATGCATTTTTCCTCACAGACTACGTTATTCTATTGAGCAGTTGCACTGGAGGGCTCAGTGCTCCATTTGGTGAGTTATATTTCTAGTGAAGGGAGCATCCCTTCATCCAGGAATCTATTGGAGGAGTTTCCATATATTTCTACATCAGTTCAGCCACCTCCTATCAGCTATATAGTTGCAGTGATTATTTAGCCCTAGGGTTGTAGTTCATCATTTTGTGTTTTGTGTATTTCTAGAAACCCTTTCTAGGTTGTCTTGGAAATGTGCTTGGGAGCCTAGATCTCTATTCCCGGCACTTTTTGAGCCATATATCAAGAGATCTATATCATTGTATTTTCTAGCAACAATTATACTCGCTGGGACTACGTTGTATTGGTTCTCCGAAATTTTTTATAGCAACAACATCTCATGATTGAGGGTGTTTGTTCATTGGAGGCATGTTTTCCTTGATTGGGTGATTTTTTCCTCAAGATATTGTACTTATTTGCTGTTGATATGCCTAATAATATGGATCTTTCATTATCTAATGTTTGATTTGTTGATATTCACTTCTATTTCCAGTTTTATGTTCCATATTGCTGCTTTACCTATTTTGGGTATTACAGTGGTATCAGAGCATAATCTTGGCTCAGCCTATGAGACGTCAAATCTATGTCATCAAAAGAAGAAGAAGCTTCTCATAGAAAGGAGAAGGTTTACAAAAGAGATAAAGGCAAGACTCCAATATTAGGAGAAATGAATGGAAATGAGTTTTCAAAGATTCTTCTCCAAACTATGTAGGATATTAACAGAGAAATCAAGGAGATGAGAATGGAGAGACATAAAGAATCTCCTAAAGGGTTTCTACATGAAGAAAGCTCCAAAATTTTACATTATTGGTGTGAGTACTCAACATTACAGCCAATTCCACAATGCTCTACCATGCCTACATTCCTAGCAAGAGGGAAGGAGGTAGGAGAAACACAAAAGGAGGAGACTCTTGGTGACTATCTCCTAGAATATGAATCTCAATCTCATAGGTTCAAAGAGCATCTAAACTTACAAGGGTTCTGCCAGATCAAAGAAAATAGAAGACCCAGTAATCATAATAGAGGTAAGGGGTGCATGCAACATACTTTGGGTAGATTCTTTTTGCCTACTTTTGATGGGTCACCCAAGTGCATAGCTAAGGCTTTGGTAGGGAAGTTGGACATCTATTTCCAGCTGTACCAAGTTTCAGAGGTGGAGGCCATTAAGGTAGAATTGTTTCACCTTGAAGGTGAGGCTCATGATTGGTGGTTTCATGGTCTCTCTATATTGGGGCATGAAAATGTGGCCACATATGTAGAGTTCACTAGGACGCTAGTGGAAAGATTTGATCGAAGATATTTAGAAACAACTTTGGTTGAGCTAGCCAAACTCAATCACTCAAAGCCTTCGCATAAGTTGGTAGGATCCACTAGACCAACCACACTCCAAGATTCTATTGAGAGGGTTAGAAACTTGCAAACTAATTTTCCAAGGGCAAGAGCCCCCCTCCAACAAGAGATTTCCTCTCAAGAGGAAGGCATGAAGATTCCTCCCTCAAGAGAGCACCAAGACAAAGGGTCTCTTAGTGATGATGGGGTATTCTCCAATAATGATGAGGAAGAAGAGGAAGATCTAGAAGGAGATACCAGCATTGCAGCACCAAGAGGAGATCCACCACCACATGGAGGTGGAAATGGAGCAATTGGTCCAACTGGAGGAGCCATTACATCTTTTCAAGGAGTTCCAAAGAATATAACATGTGGAGAACAAGGCACAATACAGGAACAACATGTGTTGGTATTTATAGACAGTGGGTCTAAGAAGTGGGGGAAGTGTGTTCTGGCATTGACTACAATTTTGAGGACACACACCATAATAGATCACTTATTTGTGGTAAATACTCTTGACACCAATATAATATTGGGTGTGCAGTGGCTGATTACATTGGGTAAGGTCACCACAGACTGGGAGACTTTGTATATTTTAGGGGAAGATAATAAGGATGGCCAACATCAAGTGATTAGGGGAATACACACATATCCATTCCAAGAGGTCTCTGCACATGAAAAGGAGGCTTATTTTCACAGTGGAAGTAGGGAAAATTCAGTCCACTCAGATATACAGTCTTCTCTATACCTTGATGTTTCATTACATGGAAGCATTCCACCAGGAGGGCCCCCTGACTGGAAGATGATCAAAGAGTTCTCACAACAGGATGCATCGTTCATGTATTTGGATGAGGAATGAGCCTTAGGTGAGGATAGCACAATGCAAAGAGCCTTTTATTAGCTCAAGGAAGGGATGGTAAATTGTATGATATATGCATTTCCATCTCTCAACCAGCTACTTGCTCTGGAAGATGGTGATTCAAGAGTAGATGGTGGCACAAGCATAGTGCAAAGGGGCTACTCCATAGCCTTGGAGAATCAGAAGACACTTCCACACAGGAGGGAGTATTCTATATATGACAAGGGGTTATTGGCACTCTTCCATGCATTGGCCAAACTCTAGAAGTTTTGTATGGGCAATGGCTTCCAAGTGAAGGGTGACCCCCATAAACTTCAATCTCGTCTTGGGAAAAAGCAGCTCCAAGGGAGGCAACAAAAGTGGGATAGAAGTACTCCGGCATGTGGATTTGGCATTGAGAGTGTCAAAGAGGGGAGCTATGAGGTGACAGGTGCTTCATTACATAAATCAGTAGCACTGTCATTGAGGAGTATAGATCCATATTGGGAGTCCCAACTATTGGTGGAGTATTCCAAGAACCTCTTCACATGTAAGGTGCTTGATGGGAAAGTGAGAGATGGGAGGTATAGAGTGGTGGATCGAGTCATCTATTACCAAGATCAGATCTTCTTGATTAGAGACTTAAATCTCAAGGAGAACATTCTATATACAGCACATGAAGCACTCATTTCTGGTCCTGCATATTTCATTGGGATATACCAAACCATCATGGAAAGATTCTTTTGGGAGGGTCTCCAAGAGGATGTGCTCCAACATATCAAGAGGTATGTAATTTTCTTGATGAATGAGGAAAAAAACCACCTTGCAAGGTTGTTACAGCCACTTCCCATTTTGATAGAAATATGGGAAGGCTCATCTATGGACCTCTTCACTATCTTGCCAACAATACATGGTAAGGATTGTGTCTTTATGCTTATTGATCAATTAACTGAGCATTTACATTCCTTTTCCATTCATTTACAGTACATTGCTCCACAAGAGGGTAAGCCTCTCTTTGGATTTAATGGTCTTCTTGGGACTACAGTCAGTAATGGGAATGACCATTTCCTAGAGGGCTTTGGGAAAGAATTATTTTGTTTGGGTTACATTCATTTGACACGAAATGTCCTTTACTACTTCTGAGCTTATGAGAAGCTAGTGGCAGCAAGCAAGTGGTTCGATAACCACTTATCACGTCATGTTTTGAGGCAGCTAGGAGCATAACAACATTGGTCTCACTTGAGGGACTATTGTCACCATCATACATGTCATATGACACTTAGTCTATTTTTCCTGTGGATCCCATATTGTGATGATATTCTATTCACTATATGTGAATGGCTTAGGCAAGAGAGGTTCCTGGAACCATGAGAGTCTGGATGCCTTTTGGCTTCTTGAGGACAACATTATTGCAACCCTAGATCAACAGTAGCTCCATACATATCATAAATGGAGAGAGAGACAGTGTGGGGTGGAAAATTTGGCCTATCATTTTCATCCATACAACCACTTTACATTACAAAAGCAGGGGATTGCTAAGTTTTTCTATGAGCTACCCATGATCCATTTGGTTTGGATGATAGCATGGGGATTGGAGTTTCTCATTGGGGTTAAGGTCCCCAACATTTTTCATCTCTCATGCCTCAAGGAGGCCATTGGACATCATGTATTTTTTCCCATGGATCTCCCATTTCTTCATGTTGAGAGCCATTTGGTTTATTCACCAAAGGCTAACTTGCACACTTGGGAGCAGCAACTAGGAGACAGATTGATTGGAGAGCATTTGGTTCAATGGTGGAGACTATCAGATGAGGAGGCTACAGGAGGAGGAGAGCATATTTTGTAGTATCCATCCTTGTAGTTGCTTGAGGACAAGCAACATTTGGGAGGGGAGGACTGTAATGTTCCTAATTAGCTTCTAGCTAGTTAGAATATTAATTTTTTCTTTTGATAATAAGATAGGTGAATAAGTGGGTAGGGAGACCCATAAATCTCTTTAGTAAGAATAACACCACTTCTCATGTGAATGTGGCTCATTTTATTAGTTGAATAAATCATCTTTAGGTGTCAACAGGGGCTAAAGCATGTTGAGAGGGTCAAATTTGACCAAATCAACAACGTTGTTATGGAGGTAGTGGGGAGTTAATAGAGGGCAACGTAGTCATAGAGGAGGATTGTATGCATGGGAGTAGCTTCTTTAATGAGTGGGACTCAGGATGAGGAAGCTCACCAAGCATATAAGGAAGAGGGTGGCATCCATAGAAGGCATTCAGAATATTGTTTATGTATTGGTATTTTATGACTCTTTGCATGCTTTAGTTTTTTAGCAGAGTCCATTGTGCTATTTAGAACAAGGGTGTTCCCGAGCGGGAATACCACCCTCATCCTTGGGGGACTTTGAGTGCCTACTCAGGAGAGGTTTGTTGAGCATCATTTCAACCATCTAGTATCAGGCCAAGCTTTAGCCATCATCCACAACATAGTCTCCTCCATGGTTGTGTTGTTTTTCAGAGCAGAGGCAATGGAGTATTGATAGGGTCAGTTTCTAAGCTTTTTTTCTAGTGGAGTGGGTAGCCTTTCCACCGGGAGGGTAGAAAGAGATGTCCTTGAGAATTATTTGGTATTTTTGAATCAAGACAAGATGCTACCATCCTCTACAATGCAATTTTCCTCATAGACTGCGTTATTATGTTGAGCAGTTGCAGTGGAGGGCCCAGTGCCCCATTTGGTGAGTTATATTTCTAGTGAAGGGAACAACCCTTCATCTGAGAAATCAATTGGAGGAGTTTCCATATATTTCTACATCAGTTTAGCCACCTCCTATTAGCTATCCAGTTGCAGTGATTATTCAGCCCTAGGGTTGTAGTTCATCATTTTGTGTTTTGTGTATTTTCGCAAACCCTTTCTGGGTTGTCTTGGAAATGTGCTTGGGAGTCTAGATCTCTATTCCTGGCACTTTTTGAGCCATATATCAAGAGATATATATCATTGTATTTTCCAGCAGTAGTTATACTCACAAGGACTGCGCCATATTGGTTCTCCGACATTTTGTATAGAAGCAACATCTCATGATTGAGGGTGTTTGTTCATTGGAGGCTTGTTTGCCTTGATTGTGTGATTAGTTCCTTGAGATATTGTACTTTCTTGCTGCTAATATGCATAATAATATGGTTGTTTCATTGTCTAATGTTTGATGTGTTGATATTCACTGCTATTTCCAGTTTTATGTTCCATATTACTTATTTACCTATTTTGCGATATTACACCATGCAATCATATTTTTTATTAATTTACCTTGATAAGACCTTTATTGCATGACCAATGACTATTTAGAACCCTTAAACTATGTACATTTTTTTGAGATTTAATGAACTTCATGACCGTATTTTCATCCAAATGACCCAACCTAACTTACTGTTAGGTCCCTATATTACTACTGTAATTCATTATTGTTGTTAGTGTGGACCACTTATTGTTATTTTTGTAACCCCTATAGTCCCCATATTGTTATTATTGTGCCCAATAAAACTCCACTATTTTTATTGTTCCACCCTTACATTATTATTGTTAGGTCGGCTAGGATTATATTGTGACCCCATGGAGTCCTATATATAGAAATGAAGTTTTTTCATTTGAATAATCCAAGAATTGTTCATTTATGTAATGTAAAGGAGGTTTCCCCCTCGAAGTGGCTAATTTCTAAGGTGTTGATCTCTATTTTCATCTATTTTTGGAGTTGGTTTCAAAACATTTTGTATCAGAGCTTAGGATCCTACACTTTCGTTGCTTCAAATGAGTCATCATGGAATTTTCGCGATAACATTTTTTCTACGAAGGTTTAGAAGCTAAAAAGGAAACCTATCTTTGAATAATTACTGATGAACGACGTGTAAAAATTTCAGATCTTGATTCACAATATTTTCGGAGATATGATCTGTGTAAGTTAGGGTTTTTGCAGGCTCCTAAATTTCCTCTCAAAGAGGTGACCTTGTGAAAATCATCATAACCATCTCTTTGAGTATCGTATTGGAATTCTGTAAAAAGTGGCCAAAATTAAGTGGATTTTAGTTTATTGTATATCAATTTCAGAGCCGAAGGAGGAAACAGTGACACGTGGAATGCCGTACAAATTCACTCTACAGAACCAATCCATAATTAGTTCATTACAGGAGATTAGGGATAACTTTTCCTTGAAGAATCCAAATCAGGCCAGACCTGTGGAATTTGAAAGAAGATTCAAAGGGATACTAAATTACCAAAGATAAAATCTCAGGGATCCGAAATTCAAGAGATACATCAATTTCAATATTGAGCTCCTCAAAAGCAAGAAAAAGGTGTGTATTTTTTTTTCAAATTGCATAAGTCTTGTTTGAAAAATTAGTTTTAAGTGAATCCAAAGGCATATTGAAGCATAGATATCAGTATTGGGTTCTAAAATAGCCCCTAAAAAGAATTCAACACCCATTAATCCCTCAGAAGGCTCTACTATTACTCATGAAGAGGAATAATTGCAACATGATATATCAAAATTACCACACCAAGTGCACCAAATTTCGCTCTCGCAAAGAGCAACAAAAAATGAAATGGAAGTTTTGAAGAAAGATATGGAAGCTAAGATGGATGGTTTGAAGAAAGGCATGGAAGCTAATATGGATGGTTTGAAGAATGGCATGGAAGCTAAGATGGATGGCATGGAAGCTAATACGGATGACATGGAAGCTAAGATAGATGAAAAAATGAAAGAAAACATGGAAGACATGAAGAATGATCTAAAAGAAGACATGGAAGGTTTGAAGGAAGTTTTGAAAAAGTTGATACAAGAAATGATTCCTAATGGAAAAAAGGTATAACAGGAAACTCATGATAAGAAAAAAATAAATTTTAATTGTGATTTCATAAACTCTAATGTTGGATTGAAGACCCACCATATTCCAAAGATTGATATGAGGAATTTTGATGGCAAGGACCCTGTAACATGGATACTGCAGATGGAGTAATATTTTGATCTCCATAATGTGGAAAACACACTTTATGCATTGCAACTGTAAATTTAGAACAAAATATATTTGTATGGTATTGATGGCTTTTCTCTCGTAAAAAAATTGTCACTTGGTCAATTTTTATGGAGGAAATGACAGCACATTATGAGGATACAAAGAGAAACACATTCTCTATCCAATTGATAAATCTCAAAGAAAAAGGTTCAATGGCGGAGCACAATGAGGACTTCCAAAAATTGGATATAAGGGTAACTGATATTCCAGAGGAACACATGATTGATGTCTTCATAGAGAGTTTAAGGGATAACATCCAACATGAGGTTCACCTTTGGGAACCTGATTCATTCGAGAAGGCATTCAGGTTGGCAAGAAAAATTGAAAGTAAAATTATGGCGACAAGGAAGCCTACCACTCACATCTATAAATATGGAAGTACATATTCTCAGACTCCTACAACCTACAAGGTTGACACCACAACAATTGGAAGAAAAAATAGAAAAATGGATTTGCTACAGTTGTGATAGAAAAGACACTAAAGGTCATAAGTGTGTTGATAAGAAATTATTTTACATAGATTGTGAAGAGGAAGAACAAAATGAACAAGAATCTTCAAAAGAAGAGGGTATACACCAAAAGACACCCAGATAAAGAAGAAAATGAGTCTTATCATATCATATAATGTACTGGCATGAATTATTACCTCGCAACCTCAAGAGTAGAAGGATATGTTGTTAAAGAAAATGTACATTGCTGACTGATCTGGCATAGCACTCATATTCATTCATTGTGGCAGCCAAGGAATCGAATCGATTCTGCGACCTTGTTAATTGGGGCAAGCGAAGGATGGCGTCGTAAACTGAATGACTATAAATTTCTCTAGAAAATTCCATAATATCAAGCTAACCATGGGGGAATATGTGTTGAATAATCCAATCCTTTCCATTCCAATGGGAGGTATTGATGTTGTACTAGGAGTAAAATGGTTACAATCTTTGGGGACGATAGCTTTTAATTTTCAAGAACTTTTCTTGAATTTTTTTTCGGAAGGAAAGGAAGTTGAAATACGGGGTATCACATGGAAGCTGAGAAATATAATAAGCTCTAATGTCATGAAAAATCTTCTAAAGAAATAAAAACGAGGTGTAATTACACAACTATGCTCACTAAAAGTTCCAACATCAAAATCATCTATTTCCCTAGATTTACAAAAAGTCTTGGACAATCATTCCAAGGTGTTTGAAACTCCCAAAGGACTCTCATCTATTCTTGATCATGATCGTGTTATTCATTTGATTCTAGGAAGTGTTCCTCCAAGCATCAGGCCTTACAGATATCCTTATGTCCAAAAGAGCGAAATTGAACGTATGACTGCATAAATGTTAGAGGTTGGTATAATTCAACCTAGTCAAAGTTCTTTCTCTGCTCCAGTAGTATTGGTGCACAAGAAGGATGGATCATGACACATGTGTTTGGATTAAAGGGAGCTTAATAATCTCATTATTAAAATAAATTTTCCATTCCTGTGATTTATGAATTATTGGATGAATTATATAGAGAAAATTATTTTACCAAGTTGGATCTTCGTTCATTATATCATCAAATTAGAATGAAGACTGAAGGTATTCTGAAAACGTCATTTTGAACTCATGAGGGTCATTATGAATTTTTGGTCATGCCTTTTGGCCTTACCAATGCACCTTATACATTTCAAGGGTTGATGAATTCCATTTTTAAACCCTTCCTTAGAAATTTTTTGTTAGTATTTTTTAATGATATACTAATATACAACAGGTCTTGGAAGGATCATGTTCAACATGTTGACAGGGTGCTCAAACTATTAGAGGAGAAACAATTATATGAAAAAACCTCCAAATTTTTCTTTGGAGTACAAGAGGTGGAATATCTAGGTCATATTGTATCTTAGGAGGGTGTTAAGGTAGACCCTAACAAAATTAATTCCATTAAGGAATGGAAAATCCCCAAAACCATAAAGCAGTTGTGAGGATTTCTCGGGTTAGCAGGGTATTATCGCAAGTTTGTTAATAATTATGGGAGAATAGCAGCACCTCTAACAACATTATTGAAGAAAGAAGCATTTTCATGGACTCCTGAAGCAACTAAGGCCTTTGAAAATCTTAAGGAGGTAATGTGCCTAGCAACGGTCTTAGTTACGCCAGACTTCACAAAAACATTTATTGTGGAATGTGATGCCTCAAGAAATGGAATTGGTGTTGTTTTAATGCAAGAAGGAAGACCCATTTCTTTTGAAAGTCTTCCAATCAAAGGAAAGTATTTATGGATAGCTATTTATGAGAAGGAAATGTTGGAAATACTACATGCAGTAAACAAAAGGCGACCTTACCTAATGGGAAGACACTTCAAGGTAAAAACTGACCATGATAGTATTAAATACATTTTGGAAAAAATTCTATCTTAAGAAGAGTAGCAAAAATGGGTCACAAAGATGTTGGGTTATGACTTTGAAATCATCTACAAAAAAGGGAAGCTAAATGTTGTTGCAGATGCACTCTCAAGAAAGGATGAGGAGGTGGAACCATTGCTTTGTGTCATTCCTATTATCCAACTAGATTTGAGAACCGAAGCAAGGGGGGAATAGAATAATGAAAAAGAAGTGTGGAAACTCATTCAAAAGTTGCAACAATATCCCAATACATATGATACATTTAGTTGAAAAAATGATTCCTTATGTTACAAAGATCACTTATATCTTTCTAAGAATTCCCAACTAAAACAAAATATTATTTTGGAATTTCACACCTCTCCCATAGGAGGACACTCTTGATTTTTAAAAACTTACCACAGGGTGAAGAATTTTTTTTTTTTGGATGGCCTTAAATCTGATATTCAAAAGTTTGTGGCAGTATGTTCGGTTTTCCAAAAAAATAAAGTTGAGACAATAAAGACCTTAGGTTTGCTACAAGATTTACCCATTCCAATTCAACGTTGGGAGGAGGTTTCAATGGATTTTATCATCTGTTTACCTATGTCCGAAGGAAAGAGTTTCATCATGGTGGCAGTTGATAGAATTACCAAGTATGCAAAATTTTGTGAATTATCTCATCCATTTAAAGCAAGTATAGTTGATACTGCATTTATGGAAACAATTCAAAAGCTGCATGGAAACCCAAAGATTATTGTAAGCGATGGAGATCCCATTTTCACTAGAAATTTTTGGACAAAATTATTTTATTGTTTGGGTACTCAACTAGCCCATAGCTCATCTTATCATGCTCAATCCGATGGGAATATTGAGATAGTGGAAAAATGTTTGGAAGGATATCTTCGTTGTTTTTTATCTGATAAAAAAACATAATGGGTCAAGTGGTTACCTCTGGTTTAATGGTAGTATAACACTTCCTTCCATACTGCAGGAAAAATGACCGCATTTATGGCACTTTATGGATATATCCACTGTCCATCACATCATATTTAAGAGAAAATTATAAGCTTCAAGCAGTGGAAGTTAACATCGAGCATCAACAAAAAGTTCTCCAACCCTTAAAGGATAACCTAAATTTGGCACAAAATCAAATGAAACAACATGCAGATCAACGTCGCAGCAAGAGAAAGTTTTGATGTAGGAGACTGGGCATTTTTATGGCTACAACCATACAAAAAAATGTCCCTCAAGAAAGCTAGGAAGGATAATAAATTATCGCCAAGTTAATATGGTCCTTACAAGGTGTTACAAAATATTGGTACTATGGCATACAAATTGGAGCTTCCTGCTTCTTCTCGAGTGCACCCAATTTTCCATGTTTCATGCTTAAAGAAGGTTATAGGTGAAAAACTTCCAGTTCAAACAATATTACCAAAACTAGATGAGGAAGGATAAATCATATTGGAACCTGAAGCAGTCATAGAAACAAGAACTCGACAGCTACGAAATCGATCAATTTAAGAGTATCTCATCAAGTGGAAGAACTTACCCACTAAAGATTCCACATGGGAGGATGAGAATTTTATACAGAAGCATCCAGAGCTACTCAAGTGTTGAGGAAAACACTTTTTTGAAGGAGAGGTGCATGTTAGGTCCCTATATTACTACTGTCGTCCCTGATTTTTGTTAGTGTGGCCCCCTTATTTTTATTTTTATACCCCTGTAGTCCCCAAATGTTATTATTGTGCCCCATAAAACCCCATTATTGTTATTATTGTGCCCTTACATTATTATTGTTAGGCCAGACATGATTATATTGTGACCCCATGGACTCCTATATATAGAAAGGAGGATTTTTCATTTGAATCATCTTATAATTGTTCATTTATGTAATGTAATGGAGGTTTCCCCCTCGAAGTGGCTGATTTCTAAGGCGTTGATCTCTCTTTTCATCTATTTTTGGAGTTGGTTTCAAAACACTTGCCTAAGACCAACCTAGAAAAACCTATTTGTTATCAAGGATAACAGGTGCACCGGCTTGCACCCTTATTTAATGTAAATATGATGTGTGCATATCGATAGATGCACCCCTTTCATGTCCTTGTAGTCCTAAGAAACTGCATCTAGGTTTTCTTTTAAAAGTTGGCATAGATATTATTATTCTCTATCTAAGAGGGATGAGTTAAATGTTAGAGATTTTGATCGACCAAATTCCACAACCGTGATGGTTTCAGAGGTTGAATCAACTGAGTGAAGTTCCATCCAAGGGTGGCTTTCAGAATCTTTGACTAGATTTTCAAATGGATTTACAATGGGGGGCTGGTTCTGAATGATTTGGTCGATGAATTCATCTTCATCAAGCTTCCCCCCTCTAAGAACAATATATATGGTACAAATTGTGTAGGGTGTAGTGTTGTATACTTCATCTTCTTATTCTTCATCCTCCAACCATAAAGGTAGATCATGGTCAATGGAAGGCTAGGTTGGAGGATATAATACCATCGATTTAGACAAGGGCCCATTTTTTATATTCATGTTTCCAGACCGAAAAAGGATAGAAGCATCAAAATTTCCTAACCAAGATCTCCCTAAAATGAGAGGATACCCATTGAACTTGGTTTTTGGCTGGAGAACCAGGAAATATGTAGGTTACTCCCAAGAGTCAATTGAAACCATAACATCTTCAACAATTCCTTCCAGAGCTACTGTGGACCGATCTGCAAGTTGCATAATCGTTGTGGTTTTCCTTAAAGTCCCTTGGAGGTTGAGTTTAAGCATAGTTTCTATTATCACTAAATTGATCCTAATGGGTTGCTTCAATAGTCAACTTAGAGTAACTATTTCATACCACTTTTAGTTGGAACTTAGCCTTTCCAACCTGAGAGGGCTCTCTCAAGGTAAAGTATGATGATATTCAATAGACAAAGATAAAGAAAAATGGCTAACTCTTAAATGTGCGTTGAATGTTTTTTATGCAAGTGAAGGATGCAAATAAATGGCTACCATTGTGCATTGAGTTAGTATGGAAACTCAATCATATGTAAAACATCTCTCATAGAAGCTGAGGCATGTTTATTCTCATTAAAACATAACATAATAAGTAGACTAGATGCATAAAGGAAGTTGGAGCATGTTTAACCATGAATTATAAGTAATTACAGACAAATTAAACTAAAAAATATTAAAAGAGCCAGTAGAACAAACACATACAAGAATACATTATGAATCACAGGTGAGAAAGAATTTTGCTGCAACTGTATATTACTGACAGAAAAAAAATTACAAAAGTAGCTTGTAACATTACATCAATAAACCTCTTCTAATCCTCTCATCTGCCTATTTATATTGTGAGGACACATAAAAATGTTTTTCCGCCTTAGCTAGCTTCGAATTCCTAGCTAAGAGACCAATTTCAAATAGGATTACATCACTTGGAGACTTCCTAGTGATATTTTCTGTTTGGTAGAGTTTGAATACAAAAAGGACTCTTCTTTCATTAAATAACTCAAAAAATCTATTTAATAACCCTTATAACCTGAAACCAACTAATTTTATGAGTATATTGGACTTCTTATGTGTCATTAAGACACGTGGATGTTGATCTGGACCTCTTCCAAGTCAAATTTTACAATTTTATACAAATCTTGCTAGTGAAAATTTTGAAAATTAGGCCTCAAATATCAGTGCATAATTTTGAAAACCTGATGGATTTACAGAAAATGAGAGAGGTTTTTGTAGACGGGCTTGTGCTAAATAAAACCCTCCTTCATATTTCCAAAATGATTTTGCATTTGGTCATAAATTGAAGTTGAAGTTGACTTCTAAAACAATCATGTACACAAAATTTCAAGAGAGTTCGTAGCGTTTTCATTTCACCACATTTTGCATAACCTTTGACATTTATGAATATTGGAGGGTCTTCCTTGAGTCTAATAAGATAAATGCATGCCTCTAGCACCCTCTTCCATGTATTTTTTAAAGGATTTTTAGCTTAAGGAAACCTACAACGAATTCATGGTGAGAACTCAGCCTCAAGCATGGAGCACACTACGAACTCGCCTTGTTTGGCAGATTAACTTAATACCAATGAAATTTTATCATGGATAATAGTGGCTCCAATGGGGATGTTTCACCCCTATGGTGCAACAAATAACTAGCAGGCCTTATTCATTGGGAAGTTCCCAACAACTTGTCATATTCTTCAGCCTGTATTCGATCCTTGATATGCTCTTGAAGCAAAAACACTTGTACAACCCGAAAATTGAAACTACAATCTTCAAAATAAATGTTGAAAGAAATGCTTGCCCAACAAGATTATTTATGTACATACCAATCCTACTCTAACAGCTAAAGACCAAACTTTTAATTCAAGCAATATGAAACCTCTAGTATAACTAGTCAAAGAGCTAATCGAACACTTAGGCTTCTTGATTGTTTTGCAGTGGACCATCTATTAGCAACTTAGAGTAAAAATTGAATCCATAACCTGAACTTATAAATGAAAGAAAATCCACCTTATCTGATGACTGAAATAGGCTTACCAAAGGATCTTGATAATCTTGAAAAAAAACCTCTTTTGATGAAATCAGTAAATCGGAAATAGGATCCTTGAAAACACTGAAAAGTATCATGTCTTGATGATCCAAAGGATAATTTTCATTCATAACTGCAAGTTGTCTCTGTTTTATGTCTTCATTTTCAACATCATTCTTGAGACAAGGATCTAACTTTTCATGAAAATATTGAATGGGAGGAACCATATCATGTACTACATGGATGTTTAGAAATGAATTTTCATGCATTACAATTAGAACTTCATGTATATAATCATGCACAAATAACAATTTATTATCATTTAAATCTGTAGTAGGACATTTTGGGACAGCAACTTGTAGATAAAAAACTTGTTGATTATTCTCCAATAGTTCTTCCTTATGATATCCTTTAAGCATAGTCAAGGAATCAACCTCCTCCTAATGATAAAAAGAAACATGTTTCACATAAGCTTATCCTTGCTCCTACCCATTTTAATTTTTCTCAACATTCAAAGGTTCAGAAAATGAACAAAGTGAAGAGACTTGTAACTGAACATATTTATTTTCCTCATTATCACCTAAAGATTGGGAAAGCTACTACAAAATTTCACAAATTTCATAAGATATAACTTGGTTGTCAAAGTGCTGATCCATTTCATCTTCAAGCAAACAAGACACATCTGTTTGTTGGAAACCTTCTTGATTATCATGAAAACTAACATGAGAAGAGAAATCATAAAGTGCCTCTAACATATCCTCATCCATAAACTCTCCATTATCACCAATAATTTTAAGATATGGAATGAAAACCTCACAAAAATCATAACAGTATTGTAACAGTGATAAAGAAGAATGAGTTTTCTCATAATGTCCTAAGAAATTCCTATGTAAATCTCTTATAGAGAACAAGCTTCCTGGTTGCAACCCTTCATACCATGTTCTATATTTATCCTCTAGGCTAGCCATAAACACTTTCATGAGACAATCCTCAGGGAACTCAACTCGAAACTTATGTAAATGCATATGGAATCTAACCATGTGAAGAGCAACATTATATTTCTTTTCATCTTTAAATATCGGAAGATAAGTCAACCCTTTAACTCTTGACATAGGATTTGGAAAACCAGGGATGTGAGACCGAATCATAGGGGCATACCTGGCATTCTTTCTTTCAATAGAACTCATCTTGGAAATCCATCAAGCTATTGATATTCAAGTGGTGGAGTCACCATGAAGCTATGAATTTCTGAATTCTTTAAGAATGGAGTTGCCAAGGTAGAATGCAGCCTCAAATGCTTCTGAGTTCCTGATATCTTCAAGAGTTCATTATTTTTGTTTGAGCACAAAATTTTGGGAAAATGTATCTTCAGTCTCCTGACAGACGCACAAAAATGTTATCACTAAATTGATACTGATGGGTTACTTCAACAGTCAACCTAGAGTAACTATTTCAAACCACTTTTAGTTGGAAATTAGCCTTTCCAACCTGAGAGGGCTCTCTCAAGGTAAAGTATGATATTTAATAGGCAAAGATAAAAATTATGGATAGCTATTAAATGTGCTTTGAATGTTTCTTATGTAGGTGAAGGATTCAAATAAATGGCTACCATTGGGCATGGAGTCAGTATGGAAGCTCAATCACATGTAAAACATCTCTCATGGAAGTTGAGGCATGTGTATTCTCATAAAAACATAACATAAGCAATAGAATAGATGCATAAAGGAAGTTGGAGCATGTTTAACCATGAATTCCAATTAATTACCCACAAATTAAACTGAAAAAGATTAACAGAGCCTATAGTAAAAACACATACAAGAATACATGATGAATCTCAGGTGAAAAAGAAATTTGTTGCAAATGTATAATACTGACAGAAAAACATTACAAAAAGAGCTTGTAACATTACATCAAGCAACCTCTTATAATCCTCTCATCTACCTATTTATATAGTGAGGACTCATAAAAATGGTTTTCCACCTTATCTAGCTTTGAATTCCTACCTAAGAGACTAATTTCAAATTGGATTGCATCACTTGGAGACTTCCTAGCGATATTTTCTGTTTGGTAGAGTTTGAATACAAAAGGACTCTTCTTTCATTAAATAACTCAAAAAATCTATTTAATAACCCTTATCAAATGAAACCAACTAATTTTTTGAGTGTATTGGATTGGTGATGTGTCATTATGCCACGTGGATGCTGAGCTGAACCTCTTCCAAGTCGAATTTTACAATTTTTTTACAAATCTGGCTAGTGAAAATTTTGAAACTTAGGCCTAAAATATGAGTGCATAATTTCCAAACCCTGATGGTTTTGCAGAAACTGAGAGAGGTTTTTGTAGATGGGCGTGTGCTAAATCAAATCCTCCTTCATATTTCCAAAATTATTTTTCATTTGGTCATAAATTTAAGTTGAAGTTGACTGCTAAAACAATCATATAGAGGAAATTTCAAGGGTGTTTGTAGTGTTTTCATTTCACCACCTTTTGCATAACCTTTGACATCTATGAATGTTGGAGGTTCTTACTTGGGTTTAATAAGATAAATACATGCCTCTAGAACCCTCTTCCATATATTATGTAATATTCCTAATTAGCCCAAGCTAATAAGAATTTTTAAATTTTGTTTTATTTTCCATTTATGAATAAATGACTAATGGAGGACATGTAAAACTCCTTAGATCAGTGAATAAATCAATGCTCAATGTAAACAAAGATATATCTGAGCCATTTACATAAAATCCACTTACAGGTGTGAAAGGGGTTTAAGCTATGAGACTAGGTCAACCTTGACCAAATCTACAACATTGCCTAGATTCAATGTATCTCATAAAGGGGCAGCACAGTTCTAGAAGGAGTACCTCATGTGAAAGGGGTTAAGTGATTCAAGGTGGTTTATGGTTTTGCACATCCTCATCTTATAAAAGGAAGGAGAAGGCTCAAGAGAAGGTTGTTGAATGTATTATTATTTTGGATAATTATGTTTGCTTAGACAAATTCTAGTTCTCTGGGCTGTTTAGCAAGAGACTATTGAGGATCTCCTGCTTAGGGGTTCTCCATCCTTCCATTGAGTAGCTCTTAGAGAGTTTTGCTCTTCTTCTCCACTATTTGGCATATGGCCAAGCTTCATCTCTCTTTGGCAGCATAAATCCAATGAGGGTTTCATTGTCTAAGTGAGCTGCAGCAATTGGAAGCTAGATCTATTCAGATCTAGGCAAATCTAGTGCCTCTTCTCAGTGAGCGTGTATTTTAACCTCCTAGAAGAGTGTATTGAATCATTGGTGCTGCATTTTCAGATCTAGGCATCAGGCCTATTTATTACTGAAGCAAACAGCGTAGTTTCTCTCCCTGATCTGTGTAAATATTGAAGAGCAGAGTTGCAGAGGTTTTGGAGTTCTCCTAGAGGAGAGATATCTAGTGGAAAGAATCCTTCCTTTCACTGTAGTGATCCATGGATTGGCCAACCAATCCATGTAACCTTCAGATATGATTTATTTTTTGATGTATTTACTGGAGAATTTCTGAATACTGCTGCAGAACTGTGACTTAGATCTCAGATCTACTTACTGTTGTTGATCATTTGCTGAGATCCCTAAGGGGAGTGTATTATAAAGTCCCTTTTGTATACATATCTGCAATAGATATATCATTTTGTATGCAGATCTGTTATAGATATGAAATTTAATAAAAATAAGCTTCAGCCTCCTGAAATTTACGCTGAGAAGCTTTCCTGGTTCAATATATTATTGCAGCACCTATTTGAGGCTTGTATTCATAGTAAATGCATGTATTTCTCTTGTATATTGAATTGGCCATAGTATAGAATTGATTTATTGTTGCTTACACTCTATTTATAACTTTCACCTTCAGAAATCACACCACCCATGCTTCAGTAAAATTCAGCATACTTCAAGTCATGGGGAATCAGGGTTTTTAAGCCTAGTCAAGATTGGAGGAATTGTTTAATATAGCCAGGATCATTTTTTTGACCTGAAATTTGACATGGGAGTCCTAAATGACCTAAGATAAAATAAAATCCTACCATTTCCCTTATTTTTATGCAGATTTCTGAATACACTCATTTTAGGGCCAAAATCATCGCTTTTCCCCATCCTTTGTCAATAGAATTAATCTCTCTTCTTTCTGCTATACATATAATTTCTGCTGAGGTGTTTATAAACACATATCAGGTTTATGAGCTCGATGCTACTCCAGTATTTTGTTTTATACTGTTGCAACCCTTCATTGGGCAATTTTCTGAAGACAATCAGGTGTGGGAGATCTGTTTAACCCACCTAGAGTGATTTCTTTTGAGCCTACTCTTGGATGTCGGTCTTAGATACTCTGATCTAAGGGATCCAAGGTCTGGTCTTGGCTATTCAAGCACACATCCTTGAAAATGCGTTTTTCATGCCTGTCTTGCTGAGCAGTCCAAATTTGGGATATTACAATGGTATCAGAGCATGATCTTTGGCTCATCTTGTGAGATAAAACTATCAGAATCATCAATAGAAGAAGCAGATATCATAATGGTCATAATGACAGAAGAGGAGATCTCCTTACTTCTCTTTCAAACTATGAAAGGCTTTGAAGAAGATCTTGAACAGATGGAGGAAGAAAGATGCAGTGAGCTCTAGAAATCAGAGATTAGAAAGCTGGAGAAGATGAGATTTGCCTCATCATGTTTCAGATCCATGAAGGAACTCCCCAAGGAGGATGAGCAGATAGAATAGGAAGGCCCTTGCACTGCCTATTCTCATCAAGGAGACAAAGAAAGAAGCAGGAGAAAGACTCCATCTTTTGGAGGAAAGAAGGAGGAGAGGCTCTCAAATCTTCTTCCTAGATCTGAAAAGAACATCAGTAAAGATCTCAAGAAGATTAGGAGGGAGATGTATAGAGAATCTCCAAATGAGTTTTAAGATGCATCAAAATCTATATTTTCACACAATGAATGTGAGCATGCAACCACACACTGTGATGTACAGCGCAGTCAGAAGCTCAGATCTGCCATGAGGAAGATGGGAGAGAAAGAAGAAATGACTAGGAGGAGAACTCTTAGTGACTTCTTGAAAGAAGATGAGTCTCAAGCCCTAAAACTCATAAATCAGTTTTTTTTTTCAGAGTATTGCAAGGCCAAGGTGAAGAGAAGAAAGCAGAGTGATATATTTACTCTATCTACCTTTGAAGGATCACCTACAAGATCAGCCAAAGAATGGGTGGAAGAGCTAGACACCTTCTTGCAGCTGCACTAAGTCCCTGAAGAAGAAGCCATCCGAGTTGCAGCACTACACTTGAAGGGTAAGGCTTATGATTGGTGGAAATTTGAGTTCCTTCCTTTCAGAAATGTAAATAATTCATCTTACATAAGTTTCACTAAGGCATTAGTGAAAAAGTTTGATAAGAAAGTTCATGGGACACCTATGATGAAGTTAAATGAGAAGGCCCAAATAAAATCCCTGCATAAAAACACAAATCCATTTCAGAGGCCCATGGGAGAGGCTGAAAACCTACATCATGCCTTGTTAGAGGCAAGATTTCCCTCCCATGCCTTTGAACAAAAGAACAGAGAGATCTCTTCTTAAAAGGTGGATCCTATCATTGGGAGGTTGCCCAACTTTGTTGCAGAGATAAAGGGCAACAACGTTGTCAAATCTAGACTTGATCTAGCACCTCGAGTAGAGGGAGGAGGATCTTTTGCTCCAACAAGAGGGATTCCTGTGGCATGGAAAGAAAATCCCCAAGATCTCATGTATGGAGATCAAGGCACATTTCATGATCTACATGTGCCATCGATGAGGAGTTGTAGAGCCATGGAGACACAAGGAGGATATAGGGAAGAGAACCAACCTCATTCCTATACATTGCAGGAGGTTGATGCACCTAAAAAGGTGATTGTATTGCGCAGTGGAAGCATGGAGGGTCTTCTCCATCCATATGTTCAGTCACCTCTTGTTGATGATGTCTCATTGCATGGAGACATTGCACCAAGGAGACCACTGGATCAACAAAGGAGGATGAGTGCTTCACTTGCTGAGGCACCAATAATTGATTTCAGAAGAGTGGAGGCCTTAGAAGGTCTTGATATAGTGCTGAGAGTCTTGGGTAGGCTCAAGGATGAGAGAATCATTCTCTCAACATCATCCACACCCACTCTCATTCCAGTTTCTGCGCTGTGGCAGAAGAAGCAAGGGAAGGATAACAACCTTCCCACTTACACATTTGGCATGGGAGCTGTCTATGCACATAACTCTTTGGAAGAGTTAATACAGTCACCTCCCTTCTCTACAAGGATGGAAGGGGACTCGTCTATGAGCTGCTCCCTTTTCATGAGCAAGACTTATGGTAAGGGTATTGATTATTTTTATTTATCTAATGTATGTATGCATCCCTTAACCATATATGTGCAGGATGTTTCTCCAAGGAGGGGCATTCTTTCTTTAAGGATGCATGGTCTACTTGAGGCCATGAGCATTGTTGGTGACCACTCCCTAGGAGGACTTGGGGAGGAATTTTGTTTTGGAGGACATACTCACATTGCCCCATCCATCGTTCACTTCCTCCAAAATTATGAGGAGATTGGGGCAGCAAGCAAGTGGTTGAGAGACCACACATTTTTTCAGTATCTGTTGCAGTTGAGAGTCAAGTTGCACTGGTTACACATGAGGGACCATTGTCCTTCACATTTGCTACATAGGGCAGCCAACATGATTCTCATTTTGGCTCCTTATGTTGTTATTGTTCCTATTCTTAAGAGGAGCATGTGTGGGAGAAAGACACATTGGCTGGATGTGTCCCTTGGGGGAGAGAATCCCCATATTTTTTGCATTGCATGCTCTAAAGGGAGCATGAGAGATGATATGGCTGCCACAATCACACATTTGTTTCTTCAGGAGGCAAGCCATAAGAGTTGGGATATGCCTCTCACTGATATTGGAGAGGAGTCCTTCTATGAATCACCAAGTTGGGAGGTGATTCATTTCATGTGGATGATAGCATGGAGATCCCAAAGAAGGAGGGGATATTTTGCAACACTCACCTTGTCAGTTGCTTGAGGGAAAGCAACACTTTTTGAGGGGAGGACTGTAACATTCGTAATTAGCCCAAGCTAATAGGAATATTTAAGTTTTGTTTTATTTTCCATTTATGAATAAATGACTAATGGAGGACATGTAAAACTCCTTAGATCAGTGAATAAATCAATGCTCAATGTAAACACAACTATATCTGAGCCATTTACATAAAATCCACTTGCAGGTGTGAAATGGGTTTAAGCTATGAGACTGGGTCAACCTTGACCAAATCTACAACGTTGTCTAGATTCAATGTATCTCATAAAGGGGCAGCACAGTTCTAGAGGGAGGACCTCATGTGAAAGGGGTTAAGTGATTCAAGGTGGTTTAGGGTTTTGCACATCCTCATCTTATAAAAGGAAGGAGAAGGCTCAAGAGAATTTTGTTGAATGTATTATGATTTTGGAGAATTATGTCTGCTTAGAAAAATTCTAGTTCTCTGGGCTGTTTAGCAAGAGACTATTGAGGATCTCCTGCTTAGGGGTTCTCCATCCTTCCATTGAGTAGCTCTTGGAGGGTTTTGTGCTTCTTCTCCACTATCTGGCATATGGCCAAGATCCATCCCTCTTTGGCAGCGTAAATCTAGTGAGGGTTTCAATGCCTAAGTGAGCTACAGCAAGTGGAAGATAGATCTATTCAGATCTAGGAAAATATAGTGCCTCTTCTCAGTGAGCATGTCTTTTAACCTCCTGGGAAAGTGTATTGGATCATTGGTGCTGCATTTTCAGATCTAGGCATCAGGCCTATTTAGTACTGAAGCAAACAATGTAGTTTCTCTCCCTAATCTGTGTAAATCTTGAAGAGCAGAGTTGCATAGGTTTTGGAGTTCTCCTGGAGGAGAGATCTCTAGTGGAAAGGATCCTTCCTTTCACTGTGGTGATCCATGGATTGGACAACCAATCCATGTACCATTCAGATCTGATTTATTTTCTGATGTATTTACTACAGAATTTCTGAATACTGCTGCAGAACTATGACTTAGATCTCAGATCTACTCACTGTTGTTGATCATTTGCTGAGGTCCCCAAGGGGAGTGTATTCTAAAGTCCCTTTTGTATACAGATCTACAATAGATCTATAATTTTGTATGCAGATATATTTTAGATCTGAAATTTAATAAAAATAAGGTTAAACCTCCTGAAATTTACGCTGATAAGCTTTCCTGGTTCAATATATTGTTGCAGCACCTATTTGAGGCTTGTATTCATTGTAAATGCCTATATTTATCTTGTATATTGCATTGGCAATAGTATAAATTGATTTCCTATTGCTCAGACTCTATTTATAACTTTCACCTTCAGAAATCACGCTACCCATGCTTCAGTAAAAATTTTCATACTTCAAGTCATGGGGAATCAGGGTTTTTAAGCCTAGTCGGGATTGGAGGAACTGTTTAATATAGCTAGGATCATTTTTTTGACCTGAAATTTGCCATGGGAGTCCTACATGACCTAATATAAAATAAAGTCCCGCCATTTCCCTTATTTTTGCGCATATTTCTGAATACACTCATTTTAGGGCCAAAAACACTGCTTTTCCCCATCCTTTGTTAATAGAATTAATATAACTTCTTGCTAGTGTAAATATAATTGCTGCTGAGGTGTTTATAAACACATATCAAGTTTATCAACTTTCTTCTACTCTAGTATTGTGTTTTATACTACTACAGCCCTTCATTGGGCAATTTTCTGAAGACAACTAGGTGTGGGAGATATGTTTAACCCACCTAGAGTGATTTATTTTGAGCCTCCTCTTGGATTTCGGTCTTAGATACTCTAATATAAGAGATCCAAGGGCTGGTATTGGCTGTTCAAGCACACATCCCTGAAAAATGTGTTTTCAGGCCTCTCTTACTGAGCAGTCCAAATTTGGGATATTACATATTATTTGAAGGAATTTTAGCTTAATGAAACCTACAGTGAGTTCGTAGCGAAAAATCGGCCTCAAGCCTAGAGCACGCTACAAACTCACCTAGTTTGGTATATTTTTTTGTAATTTATTATCATTTGCCCAAAAATCATCTTTACAGCTTGCATATGTCTTGTGATGATATCTTAAGACAAAAAGTGACAAAAAATGTGTGGCTTACCATGTTTAACATCAACATATTGCATAATCACTTTAAGACTGTTTTTCATCAATTCAACTTGTATCCTCTCCATCAAACCAAACTAACATGTTGAGGTGTTAGCCAATTGATCAATTCAACTTGTATCCTCTCCATCAAACCAAACTAACATGTTGAGGTGTTAGCCAACTGATACATTGGAGTTAAGACCTTGTAAACCTGAATTGAGATGGTGAGCTATCCAATGGTGAGGTGGAAAAAGTGATGTGTTGTTATGCTTGATGATGTGTCCAACATGATGAGCTGGCAGCCCAATCATCTTCTATGATGAGTGTTCTCACTAGCCAAAGTCTCCATTGATAGTACACTTTAACCATTCTAGATGATTGATGTGCTTCAAAAAGACATTTAATGTTTGAAATAATTTAAAATTCTCTCTCGCTGCAAAAACATAGTTTTTAGGTAAGTTCATAGAGAATTCTGACTATTTTACACTGATTTTGCTACGAACTTTGGTATTCTTGTCAAAGTTAACTGTAATGACCATATTTTCTCATGCATGAGATATTTTTGGATTTTTCTTTGACGTTGAATCCTATCACACGAATTATGACCATTAATACCCCTCACATATGTGTATTTTTTTTTAAATTATAAATTCAAAAGACCCTATTCAACTCCAAGTAACTCAACCTAATTAACTTAAGACCAACCAAATTTTATCATGATAACAGTTTCCTTGGTCATTACATTGATGGCACCCCCGAGATCTATCAGAGTATTGGGGACTATGACACCATCTATGTGCACATGTACAACTGAACTACCAGGGTCCAGGTACTTCGAGAAGATCACCCTTCCCAACATTAAGTCAGAAAGTTGCCCTACTACATTGATGGTGGGGGTATCTTTCTTCTTTCTCCCAGGTTTCTTAAATCACTTTTCCTTTATGAGCCTATTATAAATAGGGATATCCTTAATGGCCCAAAGAAGGGGTATTTTTACACACAAATTTTTCAGTTCTCCCAGAAGTTCAGTTTCCTCTCGGGTGTGCTGACTAAAGTGGATCAAGTGCTTAGGAAAAGGAGGTTGTTGTATCTGAGTGTTATTTTCTTCCTTTTCCTCCTCAACCTTTGCAGGTGGAGATGTAGGATGGTTTTCCAGGATTACTCTTCCTGACCTGAGATTAATCTCATGTATCTCCATAGCATAAGCTGGATAGGATGTCTCCCCAATATAAACATGTTGTGCTCGCTTGTTGTTCGGGTTCATATTGGGTTGTGCAAGCATTTGAGGCAGATTTTTGGATCCCTTTTATCTTTGTTTTAGTTAGGCTTGCATATGATCCGAATGGAAAATGGCATCAACCCATGGTATTCATCTACCCATGTTATCCAGCCACCCATGGAATTTACCCATGGTATTGTAAATGACATCGACCCATGGTATTCATCCACCCATGATATTTATTCGCCCATGGTATTGTAAGTAGCCCATGGTATGTATCCACCCATGGTATTCATCCACACATGGGATTTACCCGTGGTATTGTAAGTGGTATCTACCCATGGTATTGGCCTATGGTATCTACACATGGTATTGTAATTCAAAAAAGGCTATAAATAACAAGCCTCAGTTTGTAAAAGGGCAGATTGTCCGCCACAATGTAGCTTCTACAATTATTCTATGTTTTAATGAAAAAATTTTCTTTGTGGTTTTATTTTCCTTGTGTTCTCTCCTTTTTTTTCTGGAATTCTAATTTTGCAGATCTTGTCAAATCCATTTCAATTATTTTTAGATCTTGGGGGCCTCCCCCCAAGATCTGGATCAATGGTATCATATTTAGGTTACGAATCCATGGGAATGAGGGTTTGAAGCATATTTCAGTTTCAATTTTTTGGCAGAAATCTTCAACAAACTCCATGAATTTCTTGGGCGGTGAGTTTGAAGATCACATATGAAAATTTTGGTGCAAAATTTACAAAATATAAGACCAGATCTGGATTCCTTGCCAAAAAACACCCAAATTCAAAAAAAAAAAATTGGTCGAATTGGAGTTTGGATGAGGGAGATATCGCTGATTCAAAATCAGCAATGTTGAAGCAATTTTTCTGACGACAATTCATGGACAACGACTCTCCTGTCATTTTTCGCAATTTCCAGTGCAAAATTTTAGAAGAATGGATATAGATCTGAGCTCCTCTTGAAAAATCACCCAAGTTCAAAAAACAAATCGGTCGAATCAGAGTCCGGATGTGGGAATTATCGTTGATTTAAAATCAACTATTTTTTCAATAATTTTGTGACGGCGAGACAGTTCCAGAGCGAATTTGAGAGTCTAGAGTCTCCATATAGTGGTTTCAAACACATGAGAAGATGTAGAATGATCATTCCATTTCCAAAAATAGGTTATAATAAATATTCTGAGTAATAGTGACCAAGTTATGCTCATTTTAAATCTGGAGTAGCATTCAGAGCGGGTTCCCTTTGGAGACGTGCCCTCCCACCCCGCTTTAGTAGGCACCTGCTTCAAATTCATTAGTTTTAGCATAGAAGCATTCAGCTTGGGTTATTTGGAGACGTGCCCTCCCACCCCAAGCTATGTAGGCACCTGCTATTTCATCAACAATCAACATCATAATTATGGGTCAACCGCACAAAATATTTTTCATCGAAGTCCATTTGCTAGGCCGCACACTGTTAGTCACACAGTTGGTCACAAGAATTACAGGGTATCTCTATCCTCGGATCTTCATTTTTCATGGTTTTGGTTCATCCATAAACCCACACTTCATCAAAGTCCATTTTCTAGGCCACACACTGTCAATATCACAGTTGGTCACAAGCATTACAGGGTATCTCTATCCTCGGATCTTCATTCATCGCGGTTATGGGTTAACTACACAAAACCCTTCTCTTCAGTGGCTCTTCATATTCAACAAAGGCTTCTCAAGAGGGAACTTAACACAATGGGGACCATTGCTTCTGAAGGAGGGAGGAATGATCCGAATGGAAAATGGCATCAACCCATGGTATTCATCTGCCCATGTTATCCATCCACCCATGTAATTTACCCATGGTATTGTAAATGGCATCGACCCATGGTATTCATCCACCCATGATATTTATTCGCCCATGGTATTGTAAGTGACCCATGGTATGTATCCACCCATGGTATTCATCCACACATGGGATTTACCCATGGTATTGTAAGTGGTATCTACCCATGGTATTGGCCTCTGGTATCTACACATGGTATTGTAACTCAAAAAAGGCTATAAATAACAAGCCTCAGTTTGTAAAAGGACAGATTGTCCGCTACAATGTAGCTTCTACAGTTATTCTCTTTTTTAATAAAACAAGTTTCTTTGTGGTTTTATTTTCTTTGTGTTCTCTCTTTTTTTCTGGCATTCTAATTTTGCAGATCTTGTCAGATCCATTTCAATTTTTTTTAGATCTCGGGGGCCTCCCCCCAAGATCTGGATATGTTGGTAGAGTAACATATAAACTCAGAAAGCTGTGTGTCAAAATCTCCCTCTCTTATTTCTTTCATTGGAGTTTGAGGACAGCAGATCTTCACCACAGGCCCAAATTTTCTATTTAGTTTATGATTTCTTGGAAAGAATATATTGGTTGTTGTAGTGCAATAAACATGTTGAGAATATTAAGTTAGATTTTTGTTTGATTGCTTAAGTATTTTTTCTTATCAAATTCAACTCATCTTTTCCATCTTCTTCATCATATATTTGACAATTTTTGTTGCATGAACGGGTATTTTTCTTCTAGGTTAAAGTAGCACAGTAGGGGAGAACTTCACCAACACCCCTAGCTTCATTTCTCACCCTTCAACAACCTTCATTCAACCAAATCACATTTAGTGTTGTTTTTGAGATTTTCACCTTCACATCGTGGGAAACACTAGAGGTGCAAGATGGGTTTTTCGAGAGGCTCTAAGCTTGGCCAAGGGGTGGGCCACCTTCCATCCATCCATGTTCACCTTCATTCCACCTCCCCTACACTTTTTCCCACCATTTTTAGCCTCAAACTGCCCTTGATCTGTTTCCTGTAGCACTATAGGAAACTTGTAGCAGACCATGTAGCAGCACCAGTTGGCCTCTCCTTCAGCCCAGAAAACATCCTCCAACTCATCTAGACTTTCCATAACTATCAAGACACCTTCATCCCTGCATCCATGAGTCCAAGACCTTCCTAAGCCACCTGAGCGCCTTCTCCTTTGGCTGCAAAATAGAGTATTTACAAGCATAGTTAGGTCATGACTAGATGCATGATTCAAAGCATGATAGTTAAAGCATAAAGCAGCTATAGTGTGTTTATCCATTTGGCCCAGCAATGTGTGATTATATTAGTCTTCTTTCTACAATTTCAATTCAACACTTTACTTCATGAATGTTTCCTAGTTTACTTCTATTTCTTGCCATAGCCTACATTGTAGATTTCTTTCCTTGCAAAATAGCTAGATGTATCTTCTTGCTTTAGAATATTCCTTTGATTGTTGATAGAGTTGTGGTATTGAGTCTCTTGTAGTTCTAGGTCTATTTCTGAAGTGTGACATACTTCACTCAAAAACCCTAGAAATAACACCCTTTCATAGGACTCAGGAGAGGATGAAATGAGTAGAATGAATCTGTTGTGTATATAAAACTGTCACCTCCAAGTTTATACAAACCTCAAGTTGATAAAGTAAAGTAGAGTAGCCTTTGGGAGTTGCAGCACTCTTGGTGCAATACCAGGGCTCACCACTTTGGTGGATTGAATTTCTAGGCACACAAATCATGATTTTATGGGCACATTGATTGTAGTTGACTGCAGATCTCCAACTAGGGTTTCAACTACCATTGACTTTGACTTTGACCAAGTTTGAAAGATAATTTCAGGACTATTTTTGAGGCATTTTGACCTACTAATCAAGTCACATTTTTTGACTGTTGACCAAGTCCATTTGAAAGACAATTGATTTGTTGATTGTCTCCTATCATCATTAGATTTATTGCTCTATCTTCAATTAATAAATTGAATTGGAAAGATTAATTGTTACTGAATTGCTTATTGAAGAAGTAAATTGGACTAAAGTAATTGAAATAGCATAGAGAAATTGAAAAAATAACATGATATCAATTCTAAATAAAATTTTGAAAATAGTTTAGATGAGTCAAACATCTTTTGAGAGGTGTGTTGCACATCATTATCATAAGTAAGTTGTATACACTTTTTATATGAAATTTTTTGGAAATGTGAAGTTGTTATTAGTGAAAAATTAATATATATGATGGTTGTTAAATTTTTTCTATTTAACTAAAACTTTATAATAGTATAGGTTTATTTTGATTTTAGACTTTGTTGTCAAACAACTGGTGTTGGGAGCGTTTGAATTGTTTAGTTTCATTAACATGGAATATTATATTTTGGTAATTAATAAATTTTATTTCATTTATAAAATTGAAATATAATATAATGTATGGGTAAATTGATTTATTAAAATATAATAATAAATTTATTAAAATTAATATTAAAAGTTAAAATATATAGAAAAATATTTAAAAAATAAAAAATAATAATAAAATAAATGTTAAAAATCATATCTATTAAAAATCTCCCCTCTCCACATTTTAATATAACATTATTAAATATAAAAAAGTGTTTATCAACATATATATGATATGTTAATTATGCACATTGACATTAAATAATGTTCTTATGATTCAATATTTAGAAAAATTGTCCCATGCATATCAAAAAGTATGAAGGTGTTGGTTGGCATGGTAAATTTATCCATAGCTTTTAACAAGTTGAAATGGTTATACATTAAACTCCACTTATTCATTTGTGGTTTTCCCACTCCTTTTTATCTTAGATTATGACATGTGTGAACTCTACTTTCTTCGCAGTTCTCATAAATGGATCAACCTTGCTATTCTTTCATGCAGAAATGGGACTTAATCAAGGTTTTCATCTCTCACACTTTTTGTTCCTCCTAGTTGTGGAAAGACTCATCTTGTTGATCAACAATGCACTAATAATATATTCCATAAACGCTGGTTTGGAAGAGTTACTCTAAGTTGTTTGGTGGAGCAGCTCATCAGTACCAATTTAGAGATAACATATTCCATAAAAAGGTGTTTCCCCTTGGAATTTTAGACCTTGTAACTCACTTAGTCATTGTAGATGATGTACTCATTTTCTATGAAGGAAATATCTAAAACTTGATTTTCCTTATAGAGCTACTCAATGTCTTTTGTGCAGTTGTGGGTTTGAAAATTAATAGAGACAAATCAAACTTTTCTTTCTATCACGTGGAAATGAGATTTAATAAGGTTTCAATCTCTTCCCTATTCTCTTCCTTATGGTCGTGGAAATTCTCAACCAATGAATCAAAGATTAAATAATTGATACTATCCGTAAAGGGTATCCCCCTTTGGCATTTATATCTCTTGACTCACTTAGTCTTTGTAGATGATGTTCTCATTTTCTATGAAGGAAATATTTGAAACTTCATCTACCTTGTAAAACTGCTCAATGTCGTTTGTGCAACTATAGGTATTAAAAATTAAGAGATACAAATAAACATTATATTATTGGGGGCATTCTCAAGAAGAAACCCAAGAGATCTCAAACATATTAGGTATCCAAGTTGATAATATGGAAAATAGATTCAAATCCTTGTGTTTCTCTCTAAATACAAACAATTATCAAGATGAACTCGTTATGTCTCTTGGCAAAATTAGAAAAATGAATTCATATCTAGTGCAACATATGGATTTCTTGAGCTAGCCGACTAGTCCTAGTAAAATTAGTATTTAAAGCCATCCTATTTTATGTATAATATTGGCATGGATTCTCAAGGAATTCTTGATAAAATAAGGAAATTGGCTTCCAGATTCTTATGGGTTGGTAAGGTGGAAAAGCGATCCCCAGTCTTCGTATCCTGGGAATCAATTATTGTTTCAAAGATATATGGAGGATTGGGATTAAATATTTTTTTTTATTCTCCAAATATTTGGCAGCAAAAAACATTTGGAAACTTATACAAGGGTAAGGTCTATGGGCCAAAACAATAAAAGTGAATAATTTTGTTGAAGTCTCAATGGTATACTATATCAGGGTACCTATAAAAATTTCCCAAAATGGATCTATCTTTCAAAAAACAATTATTTAGGACTTCCCACTTATTATTTAGGGACTCGCATGGAAAATTGGTAATAGATCATAGGTGATAATTGGAAAGAGAAAGTATATTAGTAGCCATGATATTCATGTACTCCCATTCTATCTCACTCAAAGACTTGGAAGATATGGGTTCCTATTTCTTACAAAAGTATCCAAATATGCCAATATCTAGGGCTAACAGACTACCTAAAGAAGACAAAGTTAAATTTAGAAGCGACACAAGCCATACTCTGGGATAACTATACATAGGCTCACAAAACTCTTTTATCACCCTTACAACAAAACTAGATATCGTCATATGGGATTTTTATTAGATAGGAACACACTCTCCAAAAAAAATATATATAACCCACAAAACATATTTGCAGCAATCTCCCCTACACTAGTGGGGGAAGAAAATATGGAAGCTAAAATGGCACCCAAGTCCAAGTTTTTTATGTGGTTATTGCTAAAAAATAAGGCTCCAATGTAGGAAAAATTACAGAAGTTCACTTTTCATGCCATTAGAACCTATTATATTTGTAGGGTTGAATCAAAATATATTTCTCATTAGCTTTCTATCGTTCACCTTCTCCTTTGAAATGTGTGATGAAATTCATAACCTTCAGGGACCATCATAGTCATGGGAATGTCCCTCCATAGATTTCTCTCTAATTAACTGGTTGAATTCCCTTTCTCATAAATAAATACCATAAGGATCTTCCTCTCATTGTTTCCTCGGTTACTTGGTTGGACAAAAGCCAAGCTTATTTTTTGGACAAATCTCATTCAACTATAAAGGTTTCCATCCAAAGCCTTTTCATCATGGTTTCTTCAACAAACTAGGGAGGATTGTGGACAAATATTAGTGCACCACAATTCAAATAGAAACTGACACCCCTAGGGGATACTTTTATGGGGCCTCTTCAGGATACCCTACTTGAGGGGTAGTAGGGGAAATTCTCTTCTCTCTCATAGCCATTCCATCTCCTTCTTTGTTAAGATAGGATAAGCCAACAACAATTATGCTGAGATTTTGAGTTTAAAATTGCTAATAAATATTTCTCTTATGCATGTACTATCTCACATACACATTTGTGGTAATTCTTTGCTAGTCACAAATTGGATGAAGGACCTCTTCAAACTACAAAACTATCACTTGTATCATTTTTACACATAATCTTCCAAATAAATGAAACTTTTTTCAAATTACATTTGATAATGTTTATAGAGAAAAAAAATCTAACAACATAAGCCATATTAAAAATAGAATTGGACATTGGGGAGGCAGGATATGGAGGGGTTCTAATCAACCCTGAGGAAAAAAGTGTTCCAATTTGCTTGGGGTCTCATAACTTTGACAAATAACCAAGCTGAGTTTTTATAATTATGAAAAAAGCTTGAACTATCGTTGGATTGGAAAATTTAAAACTCATGGATTATGGTAACTCATTTCTGGTTATTCGTCAAGTATTTGGGAAAAAAATGGTGAGTGTATGTACACTAATCCTATTATGCAAAGGATATCACTACTTTCTTTCGAGTTTGAACATCTAGATTATTTCCACGTGTATTGAAATCTAAATGAGATGAAGGATAGGTTAGAAAAAAAATTTCTTCCTTAAGCCAAGGGAAATAGACAAATCTCTATGGTATGAAAATTCCGGCAAGGCCATATCATTCAAATGGAATGTACATTTCCTGAGATTGAGCACCCTCATTAAGAATCCTTGTCTTGTCTTGACTCAAATTCATAATTTGACGGGATCGGTGGCCCAGTTTTCAATCACTCCTTAACTGTGAAATTTCAAATTCCACCCTTGGTGACACATCAATAGTTCTAAGTGGCAGTTGTTAATCAATTAAATATGTTCGATATGGTATAACCATTCGTTCTCAGGCAGACAACCTCAACTATGGAAAGGCACTAGATTATGGATTTGGATGCTATAAAAGCTTTACTAGACACCTGGCAAAGGCAAACAATGCCAGACGTTTCAGCTGTTAATGGGGGAGAAAATCCTTCACCATCTTAGCGACAGGGAAAACTCTTTGAATTTTTTAAGTGATGAGATTATGGCTCTTAATTCTCGGGTTTCTAAAACGGAAAAAAAAAATATCTCAATTCGGCTTTGGGATAAATCATGTGAAGAAGACTTGACACCCACATGGAGAAGACTTCCTTGGGAACATACACAGTTTTTGATGAATATATTAGAGGTGTTTTTTTTATCGTCGGTCGATATATCACTTTATCTTTATGTTACCATATGTATAGTTGTAATGACTTAAGAATATGTACGAATGGTGGCAATTTTGATGTATTTTTGAATGAATGGACAATAGAAAATATCAATGAACAAAATGTAGTCATCTTTTGTAATGGTTTTAGTTCAAAATTCAATCTTTATTAATACAAAATTTTAGTTGTCTTTTAAAAAAATAGAATTGGACTTGGATACAGACATCTAGCATATAAAAGAAGTTAAAGATAAGTAAAATAGTGAATATTTTCATGTCTCATGGATTCAACTGATATAAAATATAATTTTATTTGTCTTTTTGGTTTTTTTGGCCTTATTATCTATAGATATGATATTTTCTCATAATTGTCTAAAAAAACTACAAAAATAGATATTTTTGAAACTTACCTATGGGCTTCATGATGCATATTTCTATGTAATTTTTTCAGATATGTCAAAAAAAAAATTGAGCTGATATTTTTTCTTAGCTCCATTTTGAACTACTTGTTGGAACACCTAATTCTACATGGGTAGGTGTGGAATGCGAAAAGTCACAATGGAATCCAAGTGACCTTGGAATGTGAAACCAAGAGTCACACCATTGTATTATAAATGTACATCATGTATAATGGAAAAATAAGAAAGCCTCACACTTATCCTTCATTGTGTTGAGTTCTTGTTGTGTGTGTGTGTTTATTCTTCTCATACACCATGTTTGTGCTTAACATGGTTTTTAACATGGTATCAGAGCGGGCGATTGCTGGCCCTGCTCCAAATTGAGTGAGCCATTCGTGTTTATGGCATGTGCATATCTGCAAAAACTTTGATAATTTTTGCAACACTCAGAGTTTCTGCAGCAGAGTTTTTGCCGCCATTCAGAGGAGTTTTGAAGAAGAGCAGCGTTGGTTTTGAGAAGGAGAAGCATTCAAAATCCCAGCATTTAGAAATTGGTTTGGAGAAAAGCAGCATTGTGCATCTGAAAGGTGATTTTCTGAAGAAATTGACATTTGAAGACGAGTTGTTATTGGTGCAAAACAACTCTTTGAAGGAAAATTCAGCTGCCTTAAAGGCCTCTTGCATAGTATTTTGCTGCACATTTTTGCTGCATATTGTATTGAACTGACATTGTATTGCTTCTTCATAGTTGCAATCATCAGATTTTGTACTTTGAAAATTCCTTGAAGTCATTTGTATTTCTTGAAAATGTTGAATTAGATTGAATCACATTGTAAACGGGTGCATTTTCGGTTGAAGCCGACACCCTTTCATTTTTGAGCCTAAGTTGTTGAAAATGGCTAAAATCAATGAGGCATTAGAGTTGTTGAATAACCTCATTCATTCCAATGTTGATAATATGATAAAAATGAGCAAGGATGCTCTTTGTAACATTCAAAGTTGTTTGCTAGATGCACATGAAAAGATTGAGTTTTTGCAGTTGGAATCTCAGCTCCAACAAGACGAACTTCAGCAAAAGAGTCACCATTCTGAACCTGTTTCTGTTCAGAAGATTGTGAAAGACTCTCATCAGAAGAAAGAAGATAAAGTTGCAGATGATTCACATTCAGTTCCTTGTTCAAGAGCAGATGTACATGCAGATGCAACAGTTCAGCCTGCACTTCTCAAGCCCATCATCAGACCTTGGGAAGAGCTTGTCCACAACAAGCACCGAACTGGTCTTGGATATGACAAGGATGTGTCCTTTCATATTCCAGACTACACCAAGCCCATCATATTTCAAAGTGCCAGATTCCTGTATGACAGTTCACCTGCAGCTGTTCCAGATCCTGTTCCGCTTTCACAACAACAGATTGTAAAATGCCAACACTGTGATCGAGTTGGCCATATGAAAGATCATTGTTTTGATCTTCATCCATGTAAGCACTGTGGTCGGCACACTCATTCTTTAGACAGATGCTTCAAAAACAAGCCTCCTGCAAGAACAAAGATTCATCTTGGATGGATCGCTTCTTGGCAATGGACATCAACAGCCAAGAAGATGTTTAAGACACATGTCAGAACTTGTTCACGAATATTGAGCAAACTTGCAGTTGAGTTTTCGCCATCATCTCACCTTGTCCCTGACAGGGGGGGAAATGGTGGTCATGTACAAGCTTCGACGTCAAATCAAGCGAGCTTGAGCCACAATCTCTCATTCCATGTTCAGAGTTGTAGCCAGAGACACAACAGTTCAAGCAAGCCTGAGCAAGCCTGAGCCACAATTCGTCATTCCCGATTCAAAGATGTAGCCAGAGACATGGATGCCCATGAGCATGCCTTCTGTTGGTGGACAACCTTAAATCATCATCTTTGGTTGGTGGATAACCTAAAACCATCACAGGTAGTAGACCTCCCTTTTTTTAAGTCGAAGGTCTTCCTTTCATATATGAGGAACACTTCCTCTAGCAGAAGCCTTTAGCTTCTTGCCAGCTTTGGTTGAGTTCCAGGAAATGCTTCAAGCATTCCAGAGTTGTTGGTAATCCTAAAACCATCACAGGTAGTAGACCTCCCTTCTTTTAGGTTGAAGGTATCCCTTTTTTATGAGGGACAATTCCTCTAGCAGAAGCTTTCAGCTTCTTGCCAGTTTTGGAAGAGTTCCGGGAACTGCAACAAGTTTTGTGTTCCAGTGTTGGTGGTCATCCTTAAACCACCTCTTTTTTCCAACATTTCAGAGAGTTGATTCAGCCCAAGTGCTGCCATGTATACTTTGTAGATTTGTATTACAACTCTTTTCTTGGACTCACACATACCCCTTCGGATTAAGGGGGGATGTTGGAACACCTAATCCTCCATGGGCAGGTGTGGAATGCGAAAAGTCACAATGGAGTCCAAGTGACCTTGGAATGTGAAACCAAGAGTCACACCATTGTATTATAAATGTACATCATGTATAATGGAAAAATAAGAAAGCCTCATGCTTATCCTTCATTGTGTTGAGTTCTTGTTGTGTGTGTGTGTTCATCTTTCTCATACACCATGTGTGTGCTTAACATCGTGTTTAACACTACTCAACAAATACAACAATCCTATACCATGAGTGACATGGGACACATTTTGTAATTTTGTTTTTATATAGATAAAATTACAATTTTTCTCAAAACAAAAAAAGTCTAACAAATCATATTATGAATGGTTGCAAAAGGTGTGGAAAGTCAATAACTTTAAATTAAGTATTAATATTTATGAGGATAAGTAAAAATTCCAATTTATTTCCAAGTCCAAGTGAAATACCATCTCTAAGGTATTTCTTGTGAGATTTCCTCTAGTAAAGAGATGAAGTGTCTTGATTATGGTTGGGGTTAGGCCTTATCAACAAGGTTATGCCATGACATGAAGAGCTTTGGAAGCTTATTTTAGATAGAAATTCATTGTTCACCTTGTAACTTACAATTACTTTTCAGATTTAACCTTATATATGAATTTAGTTTTGATGCCCCATTTATCTGTCTAATGAGAAGTTATAGAAACTATATTGTAATTTACATTTTGTAAATGCTAAGGACTAAGAGCAACATTGGGACAATTCTCTATCTTTGGTATAATTCTCATATGATAAAGGATATCATCCTTTGATTAATGTGATTTGATTTGATTTTTTGTGTAGTTATTCACGAAGGACATTGCTACCTTAAAAATAGGGTCAAGGATCAATATATTTAAATTTAATTCCATTTCCACCTAACATACCTAAGGTGCACAACGGAATCTACATTTAGTCTTGAGATGTTCCACTCTATTTATGTCTATTATTGGTGTAACATGAATTTTACACCCTAAAATGACATCAAATTATATAATCATAAGATTTAGTGATACATTGAGAGATGCTTTAAAGTACATCTCCGATACTTGCATTTGAAATTTCATCCTTCACATATGGCTTCACATTAAGGAATGGAAATAATGGTGTTTGTAATGCTAGAAATTGTGATTTTGTCTTGTTTAAATATAATTGTATTGTATTTGAAATATAGATTCTAAGGAAAATCTTAAAATAATAAAATAAGAATTATGACTTTTAAAAGGAAAAGAAAAAACTATTTTTTTATTACATATTTGACTTAACATTTTATAGGTTTATTCAAATTGCATAATTATATTCACGTACAACAAGTATTAAATTTGCATACTTTTTAGTCAACCTACACCAAGATAAATTTAAAATACACGGAAGAAAAAAAAAAAAAAAACATGTTATAAGGTATAACATGATAAACTTGTTTTAGCATGTATTTTCAGTTTATATTAATGTAGGTCTACTTAAAAGTATGTAGAGTGGGTGTTCATTGGATGTGAAATTTAATTCTACATATAACAAATGCTTACACTTGAAATTTGAGTGAACTTAAACATAAGTGAAAATAACACTTAAAAAATTAATTTTATTCTTTTCCCTCCAAAAACATTTACCCTTGAGACAACATTATCATCTTAAATAATTTTAATCCTTCTAAAATTGGTTTTAATAACACAATTTTTTTGCCTATTTTTTACTTCAAAATTCTCCTAATAAAAATATGAATAAAAATAACCCTTTACACTTTTAAACCATTCAACTTTATTATAAATAATTAATTAATTAAAACAAAAAGAAATAACAAAAAACCGTTAAAATAACCTCTAAGATGAGCCTATTCCTAGATGGCATGTTTGTGAAGGGACATATAGGGAGCCATGTTGCAACCATCCCCCTAGCTAACACAATAAAGGTATGTCGCAACACACCCACCTCCCATGTATATTGCATGGTCCAACATGGGAATTTATCACCTCGCAATGGCTATAATCAATTTTTGCAGCGTTCAATTAATTTTGGGACTAGCATGTAGTGTAAGCAAATATTTGGGAATTATGATGAATCATATTAGGTCATGGAATAAGCCAATCAATCTAGATTTTCTCACTAGCGCAGGGCTTTATTAGAGGTGGGTGGTTGGCACTCCATTTTGAGTTATCACCTTGCACATGATGAATTATAATGCAGCTCTACAAGTGGCTTGACTTTGACTTATTAATTTGGGACATGGATAAATCCATTATACTTGGGCCCTACATTAGCTTGGAATTATTCTCTAGATGGTTAGCAATTTAGGGTATTTTTATTTTGGTTGCTTCTTCATAGGCTCGCTCGCAAAGCTTGCGGTTTCCAACTGGGGGTCACACAGTTTGGGCTAGATTAGAAAAGATGTTTCCTTTGCTCCCCATGTAGGCTCCACTATTATTTTTCCTTCTAAGCCTTCTTAGGTTCCTTGGGTCTAATTGGTGCTCAAAAATACCCCTCCACTCCCTTTATTTAGTGGATTTGTTTCTTTCGGGTGTTTATCTCCTTAAAATTACATTTCCTCCCTTGGATGGTCTCCACCAAGTCCTAGCAACTCGGTGTAGTATTTGGCAAGTCTCTATGTCTTGTCTCTCAATTTGTGAGTCATTATGCCCCATCATAGGGTCAGGTTTCAACATGGTGGAACTTACTACCATGAGCGTGGATGTTTATGGAATCAAATGCATGTTAAGAGCTTGGCCTACCAAGGGATCACCCCCTAACTTGTCCAAGAAGAAATAGCCTAAGAAAAATGAGAGCTAGCTAATGAGAGATGTAGACTTATAGATTCAAAGATATTGTAAAAAATGGAAGAGAAGGTGCCAGACATGGGACACACCAAGGGTCACTACAACTAATATATGTACATAATGGATATTTGTTAGCACTTAAAATTTCTTCTTTGAAAAGACTTAATTGATAGAAATATAGCCAAGGAAGCCATCCACTTGACAATGGATGCCAATGCAACAACACATGGTCTTGATGGATCGTAGGCTTAGATGCTTAGAGAAGCAACTGGGCATCCCTCTTGATCCAAGCTGCTCTCCGAGCAACAACAAGGATACCATTCCATTGACAGCTACTATTTATGATAAGTTTGGTGATTGTTTTACAAATGATTTATTTTTCAAATTCTATTTTTAAGTTTCCTTTCTTTTTGGCTAAGAATAGCCCTAGAGGCCCTATAGACTTGTCTAGTATTTTTGTTTTTTGGATATTGATAAGAAAAAATTTCTCTTAATTACTGAAACAATCAAAATTATGTATCTAGTCTAGTTTCCCAATAAAAAATTGAAATAAACTTCAAATGATACACACATATTTATGATTAAAAAAGAAAAAAACCTCATAAAATGTACTATAAATTTTGGAAAAAAAAAATATACTAGTATATACTATATATAAGTAATGAGATATGATATTCCACTAACAATTTTCTTAATATCACTTAGAAGTTTACTTCCTCTTTAGGCTTTGATACATTTGGTAAGGATGAAACTATATATATTTTATCCCTCCCCTTTTATAGGAATGGGAATGAGAAAGCATTCAAAAATTATATATGTATTTTTAAAAAAATATTATCTAATTATATATGTGTATGATATGTTTTTCTTGGCCAAGTTGTTTGAGTTTTCTAGAGATTATATTGGGATGACTTGTGGCTTGAGAAACTGTGACCCAGGGATATCTAAGCCGTCAAAATCACCAGGAATTACACTCATCCTAGGCCACATGATCCCTTAACATAGCTAGATTTTTGCACACTAAGTTTCAAACCGGGGACCTTCACATCACAAAATGACTTAATAATACACCCATCATTGTCTATTCTACACCCCATGGGCTAAATACATATGCTACTAAACTTAATTTAATTTTTAATTTTTATTTCTTCTAATATCTTTATTATTATTATTTAATTTTTATTAAAAAATATAATAAAATATAATTTATTAATTAATATTTTTTAAATATAAATATTATTTAAAAATATAATTTATTAAATATTTTAAATATATATATTTTTAGTTTTTTTTAAATATATAATAAAATATAATTTTTTCATTAATATTTTTTAAATATAATTTATTAGAAATCATATATGCATTTTTTTTAAATTATTATTCAATTATAGATGTGTATGATATGTTTTTTTGGGTCAAGTTATTTGAGTTTTCTAGAGATTATATCAGGCATGACCTGTGGCTTGAGAAACCGCGACCTGAGGATATCTAAGTCGTCAAAATCACCAAGAATTACACCCATCCTAGGCCACATGATCCCTTAACATAGCTATATTTTTCTCACAAAGTTCGAACCGGTGACCTTCAAATCACAGAGTGACATAATAGTACATCCATCGCCGTCTATTCTACACCCCCTAAGTTAAATACATATGCTATTAAAAATAATTAATTTTTTTAATTTTTATTTCTTCTAATATCTTTATTATTATTTAATTTTTATTAAAAAATATAATTTATTAATTAATATTTTTAAAATATAATTATTATTAAGAAAATATAATTTATTAAATATTTTAAATATATATAGTTTTATTTTTATTTTTAAAATATAATAAAATATAATTTATTAAATATTTTAAATATATATTTTTTTTTATTTTTTAAAATTTAAATATATTACAATTTGCTAATTTTTATAATTTTTTCTTTCTCCTTTAAAAAAAACCATTATAATTTCATTTTATAATATGCTGCACTTAGAATTTGGAATTGATTTGGCTTTCTCCTCTCTCTTCCTTCTAAAATCTTTATGTCTACGTTTACAATAAATTAAATTAAATAATACTCATTAATATTAGGAACTTGGCTTCTGTGATCCATAAATTATGTATCAAATCTTTCGGTGAAAATCACATTAGAGTAAATTGTGTCTATGTGTTTCGAACCAGCCAGTGTGGTTCATCATCAAGACAAGATGAGAAATTTGATCTAGGACTCAACTTAAATAGATAATAAAGCTCCAATTAACCGTTGTAGAATAACAACTAGTTTGACTATAAAAAATATAAAAATATAAAAAATAAAAAATAACAGTCATATAATAATAATTATTATTTAATTTAATTTTTTATATTCAAATATTTAAAATAAAAATAAAATAAATAAATAAATAAATAATAAAAATAAACAAAAATATAAATATAAATAAAATAATAATAATAATAATAATAAAATAAATATATTAAAAATAAATAAATAAATAAATAAATATATATATATATATATATATATATATATATATATATATATATATATATATATATATTATTTGAATGTAATTCTATATATATTAATAAAAACAAAAATAAAAATATGAAACTAAAAATTAAATAAATAGATAAATTAATTAATTAAATATAAATAATGAAATAATGAAATTAAAAATAAATAATAATAATAATGATAAATAAATAAATAATGAGTAATTAAATAATAAAGAATAAATAAATAAATAATAATAAGGAACCAAAAATGAAAAAGGAAAACACGACTAGAGGAGAGGAAAAGACGACCCGAGGAAGAACAAAAGGGAAGAAACCCAATAACTAAGAATGAAGGGCAAGGATCCAGCATCTGCTCACACTCCACCCATCATCCATGTTAAGGTTGACCAACCTCTTTTCAATTTCAAGGGCCTCCCTCAACATTCGGTGGTGGAAATGGTCCACCCTCGCAATAACCTCAGCATCTTCAATGCAAATGTGATGCTTTGTCTTTTCAGCATGCTTTGCTAAGGCAGAGGAGCGAGATCTATTATGCTTTAGGTTAGGGGCATGTTCATGAATTCTTTGACTGATGGATCGACCAGTTTCACCAATGTAAGGTATCCCACAAGAGCACGGAATCAAATAAACACCCTTACCCTCCTTAAGAAAAATCGGATCATTAAATATAAATATATTAAAATACCCTTTTTCACCTTCTTATTACTAATCTATATATTGCTTTACTTTTAAGATATTTTCAAATCTTAAAAAAATTGATAAAATATTATCTAACTAATTCTTTTCATATATGTATTTTTACATATAAAATTTACACAAAACACACTATCACTAACACATTTGAGATTAATATATAATAAATAGAATATAAATAAAATAAAACAAAACAAAAGTTATGAGAAAATAACTACAAATTCATTCACATAACAATATACTAAATTTAAATATGTAATCCTAAAATAAGCCAAAAGTAAATACTAATATCTATATAAATTCGTTCAGTGGATTTAAAGATGGAATAGGAAAAGCACAATATGTTTGTTATTATGATAATTATAATTATGATAAGTAATAATGATGAGTGCATAGAGGGAGTGTTTGGTGTGAGATGGGTGAGGGGAGGTCCCGATTGCGGACATCTTGCTAAGCATTAAGGAAGATGGATATGGTAATGCATCCCCATCATTACTTCTTCCGCATGATACAACATTGTCAACATTGTCACCCTTTGTTGGTAGGAGAAATTCAATTCAACACTAGTTTAATGTATGATATTTAGTGGATATCATGGTTGCAAATGCTATATTGTCTTTAATCGTCAAAATGTTTGGCTAGAGATTCTCATAGACATTATTCATTTCTATAGGTGGGGAATCTTGCACAGTGCCACCACCATGCATGAGAGGATAATTGAGGAACCTATAAGAAGTATCAAATCGAGATCTATGGTGGGTCATGGTAGGGATTAGTTTTTCTAGTTGGTTATGATTTAGATAATGAGATGTTTCCTTTATGTACGTTGTTGTTTCAAGCCTTTTAATTTGTAATTCTTTGGGATTTTCATTAAGGACCTTAACCCTTTCCATTGTTTATTTTTTGATTTCTTATTAGATTCACTCGTTGGATTCATATTTTTCCTACCTCCTTGGGCTTCCCTGGGCTACCCATGTGACCATGAATCCTATAGAGTTCCCATGCATCAAAATTTCCTTTGTCTTTCCCCATTCAACTTCTCCCTTTTGTGAAAACCTACTTGTAATGACTCCCTCGTTGTTTTTAGATCACTGTTCCTCTTCCACTTTGGCTAGGAAAGGTATAACAAAGTTTCGGTTATCATGCCTTGTCAATGGGCATGTGTTCAAAACAACATGGCTTACTATTGAGAGAAGGGCAGCTCTCGCACCCATCATTGGGTGTAGAGCTGAGAAACTTGATATGGGGAGCACACTCATTAGCAAGTTCAAGAGGAGATAATATCGATGGAGAGATAATTACCCAATGAGTACTGTTTTCTGAGGAAATCAAAATTGTTCGTTGATGTGGCTGATTGGATCCTAGACATGTGGCACAAGTGGTTGCTACTATCAATACATGCACACAATCGACATATATTGGAATTTGATATTGTTGTTGGGTTGAGTTTCGCTTGACATGAATGAAGCTAAATAGGAAATTATACTAATTTTGGATGAGATGCAGTTGAGTATGAGGTCCATAGATTGTATGATTAGGTGAATAGAGAATCAATTGGGCATCCCCCTAGCGTAGGATGCTCCCTAGGCTATGTAGAAATCATACAAACAATATGTATACTAATGGATTCAATCTGATCATGTGATATGCTAAAGCAAGATATTGAATCCTTCTACAAATTAATTGTGGAAAATAAACACGATCGCCAATCACAACAAGTAAAGAAAGAAGCAAATCAAACCACAATACATATATTTTCCTGGGGAAAGCTTGCTGCTCAAAACCCCTCTATCTTCTATTGTATATTCACCAAGGAATCATGAAACAATTATAATGCACTCTTCTCACAAGAGTCTGTTGCACTCTCACAACTGTCTCACACTGATCCAAACAAAATCGACCAACACTTAGCCAATTTTTAGCCTCTTCTCAGCCTACCTTTCTTGTGAAATTCATGTGGAATCTAATCCCTATTCTTTAGGAATTTCATCCTTCCAAAAATATGCAATGCTCATGGGAAATCCTATGGGTGTATTACTGCATGAAAGCAGTTTGCTAATAATTCAACTTATAGTTAACATCCCTTTAACCTTTGTCTCAAATGGGTTCATCATAACTGACATGCATGCAACTATTAATAGTAAATCAACAGTTACTTGATAGATCATTACATGTGAATTAAATCTAATTTAATTCACTTGACCTCTCACTAGTGCAACAAACATTTACAACTAGTTAAACTGATTTAAACTGAATTAATTGAGTTAAATAATTTCTCATGCATTAAACTAATGCACTAACTGCAACTTGGACTCAAAAACTAATAGAATCACTCTGCATGCCTCACCAACCACCCTCAACTCGAATTCCATGAGCTAACTGATTTTATCACACTCAAGTGATTATGAGATAAGATTACAATTTATTGCCCAATTTAATTAAGGAAAAATTAAATTAGACACACATTTCTTGTTGAATTTTCAACTCTCCCTCTCAACAAGAAATGGATTATCAGCTACCCTAATCCTACCTCTATGGTATTCTAATTTTCTCTTGGTGAGCGCCTTCATCAAAATATCTCCATCCTGATCCTTCGTGGGAATATACTGAAGTAACATAATGTGTCTCTGAACACAATCTCTGAGATGGTGGTACCGGATGTCTATATGCTTGGACCTATCATGGAATACTAGATTAACCGAGATTTTCATGCAACTATGATTATCACAATGTATCACCGTCAGATCCATATGATGACCAGCCAAGTCAACAAGAATCTTCATCATCCAGATGGCCTCACATGCAACCTGACTGGCTACCATGTACTCTGCCTCGGCTGAACTGAGTGCCACAGATCTTTGATTCTTGTTGTACCAAGAAACTACTGTCGATCCTATGCTGAAGATCCCTCCTGATGTGCTCTTTTTGTATGATGGACTTCTTGCCCAATCTTCATCGGTGAAGCCTTGAAGCTTGACTCCCTTTGTCTGTCTGTACCATAATCCATATTCTGTAGTGCCCCTAAGATATCTTAAGACATGCTTCCCCGCCTTCCAAAAGAGCTTGGTCAGCTTAACCATAGCTTGATTAAGCTAGTTATCTGCGTAGAAAATGTCTGGTCTAGTGTTCACCAAGTACATGAGTGAACCCACAAGCTGTCTGTAAACAATAGCACCCACTACTTCACCTGAAGTGGCATCCTCCTTCCTCCAATTTCCTGCAAGAGGAGTCTCCATGGGTTTACAACTCTCCATGTGGAACTTCCTCAGAATCTCTTTGGCATACTTTCCTTAAGAAACAAATATCTCCCCATACCATTGCCATATCTCCAAACCAAGGAAATAGTGAAGGAGTCCCATGTCCTTCATCTCAAACTCTCTTGCAAGATCTTCTTTGAAATAATTTATGAGCTTCTCATCACCTATCAAAATAAGATCATAAACATAGAGTACGATAACCAAAATCTTACAATCAAGCACAATCTGGTACAAGTTCGCATCCACTTCACTCTTCGTGAAGCACAAACTGGTGAAATAACTGCCAATCCTTGTGTACCAAGCACGAGGTGCTCGCTTCTTCCCATATAGTGCTTTCTTGAGCCTGTACACATGCGTCTCACTGTCAAAGGTCTCAAAACCTTCTGGATGCTCAATGTACACTTCTTCCTCAATAAATCCATTGAGAAATGCAGTCTTCATATCCATATGATGTATCTGCCACCCCATCTACGTTGAGAGTGCAAGGATAGATATAATCAGTGCAAAATTATCCTCATAGTCAATCCCCTCAACTTGTGAGAATCCCTGGACTACAAATCTATCCTTGTACTTCTCCACACTCCCATCTATCATCCACTTCACCTTATAGATCCATCTAGATCCAACCACTGATTTTCTGACTGGTCTTGGGACAACTTCCCATGCACTGTTCTTAACGATGGAGTCATACTCCTCAACCATGGCATCAACCAAAATTGGTTGCTACACTTCTTCCTCAAAAGAATATGGTTCTATTGCAATACACTTGCTCATAAGAGCCATGTATCCAGTAAACCTATCTCAAGATGGTCTCTGTATGTGCAGTGAAGTAGGTGCTCCTACATGTTCTGCCGCATCAAGTCTCAAACTAACAGCTTATGTGGTGCTTCTTCAACCATGTCTGGTGGATGGCTCTTCATGAGTGGTTTATGCCAATCCATGATCCTCTGCATGTGGTTGCTCCACATCTTAAGGTTCATCCTTTGGAACCAAGAGTTCCTCATCTGCATTTAAATCAAGCTCCCTCTCAAGGGACAATCACATGGCTTTCTCCTCATCAAATTTTATATCCCATCTCACAACAATCATCCTGTTGTTCGGAAAATACACCTAATAGTTGTGGGGAGTATCAGTGTACCCCACAAATATCCCAATCTCAGATGTTGGTTCTAGCTTCTTCCTGGGATCTTTGGTCACATGGAAATAGACAGATGAGCCAAAAATTTTAAAATATGAAACATCAGGTTTCTTACCAGAAAAATCCTCCTCTAGTGTGCTCATGCCCAGTATCCGATGAGGACTATGGTTCTGCACAAATACCGTTGTGTTGCATGCCTCTGCCCATAGATGCAACGGTAGCCGTGATCATGCAACATCACTCGTACCACACCCATAATTGTTATATTCTTTCTTTCTGCAACCCCATTCTATTGTGGGTTATGAGGTGCAATCAACTCTCTCTGAATTCCTTATTTTCTACAAAAGTTCTTGAATTTATTGGAGATGTACTCACCACTGTTCTTGCTCCCAATCTAGTAACTTCTCCCTCCCATTGACAGAGTCCTTATAACTATGCCAGCTCTTAGGAAGGCCTAGAAGTGCTAGGCTCACCAAGTCATCATATGCTACGATCTCACCAACACTTCCAAGCTCATCTCGACATTGAGTGAAATTTTCCAAGTATGTTGGTACTGTCTCACCCTCCTCCTTCTTGATTTTCCTGAGCTTTTCCTTCAGTGCCAACTTCATTTGGTCGTTGTTGTTCTGAAACAGATATTTCAAGGCCTTCCATATTGCATATGGATTCACCTTGCCATGGAGACATGAGACAATGTGATCTCGAACTCCCTCTAATAAGATCATCCTCGCCCTTGCTACCTTCCTTTTCCAAGCATCAAGAAGAGCGGCGTCTGCTGCTGTGGGCTTGGGAATATTATTATCAATGAATTCTTTCAACCCATTTCCATCCATAACTTCCTCCATTTTGTCTTTCCATGCAATATAATTAGAACTTCCCTCGAGTGCATATTCCAATATTAATGTGTTGAAAGCCATCTTGATCCACTTGTCACACCAAAGAAAGTATCTGCAAGTTTTAATATTGTTCAACACAAACTCAATTTCTTCTCCACTATTGTGATTTATCACACTTTAATACCATGTAGAAATTATATAAACAATATTTATACCAATGGTTTCAATCCAATGATGCGATATGCTAAATAAAGATATTGAATCCTTCTACAAATTAATTGCGGAAAATACACACGACCACCAATCACAATAAGTAAAGAAAGAAGAAAATCAAACCACAACACAGATATTTTCCAGGGGAAAGCTTGCTGCTCAAAACCCCTCTATCTTATATTGTATATTCACCAAGGAATCATGAAATAATTACAATGCACTCTTCTCACAAGAGTCTGTTGTACTCTCACAATTGTCTCACACTAATCGAGACAAAATTGACCAACACTTAGCCTGTTTTTAGCCTCTGCTCAGCCTGTCTTTCTTGTGCAATTCAAGTGGAATGAAATCCCTATTCTTTAGGAATTTCAGCCTTCCAAAACTGCGCAATTCTCATGGGAAATCCTATGGGTGTATTACTGCATGAAAGTAGTTTGCTAATAATACAACTGATAGTTAACATCCCTTTAACCTTTGTCTCAATTGGGTCTTCATCGGAACTGACATGCATGCGGTTATTAATAGTAAATCATTAGTTACTTGACAAATCATTGCATGTGAATTAAATTTTATTTAATTCACTTGACATATCACTAGTGCAACAAACAGTTACAAATAGTTAAACTGATTTTAACTCAATTAATTGATTTAACTTATTTCTCATGCATTAAACTGTTAGAAAATTATATATTACAAAGCAATGCAACACATAAAATATGTGGAAAACATAAGCACAAAAAACACATAAAACCAGAGAGACACATATATACGTGGTTCACCCAATTTGGGTTGCGTCCACCCTGAACAGCTAGTCCTTCCTTTCTATTATCCAGCAAAATTAAGAGACACAACCTACATCAGATCCGTTGTAATATCCTCTGTTCTCTCTCATAGTCTCCCTATCTGTTTCTCGCTCTGAGAATACACCTAAAATACACAGGCGCAATACAATGCCCTCATACAAGTGAGGGGTTTCATTCTATGGAAAAAACCATAAACTAAACATAACTTCTACCGTCAGATCATCTGACTAATGAACGGCCCAGATTGACTAGAAATTACTATACTTTTACAAGGCAATTTTACATCTGTTTTTAGCTTCGGGGGTGCTGCCCCCGAAACCCCCTGCCAGGGGGGGCTCCATAAAGTCGCAGCCACCCCCCCTGGACCCCCAGGTAACGTTTAATTATGGGCAGTGTTGCCACCCCATTAAGGTACAGGGGTTCAATGCTGTGATACAAAATAAACAAGATAATCAGGCTCCATACCCAACATAAACTAATGCACTAACTACAACTTGGACTCATAAACTAATAAAATCACTCTGAATGCCTCACCAACCACCCTCAACTCGAATTCCATGAGCTAACTGATTTTATCACACTTACTTAACTATTACAAGTGATTATGAGATAAAATTACAATTTATTGTCCAATTTAATTAAGGGGAAATTAAATTAGACACATATTTATTGTTGACTTTTCAACCGGCTATTCTAAGGACCCCATTCCTATGGAAGCCTTTGAATCCAATAATGTCTTAATGTTGGTTTCTATGATGTTGTCTTTCTTGATTTTTATTTCCATGTTTTCCTATTTTTAGTTCAAGAATGGTCCAAAAATGCCTAACATAATTTTTGTATTTTGGATAAACATAAACAAACTCTTTATTTGAATGCTGCTAAAATTCAAGTTATACCTTTGGTTTTCTTTTGCTAGTGATAGACAATGTCAAATTCAACTTATTATGATATATACTTTTAAATTCCCAAAATAGAATCTTTATCTTAAAAAATAATTACCATGATTAAGTTTTATTAACCATTATGATAAGTTATTATGTTTATAATTTATTGTGGTTATTGCGATTAGGTTTTATATTTAAGTTATTTAATTAAAAACTTAGATTGACGTACTTATTTGAGAATTGAGTTTCTTCAAGCTTGTAATGAATCATGTGAATGAGTACACACCTTTTTATTATGATTACATTTTATTTTATTTTAAAAAATGTTTAATAAATACAACTTACTTGCAGCGAAGCAATGTTTGTGTTCCTGAAGTGACTCCATCGGGGTACTATCCAGACCTACTCACAATGGAGCAATACCAGAGATGAAACACTATACTCTGAAAATCTAAATATCGTGAACTTCAATACCCTATCCTAATTTGAAAAATTGGGCTATCGTTGATCTCATGTTTTTGTTTAACTGAGTAAAGGAATGAAGGGGGCTATGTTTATGCACGGGGTAATTGAGGAAGACATGGTAATCTGAACGATGAATCAATCCTTCCTAAAGATGTATACCCTGCATGAAATAATTGACCAAGGAAGGGAAACTAGAGTTCTACCAGTGTGTCTTAAAGTGTTGTCGCTGCTACAAAAAACCTCCAAAATTTTTCCTACACTTGAATTTTGGAGCCTACTGTAGATCTTGCAATCGATAGTTCTGTATTCATTTCTTGGTCAGTTGATGCTTTTGGGCTCCGTTCTTGGATTGGAAGTGTCGAAGTCACTTGCTCAGACATGATTATTAAGTAACAAGTGCATGAGCGCATTATTTTATGAAAACTTGAACGAATATAGCATGGTCCATAAAGATTGTGCCTCTGTGATGTTCAATCCATGTTGACAGTCAGTGCGCACTGACATCGACAATTTCTCACTTCTAGTTGCATTTTTACTTCTATTTCAATGCGTTTTGCAAATTTTCAATTACGCGCACCTTTGTTTTCATGAGTGTCATTTTCATGTTTTTGGTTGTCTCTTTCACTTTATTTCACTCTAATTAGTGTCATTTTCATGTTATCGTTACTCTGTCGTGTTGCTTTCATTGTCATTCACATATCGTAAGTGTCATTCGCACTGTACCAATCATTGTCCTTTCTCATGATAAGTGTCGCACAATGTACATAAGCTTGTTTTGGTAGTTTCAAGAGGTTATCTTTGTGAAAAATGAGTTGATATTACCATGTCGACATCCTTCGCACTCATTTACAAAGTTTTAAGCATTGTCACACAAGTGTCGTCACGGTCGTCATAAAGTGTACCTTTAGCGCTGCACTTTTTGTAAGTTGTCGCAAAGGTTGTCACACTAAGGGAAGTATGTGTTCATGTTTTTTTGATGATCTATGTTGTGTCGCAAAGTGTCTAAGTGTGTAATCAAAATCAAGTCATATCATTGTTCACATATGTTTCACTGATCCCACACTTAGCCAAAATTCTGAAAAATTTCCGTCAACTTAGCCTCATCCAACCATCCTGAACTGTGCATTTCATAGTCCCAGCCCTTAGGCTGCAACCTTGCCTCTTGACACTGCACAATGAAGAGTTAATTCCTCCCAAAACTATGCACTGTGTATTTTCAGTTCTCAATCCCAAGCCTTTGCCTCCAAAATTGCGCAATTTAACCCTCCAGCCTAAACCAAACTGTGCACTACGTAATCTATGAGCTCAAGCTCAAACCCTGAGCTCTTGAACTACGCAATTGTGTAATCACTAGGCCTGATTTCCCCCCCAAAACCACATAGCTAGCTGAAACATTGCAAAATCCCTTAACATGGCTCACTAACTCCCAAACTGTGCAGTTTCTCTCTCCTTCCAAATCAGTACTGCGCATTGCGCAGTCTCAAGGCTCAAGCCTAAGCTAGCCTTGAAATCTTGAACTATGCAATCTTTTTGCTCAGTCCAAGCCTAAACTGCGCATTGCGCAGCCTCAAGGCTCAATCTCGGACCCTCATTAGGGGAATTTTTAGGTCTAAAATGGGCATCCTAAGAAAAATTTATAACCAAAATAAAATTTATAAGAACCAATAAGATTCAAGATGATGATGTCAACCATGTGGGATGATTCACCATTTTTGGAGTAAAAAGGCAAAAAGATTAAAAAATAATAAAATAATAAAACTACTTTTTCAAGTCATATTTTAAACTTATCTCCTTAATTTTTTACTCAAATTTCGAGTGGGAGTACTCTTTGGATGAAAAATTTAATTCCTCATCCAAGGAGTACCAATGTTGCATACTTTCGATGGGCCCTGTTATACAAAATATGAGAAATACATGAAAAAACATGATTGCAATCACACTTTTCATGTATTTCTCATTTTTTAGGTAGCAGGGTCCATTGTAAGTATGCAACATGGGTACTCCTTGGATGAGGAATCAAATTTTGCATCCAATAAGTTCTCCACTTGAAATTTGAGTAAACACATAGGGAGATGAGTTGAAATTATGAGTTGAACAAGTAGTTTTTTCCTTTTTCCCTCTAAAATTTGATGATGTAATATAATATTATTTTATTATTTCCACTATTATTTTATAATTTACTTAGGAGGCCCATTGTAGACCTCAAAATTCCCCTAATGTGACTGTCTAAGATGCGCAACTATGAAATCATTGAGCCTCCTTGCATGAAGAAAATTAGTGTAGAACCATAGACATAAGGAACCCTTTATCAGAATCTCATTCATTTAACCACAGGAAAACCATGCACTTTTCATGAAAACAATAAAAAATCAACTTAATAGTATAGAAATATATTTCATGGCACTTTTTACATATGTAGAAACTTATCTCGGATTGAGACTAGAGTTGGGAAACTAACTTTGGGGAAACAAATCTCTACCCAAGAATAAACGAGCTGCAACCAATCCTCACTTGTAGTTGTCACCCCTGAGCCATATTCTAGAAACAGAGGTGGTTTTTCCTCAAGGGATTAAACTCTAACTGATAGTCAAGACATGGATTTCATAGGTTCTCCCACCTCCACCCATGAACTATTTAGGAGTTAAAAATTGCATAGGGATTATATAAACCTATTACCTCCACCCTTAACCCAACACGACATAGTTCAAAGGATTCACCTCCACCATGAAAACATGTAATATAATGGTTCCATCCAATGAAGAGAATCTAAACTCACTAACAAAAAACAAATGAAAAAGAAAAGGATGCTAAATAAGTTTCCCTTACCAGGAATCTAGGGATCAAATATCCACCCTGTTTTTCAAGGGAATCCAGAGAATACCATCTCCACCCTCAAAACCTAGGGCATCGAGAGACTTATCCTCACCTGAAGAGAATTATTTTCATGCTCATGTTGTTCAACCAAGATATATATAGATATTTTTTGCATGTTGCAGATGTGTAAGAATCCTTCTTACATGTTGATGTCTTCAATTGTCTCTAGACCATAGATATGCATAGGTTCCTTGTAGTCTCTTGCATAATATCTATATTACACTGACAATTTCCTCTCTATAAAAAACTCGCCAGTAACCACGATTTGAAAACATGAGCTCTCCTCGCTATAATTCTATTATTCCACAATTTATGGGCTGCCCACTTCACATTGTTCATGGTCATAAATTATCGCTCTTGCACTGGTATTTCCTCCAACATCCCCCTTTATCTCTCGTCCGCTTATGGTGTTGACTAAGTGATCTCATTGAATGTTGTCTATCTTCTCTTTCCTTCTTACCTTCCCTTGTTCTATTTGGTGTGCCTGAATTTCACTGCCCCTGCTGCCAATGTATCCCATTCTTCATCATTTTTCGTCCTTTCTATCTTTTCAATTTGTCCAAGGAAAGCATTTCCCTTGTTCTTTTTCTTTAGCTCCATTAATTTAGAAATCCAATCCATTTAAGACACACAAATCAGCGTTCAATGGATGTCATAAAATAGTTCATACTTAATCTTGCAAGGAAACCTTAACTATCCCAAGAAAGTAGACTCCTCAGCCCTGGAATTTGTTTCCCTTGACTCAATGTACTTTTTTTGTCAAATATTTGCATTGTATATATTGGTGGGAAATAACCGGAGTTGTTACAAACCCCTTCCCCCTTGGGGAAACACCATCCCCATTGTTCAATGACCATATAAAAAAAGAATAATTGTTTAAAATACCAAACATAGTTTACCTGGAGCTTTATATATACAACTCTTCAAATATTTTATAATACATTTGATATGCACAATGACTTTCTCATCCACTCAATAAGCATTATTTCATTAACTCGATAATCTCCTAATGTCCCTTTTGCAGTATTTTTAGTGGTTTTGATGCATTCAATACAAACTTGGATCCATTATATCTCTATGGAGGGCTTCCTTCCTCTAATGTCCGCCACTTTTATCATTATTCTCCTTATTCCTTCAGTGAATAGGTCCCAAATCATTTTTCTAGGCACACTCCCAATGCACATTTGATTCCAATCAAATATGCTCGTGACCATTTAAAACCAATTCATTTTTTGTCCTTCCCTTCTTTACTCTTCAGTCCCTTAGTAAATATGGTCACCCCACTTTTGTGTAGTCACCCACATTCCAAGTTTAGGAATACCCTTATTCGCTTCCCAGTCCATTGAGAAATCCATTCCTTGGCAAGTGTTCCTTGCATTAGAAGGGTCTCACAACCAAGGCATATCCATACCTTAATACTATCATGCTAGTCATAGCATGCTTATGGAAATCAGTTGCACCTTTGGGTGCTATTGTCCCACAATGGCCCTGTCCCTCAAATCCTTTACTAGTGTATTATTGCATGCTTTAATTCATTTACTGTTGTTGCTATCAATCTTGCAACCAACTACAACCACTCAAACTAGGAAGTTTCCATGCTTTCCTACATCTTGGCACATAATTTCCATTAGATTCATCATAAAGGAATTGTAATAATTTTACCTCACACCTCATTGGTATCCTACCCATGAGGTGAACTTGGAAATTTTACTTTAAGTCTTATCACAACAAAACAAGGTTAGATCATAATCCAAACAATCATAAATCAGAACATGGAATTAGATTCATAATGTAGAAATTCAAAAACTGAATGAAATATTGATACCTATCTTTGAATTAATATTTTCTTCTGTCTTTATAAACACTCGATGAGTTTCTAAACCTAGAAAGCGTCTAGTGGCATTTTCTCTTCCTGTACACACAGTGAATTTTTTTCCAAAATTGGCAAGAACCTAGTGCCTTCTCTTCTATTTGACCTCATACAGGCATTGGATCAATTTACAAACCCAACAAGCACCCATTCATAGACAATAGCATGCCCTCCATCACCAAGGTGCCAATAAAAAGTGGTTGTTCCAAGACTCTAGGTACCCTCTAGGCTAAATTCCAAGGTACCAACCCCAAAATCATGTTGGATAGGTTTCCAAAACAAAAAGGAAATCTAGAGGCTCACCTCCACCCTCAATCGTCAAGGGAATCCAAAATTTTATACATCCACACAATGATGATTATATATATAAGCCCATTCATGACTATGAGCACTACCAAACCAGGTAGTGTTCGTTTGACATAAATATTGGGAATCCAAAGGCTATCCTACCTCCAAAAAAAAAATAGTACATAACACGTGTCCCAAAAAATCCCATACATGCTTGCCCTAACATGTTACATAACATAATATACATGTAACAAAATGTCATGTATACATATAAAAATACACATACATATGGCATAGTACAACATATACATGTACACATGTACAATACATGCACATATACACATAACTCAACACATTACACATTGTAACATAGAATCCAGAGAACACACCATCTCTATTTATGTGAACCAGGCCATACTCCCTCTTTTGTTTTTGTTTTTTTTCATGTTTGCAATATTTGCATGGGAAATCTTTGAGAGTCATGTTCTCATAATTTAGTACAAATTCCTTTTTCATTAATAGATGTTATCCATGAGCTATCATCTTTCTAATCAAATGGCCCCTAACAACCCTGTCAGAAAAAAATAGAAATTTCATATCTATATGCAAAAAAATAATCATGTATTCAATACATAAGCACATATGTAATAAATTTAAGGTTAAGAGAACTCATTTTTTCTTTCCATCATTTCCATGGACTCAACCAGCCTACTTGGTTGTCACATTGTTGTCATGCAATAATTATTTTCCAACCACTTATGTTTTCATTGTAATTTTTATCATGTTCATACTCAATATGTAATTCATGTGTTTCCCATTTCTTGTGAATCAATGGCTTCCCTGCCACCTCAACAAACTTGCTTCAAGACCCCCAAGTATGTAATTAATGGTCAGTTATAAAAATAAATAGGAAATGAAAGATGTAACAATAAAAGAAACATCGCAAAAGGAAAATAAAATCTAAAATCACAATCATAAAAGAGCTACAATCAAAACAACATCGCTATGCATATTCAACAATCATTAAATAATCAATCATAAACTTAAATTTTAAGGGAATAACATATCAATATCAATAAGTAGTCCAGAAATTTATACCATGTCATGAGTCTAACATTCATGGTACTAGTGATCATCAACCATGCATATACATATATAATAAAATCAATTTTAATTCCTTTTCAGCGTGTGGGGACAGTCTCCTTTTAGGTCCTCTTCCCCACAAGATCAAAACTAGATAGGTTTTATTTATTTCTCAGTATATTAGGGTCTTTTCTTGCCTGTTGAAATTGGCAACAATAATGGCACCTTAGGGGGATTCTAATTTAATTGAGTCATGAATACTTAGTTAGCTCAGTCAATTCGAGTTGAGGGTCAAACTAGAGGCATGTAGAGCTATCCCTAAATTTTAACGGGTTCAGTTATAGTTTATTTTGAGTTGTAATTAGTTAACTCAATTATTTGAGTTTAAATCATATTAACTAGTTCTAACTGAGAGATGAGCTAGTGATAGGTTCAGTGAATTAAATATGATTTAATTCACATGCAGTGATAAATTAGATAACTGATAATTTGATATAAGTATTTGTTGCATGTCAATTCTAAGGAATGCCCAGTTGAGATTGGAGTTAAGGGGAAGAGATCTATCAATTTCATAGTTAGAAAATTGTACAAGTCATGCATAAGGTCATCAGGATGCCTTGGATATATTGCACAATCTATTGATGGGAAATTACTAATTAGTAGGGGCTCAATTAGCCCATGAATACGTGAGAAACGATGGTCATACAGAGGAAAGGAAGTGGGTAAATATTGGACCAAACTTGCTTACATCAGAGTGAGACGGTCATCAGAGTGTAGAGGTTTCTCAGGAAGGGAAATAGCATTGTATTGTTTCATGTTCTTGACTTTGTGAAATATAAAAATAATGAGGTTTTTAGATGAGGCTTTCCCCAGATACATCTTTGTGTTGTGTGATTTAAATTCTTTCTCTTTCTTGTTCATGTGATTGTGCGATCGTAATTAGTCTCTGCAATTTGTAGAATTGATTCAATTTTTTTTATTAAAGTACAAGATAAGTTGAATCTATTTAGATATTTCTATGTGGTGTCAGAGCAAGAATCATTATAGAAGAGAAGAAAAAGAGTTTTTCTTTTAATATGAGAATCAAATTTGCGGATTTATTCTTCAAGACCAACATCAGATCAGGATGTCTTTCTCTGGATTGAGACTCGAATATGTCCTTGAGGGTAATTCGAATTACATAACATGGAAGGATAGGATGGAGGCAGTTTTGGAGGACAACATACTAAAGGAATTCATAGACGGTGATATTCCCCAACTCACAGTAGCATATGCTCAACTTCTTGATGCATGGAATAAGAATGTAGAAAAGGTGAGAAGGATTCTATTAAAAGGAGTCCGAGATCATATTTTCTCGAACCTCCATGGAAAGGAAACTCCATATGCTACGTGGAAGGCCTTAATGTTGAAATTTTCAACAAGAAAAAGTGAAATTGGTATCCAGAAATAAAATCCAGAAAATGACACCCAGAAATGGCTACCATGTGAGGCTTTTCATTTAATTATCCCTTAATTAAATTGAAATAAAATTGTAATTTCATCTCATAACAACTTGTATGAGTTAACTAAGTCAGAAAGACTTAGTTAGCTCAATAATTTCAAGTTTAGGGTCAAAGGTGAGGCATGTAGATTGATTCTATTATTTTCAGGGTCCAATTGCAGTTAATGCACTAGTGTGGTGTGAGTGTAATTAGTTAACTCAAATTAATTGAGTTAAAATCAGTTTAACTAGTTCTAAATGAGTGATGAGCTAGTGAGAGCTCCAGTGAATTAAATTAGATTTAATTCACAAGTAGTGATCAATTAGATAACTGATGATTCACTATTAATAGTTTCATTCATGTCATTTCTCATGAATACCCAGTTGAGACAAAGGTTAAAGGGAAGTTAAATATCAGTTGTATTATTAGCGAATTTCCCTGGCGCAATTATAAAGTCACGGGAAGGCTCATGATGGATTGTGCAGTCAAGGAAGGTTGATTATCCTATTTAATAGGGATTAATTTCCTAGGGATTGTGTGAGCAAGGCTAGGCTAAGTAGGGGCTCATAATTGGCTAAGTGTTGGTCAATTTTTCCTATGAATTTCTAGTCAGTTTTGAGCAGGATCGGGGTGAGACGATCGATAGAGTGCAGGATTTTCTCGGTGTGAGAAAGCATTGTATTGTTTCATGATTATTTGACTATGTAAAATATATGATAGAGGGGTTTTGAGCAGGTATTTTCCCCAGGAAAATATTGTGTTGTGTGATTGATTTACTTCTTTCTCTCACTTGCGTGTGATTAAGCGGCCGTGATTTATATTCCGCAAATATTGTAGAAAGATTCAGTATCTTGTTCTAGTACATTGTGTTACACCATTTTTTGGTCTTCTAACTTGTTAGTATTAGATGGACCTAAGTACAACATGTAAGACCAATTTTACCCTAAGTAAAATTGCTTTCACTATGAAAATAACTTAGTAAACCACCTTTATTAAGTTATTTATGATAGAAACAGGAAACCCCAGGAGGAAATATTAAATAAATCCACATTTTTTTTATTTTCCTCAAGGAATAATTAGTTAAACATCAGTTTAATTAATATTCCTGGTCATATTTAGCCTAAAACAGGAAAATTAATTAGATAAATTATTATTTATCTTATTATTTTCTAGGAATAATTATTTAAACCTTATTTAAATAATATTCCTTGTTAATTTGACTAAATCACTCATAAATAATTATTTATTTGATTATTACTCAACCACATCCTTAAAATAATAAATAAATCGTTTATTTATTTATTATTTACAAATAAAGGGATTTGACCCAAGTCAAATTCTTTTTCCCTCCAACAAATATAATAAAATATTCCATAAAAGTTGGATCTTGATTTGGTTAATAATATTTTAATTATGCAACAATATCTAGACTAACTCAATATTTTGTTATAAATAGAAGGGTTTTTCCATTCACTCACTACCTTTTGTTGCCTAAAGATCACTCTGGATCTATACTTTTGGTCTGACTTTGATCCACCATCATTGTCATATTTTGCTATCATTTTTCTTGTGAGCTCCCTCTGAGTTCCATTTTTTTTCTGGCTTTTCTACACCATCAAGAGAGAGGGATTTTAGATCTGAAGTGCTGAGGACTTACAAGAACCCGTCCCATTGAGGAGGACTGGTAACATCCTTCTATGTTCTCTTCCCAGATGCCATAAATACAAAATTATTTAAACATATTCTTGTCTTGTCTATTGGATGCATGGAGAAACTCTTGTTTTTATTTACTGCTTAATGTCTTTTAATGCATAGATCTAGATTTTGCAGCATTTATCTTGGTCAACTAATTGCATATCTAAAGATATTGGCAGCCACATTTTCTATTAGGGTTGTTTGTTATGCACGACTAAAGTGAGCCTTTTTCATACACTTATGATTAAGATTCATACTAACAATTGGCGACTCCACATGGGTTTACAATTATGACCTCTGTCGTTTTTCAGATCCTTGCATATCCAGCTACTTCAAACCCTAAGATTTCTCTTCAGCTTCTTGTTTTGCTTATATTGATGTTGTTTTAAACCTATAAAACCCTAACAATTTAAAAATTCTAACTTCCATGTGTTTTCAGACCTATTGCGCAAGTGATAGGCATCAGTCGCAGCTGAGACGACACATTCTTCTGAAACATTCTCCTGAGAGTGCCGGAAGTGAAGGTTGCACTTTTTGGGCCAAAACCTGCGACTTGAACCTCCAGGTATTAGAAAATAGGCCTAAACCTGTGACCTCTACAGAAATCAAGTCGGAAACTGCGACCTAGACTTTTTGTGGGAATTTTTCTGAAAGTTTTCTGGGTTTGTCTGGGCCTATGTTCACGATTGTTTAACCTCTGTCTCCGCACGTTTTGGACCTGTACTTGTTTTTTTTACTCATCTAAGTAGGAACCTAGCCCTCTAGGGCCTCATTACCCTCCACCTTTTGTGGAAGAGTTTTAACTGTTGCAGGTTGTATGAAATTTCAGAGTGTTCAGCTTTTTTTCAGATATGATACCTTACCTTCAGATCCACTTTAGATTGGCTATTAATCCATCCAAATCACCTCCTTTTAGTTTTTTTTGGGTTTTCCTCTAAGGTCCCCTCTGCTTCCCTCCAGGTTATAGCCTTTCCCTAGCTCATTTACAACAATTTTTCCTCTGATTGTTTGTTATTTTTTTGCACCTATTTCCAGCAAATCTGACCTTTAGATCCCTGTCCCTCCCGACCTTAGATATATTGGCTATTTTGGTGTGTTTTGACTAGATTTTTTCCCACCTACAGACTACTTGTTGAGAGGCCCGCCTCCTTGGGTTTATATTATTGCATTATTAGTTGTTTATTTTCTATTATTTCAATTTCATATACTGTTATCTACAGATTTATTTACAGTTATACAACACACTTTTTCTTTTTCTCTACAAACGTCTGGGTTTAAAAATTAAAATTTACACACTTAACACACACATCCTAAGTGAAGAAGTGCTTGGTTAGCACCGCTAAGAAAAGACTTTAACATTGAAATTTATTGATCCTGCACCTTTTCGCCCTTGTTGGTCTTTCTTCCCTTTGTGTCGTGTTTGTGCCTTCACCATTGCGCCACCAAGGTGTTTATCCCTGAGACTTCTTGGCCTTCATCCTCAGTTTCCAGTAGGAAGACTTACTCCTCCATGTAGGATTCAAGTTATTCCTCCACCGAGTGCGCACTACGACTCCTCTTCTGGTTTATTCAGTTCCCCTTATGGTTCCGCCCCTGGTTCTCCCCCTGCCACCTTCACCATGTCTGGTTCAGGACCTAATGCTAGTGGTAGCCCTGGCCCTAATGTTGGGAATACTACTAGTGGGACAGCAACAAGAACTACCCCAGCTTCTCCCTTGCTCCCCTATATGGCAGGCCTCAGTCTTCCTGATTTTAACCAGTTGATCAACGACCCTATACACCATGACGCTAGTTGGCCTGCCATGCTGACCAAGTTCCCTTCCGACATCCCCAAGTTTGAATGCCTTGCTAGAGAAGATCCTACAAATCATGTTCAATCTTTCCACATGTGGTGTTCGTCTAACTCCATTACTAATGACTCTGTCCGTCTTCAGTTTTTCCAACATACGCTTACTGGTGAAGCTTCTAAGTGGTATGTTGATCAGGCCTCATCCTCTCATACCACCTTTGCGACTCTTGCCCGGGCTTTTCTGTCTTATTTCCAGCTTCCCCTTTGTTATGACACTAGTGCCGAACTTTTTACTTCTTTCCATCAATCGTCTGTGACCCGCCTATCTGATCATTTCCAGGAATGGCGGAGAAGAAAGAGCCTATGTCAAGCCCCTAACTTCGAAGACCGTGTCTATGTGGACTAGTTCCTTAAATCCCTTTTGCCTGCTATAGGCAAAGATGTCGCATCACATTTCCCTCAAACCAAAGAAGCCGCTCTCCAAATTGTGTTAAAATATGACCTGATCTATGCTCAGTCGGGTTATGTTTATACCGTTCTACCTGATCTTCCTAGACCCGGTGGTGCCAATGCACCGAGGGCATCTCATGCCACCGATGGTATAGTTGGAGCTCTCTCTCATCCCCACGGTCAGCCTCCCATGGGCTATGGTTTTCCTTAGGGAGGGGCCAACACCTCCTGCACTTTCCCCCCTCCCAGTAGCATGTATCTAGGATACAACATGCCTCCTCCTTTTTCCCAACCTCATGTTTACCACAATGTTACCCAACCTCCTTATTATCCATATCTGCATCTTGGTGCTCCAACTCCTCTAGCATTAGAACCTCTGCCTCCCTTGCCTTCTCAACCCCTGAAACAATAGCCACCGCCCCCTTAGGGGCAGGTATATGTACAGCAGGGTGCGACTAATCCTCCTACTTCCAAAAATAAGAGGAAAGGCACTCAAAATAAATCTGCCCCCAGTAATCTTGGACCTAATCCTCAAAATAATGCACGTAACAGGGCACTCAGCCCAAGCAAGATAGGCATGTTCGCACTAACAAGCCTTGTTCTTTTTGTAGTTTTTATGTTCATTACACGCACGATTGTGCTCTTTTACCACAGATGAGGCAGATGTGGGAGTCTTAAGAAACATTGCGAGGATAGCAAGCCTCCCCTTCCGTCCCTCCCAATGCTATGCCTAGTCAGCCGGCTATGTTTACTAATCCTTTCCCTCAACAAGGATTCATGGCTACCCAACCACCTAAAGGTAGGCAGCCACTCAACCTCCTCCATCTAGTACCTCCAATTACCAGATTCTCGTGATGAATTCTGACCAACCTATAACCATAGACCTCAACCTTCAGAATCGGTCCCATCAGTACAATAAGTCTTTCGCTACGTCTGTCCTCGAGCCCCCTTCTTTAAGTTCTATAGAGCCTCTTTCGACACCTAATGGTCATTTGTAGATCCCTCAGCCTAAGGCGGAGGGTCATACCAATATCCCTGAGGGACCATTACGCCGAAACACTGCTTCTGGAAAAGATGCCCATTCGTATAGTATAGTAGATGATTTGGCGCAATCTCCTGTTTCCATTTCAATGTTGGAACTCCTCCAGTCGTTCCCTTAAAAATGAAAAGCTCTACTATTTTCCATGGGTACGTAGATCCTTCAGATGATCAATTGATCATCTTCGATGTTGACTAGTCAGAACATCCTCCTCTTCCTGCTTCCATCGCTTTCCAAATCCCAGTCAGGATCTAGAACACCAATGTTTCTCGGTGTATCATTGATGAGGGGGCATCCACCTGTGTGATGTCCAATTTGGTTTGGAAGAAACTCGGATTGCTTGAGTTGGCCCCTTCCATGATCACTCTCTGAGCATGGGATGACCACGCCTCCCAGCCCATTGACCTGTTCCGCAATTTTCCTATTACTCTTGCGGGCAAGACGGTTTGCGTTGACGTAGAAGTCATTGATGCCCCCTTAGATTATAACATTCTATTGGGTCGTAGCTACACCTATGAAATTTCTGCTGTACCATCTACGGTTCACCACAAGATGTCCTTTCCCCATAATGGAAAAATAGTCACCATTGACCAATTGACATATTACGAACCGAAGTCTCAGACCTCCCCTGAGTCCATCATATCTTTGATGGCCAATAAGAAAACCATCGATCCCTTGATCAGTGTCTCACCTGGAGTCTACAAAGAATCCTCTTTTCTTGGTACATTCCCTGGTCTTCCTCCTCATGTCTTTGATCTCAACTCATCGAATGTTTTCATGATGCAATAATATCGGGCTTCCCTCAAGCAGCCCGCTTTGGTTAGTCAGCAGCCTCGGCCTCCATAGCCTACTCCTAGCCCTTTGATTCAGCCTTCTGGACCTCCTCCTCTTAGCCCTTCACCTACAGCTAGTATCCATGAGCCTCTCTACCCTCCTAGAATGGTTCCTCCAATTCTTAACCATCAAATCTGTCTCGCCTGGCCATTACCCCTCCAGTCAGATACTGTTCCTAGCTCCCCCTCCTGGAGTGTTCTCGGTACCTGTCATGGCTACCCTATCCCTTCCTAACTTGACCCTAGGGATTCTCATCTAGTACATCGATCCCCCAACCGCTACCCCACCTGGTCAACCCAAACCTTATCTTGCTTTGACCCTGGTTCAACTGGTCCCCATGACTTCTCCCATTGCTACAGTGCCTCAGCCACCTCAACAGGAACCTTCTCCTGTTACGATAGCTTCAAGTAAAAAGGGAAAAGCTCTTAAGAAGGCACGTAGAGACAAGGTTTCCCCGACAAACCATGCTCCTCCTCAGCCTCCAAAGCGTACACCTTCATGTGCTTTGTGTGATGTTGTCAGTCGTGCCACCCATAATTGTCCTGAATTTCCTCATCTTAAGCCCATGGTTAATGTCGTGTTCCTTGAGTCTATGGTCCCAGAAACCTTTGTTCCTTCCTCAACTGTAGCCAAGAACCCCAATACTATTCACACCAACCACCCCTGTGATTTGTGTGATCTCCATGGCCATTATACCCACCTTTGTCCCCACCTCGAGGACTTCCGCCCCTCTCTAGCAGTAGTTCGCCAATTCGAGGAAAAGCATAATGAGTCCACCGCTCCCTTATTTGCGCATTTTTCTTCAGCAAAACCAGAGGACACATCCACTCCTATTGACATTCCCCCTCCAGATGTCAAAATAACAGAGTCTTTGACCACTGTCCACTACCTGTCATCATCTATGAGATCCTAAATGGAAAAACCCCCTAGGCCTTCCCCTTATGTTTTGCCTGACCTCCCTTCAGTGATCACCTTAGGTTCAACGTTGGTGGATCCTTCATCTACTTGTTTTTCTGTCACCCCTTGTGAAAATATGCATGTGAACCTCTCTTCTCATGATGATGAGTAAGGTAGCTTCGCCACGTCAGGTGGTCTTTCTTCGACCAGTCACCCCATATTTTATTATGATGACGACATTATGGAAGTAGTCGCCACCCCTGAATTTATCTACCTCCCCTTACATCGAACCCATGCATTCGAACCACATACACCTTGTGGCCATTACATTGACACCCAATGTTTGGGTAAGGGGGCACCCATATTTGAGAGACCAGGAGAAGAAATTCTCCACAACTCTCCTTTTGTATCTAGTTGTGTCGACTCTAGTACCATTATTCTTCCCCATTTAAAATAACCTCTAGAGTCCCATATCACTTCAGATCACTCTAGGGATGATACCCCTCATCATTCCTTCATCTTACATCAGCAACCCAGTCCCCTAGACATTGTTGTTGACCAACCTGTGTGTTTTCTAGGTGAGCACTAGTTCATTATCTCCAAATCCTCTCTTTGGGATAGTGACACCATGTATGCCAACCTAGAAACTTGAGTCCATTTGCTTCATATATGCAATACCAAAAGAGATTGTTAATCCTCCATTCCCTTTCTCAAACTACATAACCATAACGAAAACAAATGGCGCACCACATCATAAAAATTTGTTTAGATTCCCCCTTTCTAAATACATTTTTCCATGACCATAACATGCTTGGGGGAACTTGTGTCCCTTAACCATAAAAATCCCAACTCTCAGCCAAAGACAGCACTGAAGCCCCCTTTCTCTGATAGGTCGCACTTTTCGGGTCATTTCCTAGGACAGGTCGCAGTTTTTTGCCCAGTACTTACTACCCAGGTCGCAGCACAGACCCCAAAAAATGTGACCTAGCCTGTTCATGAGCTCTGGGTACCTCAACTAAAATTTTGATTCCATTAATTGAAAGAGTATGGTTAGGCCTCTTATTTGCAACTAACGGATCTCGATTCCAACATTCGGTTTGTCTGCTACGATCGCCACAAGATTTAGGGCCTTTTCTCCTCTCTACATTCACCATAGCTCCACTTGCAAATGAGTGAATTTTGAGGGAAAATTTCTTATTAAAAGAGAATCCCCTGTTTTTTCTTTCGCTTGCTGCAGCCAAATCGTAGCTCAGTTTGAGAAACTGTCTATACCGATGGAAAGCTTTCACCGAGCCCTCAAATGGGTATCTGTTAGTTTTTTGTGATTTGATACTTCACCATGACACATTTTTTCCAAGAAGGGTCACTTCACAACTCCTCAAAATAGAATTTATTCACTTGCAACACTTGTACTTGGGGCATTACTTTGCCTCCATACTTGTCCATGCTCGTGTTAATTTTCGTCATGAGTAACCATCTTGTACTCATGTTTTTACGGTCCCCACTAGACCTTTTTTGTGTGGTAGCATCATCGAGTCGCCCTTGTTTAGAGCATCTGAGTTGAGTCATCATTGCATCCATGGAGTCTATCCCACGTCCCTTTGTATCCCACTATAGTCCTCCATCCTTTATTTCTTGGTTTCTTTCTCATGTCGCACATCATGGCCTTCAGTCCTACTGTCCCCTATCCCCTTTGATATTGTGTTAGCCGTTGCCAGGTCATCCATGCCCTTTATGCTCTAACAAGGGAATTTGTTCGTCCGCTACTCAGTACCCCCCATTTCATCATCATCCCTGGTGTTAGTCTGTCAGTCGCTCTTCTATTTTTTCTCATGCCTTAGTTGAGGATCCCTTATTGCCTCACCTATGGCAGACCTCCTTCTGTCGACTTTAGATAATTCATTCCAACAAACAGTTCTAGAGGGCGGTGTACCTTGGCTCCAGATTTCACTCTTTTTTGGTGCCTCGGATCAGGAAAAGGGACTCCTTATTTCCCGTTGAATTGATTTTTTCTCAACTCCAGCTCCTTATAGAATGATCGAGATATGTATACTTGATGGTTCAGTGATGCAGCAGATGATACCGATGATTTCCGAGTGTGTGTGAGATGTTTTCGGACCTCATGAGGGGGTGGCCCTTCAGGTAGCCCCCCACATGCCCAGATGACCTCTTCAGTACAGCCTTCGATGCAGCTCCATATATTTGATGGTGTCGGCCTCAGCCGCTTGCAACGCCTTTTAGTTTGCATGTATTAGTCATATTTTCAGAGCCCTTTCCTATTTACAGGGGAAATTTGGTTGTACTTATATCTCATGTACTCAGATATTATTGTATAAGCCCTAGCTGTTATTCCAGGAACAGTATGTATGTGGGATTCATTATCATGTTTTTACCTAGCTCATGCTTATGCCAGCATGTACTATATTGTTCAGTCCCTTGTTTACTAGCTTCATTATTCTTTGTACTTTGTCTCGGCAGGCATAGGTATGCCTCCCCCGCCGCCTATAGCATAGGTACTCACTCATAAAAGAGACTTGTCGCACCTGTAAGTCTCGCCTCCTCAGGGTCTAGTCCTCTAAGCAATTTGGTCTACTTTATATTTCTCTCTCTCTGACTTCCCCTTCAGTGTCTAGTGATTGAGTTGTTACAACGTACTTCGATCATAATATTAGATCTAACGCTCGCATGCTAGGGGGCAATCGGTTACACCATTTTTTGGTCATCTAACTTGTTACTATTAGATGGACCTAAGTACAACATGTAGGACCAATTTTACCCTAAGAAAAATTGCTTTCACTATGAAAATAACTTAGTAAACCACCTTTATTAAGTTATTTATGGTCTAAACAGGAAACCCCACGAGGAAATATTAAATAAATCCACATTTGTTTGATTTTCATCAAGGAATAATTAGTTAAACAACAGTTTAATTTATATTCCTAGTCATATTTAACCCAAAACAGGAAAATTAATTAGATAAATTATTATTTATCTTATTATTTTCTAGGAATAATTATTTAAACCTTATTTAAATAATATTCCTTGTTAAATATGACTAAATCACTCATAAATAATTAAATAAATCATTATTTATTTGATTTTTACTCAACCACATCCTTAAAATAATAAATAAATAATTTATTTATTTATTATTTACAAATAAATGGATTTGACCCAAGTCAAATTCTTTTTCCCTCCAACAAATATAATAAAAGATTCCATAAAAGTTGGATCTAGAATTGGTTAATAATATTTTAATTATGCACCAATATCTAGTCTAACTCAATATTTTTTTATAAATAGAAGGGTTTTTCCATTCACTCACTACCTTTTGTTGCCTAAAGATCACTCTGGATCTATACTTTTGGTTTGACTTTGATCCACCATCATTGCCATATTTTACTATCATTTTTCTTGTGAGCTCCCTTTGAGTTCCATTTTTGTCTAGCTTTTCTACACCATCAAGGGAGAGGGATTTTAGATCTGAAGTGCTGAGGAATTACAAGAACCCATCACATTGAGGAGGACTAGTAACATCCTTCTATGTTCTCCTCCCAGGTGCCATAAATACAAAATTCTTTAAACATATTCTTGTCATGTCTATTGGATACATGGAGCAAATCTTGTTTTTATTTACTGCTTAATGTCTTTTAATGCATAGATCTAGATTTTGCAGCATTTAGCTTGGTTAACTAATTGCAGATCTAAAGATATTGGCAGCCATCTTTTCTGTTAGGGTTGTTTGCTATGCACGACTAAAGTGAGCCTTTTTCATACACTTATGACTAAGATTCATACTAACATATTGCATGATCAGATTGAATCCATGAGTGTAATTTCTACATGGTATTGGAATTGTGGTATAGATTTTCTATATAATTTCTACATGGTATCAGAGAAAGAACTTTTTGGGCGGTGATTTTGCAGAGAATATGTGAAAATTTTGTGGCAAACTTTTCAAAAACAAATAGTATATTTGGATTCCTTGCGAAATAATACCCAAATTGAAAAAAATAATCGGTCGAATCAGAGCTCGGATGAGGGAGGTATCGTCGATTTAAAATTATCTCTTTTTTTAGAAAATATTGTGATGGCAGGACAATTACAATGTGCGTGAGTCAAGAACCTACATGCACTTGAGGTACAAGATGCATGCAAAGCTTTAAGGAGCAAAGAAGAGGTTAGTGACTCGGTGGTTGAGAGGGAGCCTCTCAACATGTAGTCTCAGAAGGTTTTGGAGCAGCCACAATTGGAGAAGCAGAGAGGAGACCAAGTGGAAGAGTCCACTCAAGAAGAGACCTCCAAGAGGGGGAAATTTAGAGCCAGCAAGGCAGAGGGAGTACATGCAACTATACCTCCAGGTGTGAGGTGGGGCAATGTGCAGATATAATCCCAAAAAGAAATTTGGGCAGGGTCTATTGAGATGGTGTCTCTCATGAATCAAACTTGGCTACGAGGAGCCCACAGTAAAATAGTAGCATGAATGATCGATTATATTGATGTAGTCATATGTCAAGAAGATAGAAATCAGATTGACATATGTCAGATACTGAATCACAGGTCAAAGTTGGCAGCAGTGTAGAGGGCACAGATGCAGATGTCAGCAGTAGCACAGAGAGTCCAATAGAAAGGTACAGTAGGATCCAACAGTCAAAAGACTCTAATGACAGATGCATTATAATGATTCATTTGTTTGGAGGATATTCAATTTCAGGAGAGTTGCATGTGAAAACAACACTAGAGAAGTGTTGCATGCAAGAACATTGCAAAGGTATCAAATCGAGATAGATTGATTCCTTTCTAGTTGAAAGGGAGTGTTGAAATTTGCAACAAGAAACAGTGAAATTTGCATCCAAAAATAAAATCCAGAAAATGGCACCCAAAAATGGCTACCATGTGAGGCTTTTCATTTAATTATCCCTTAATTAAATTGAAATAAAATTGTAATTTCATCTCATAACAACTTGTATCAGTTAACTAAGTCAGAAAGACTTAGTTAGCTCAAGAATTTCGATCTGAGGGTCAAATGTGAGGCATGTAGAGTGATTCTATTATTTTCAGGGTCTAGTTGCAGTTAATGTACTAGTTTGGTGTGAGTGTAATCAGTTAACTCAAATTAATTGAGTTAAAATCAGTTTAATTAGTTCTAACTAGGTGATGAGCTAGTGAGAGGTCCAGTGAATTAAATTAGATTTAATTCACAAGTAGTGCTCAATAAGATAACTTATTATTCACTATTAATAGCTTCATGCATGCCAGTTCTCATGAAGACCAAATTGAGACATAGGTTAAAGGGAAGTTAACTATCCGTTGTATTATTAGCGAATTTATCGGACGCAATTATAAAGTCACAGGAAGGCTCATGATGGATTGCGCAGTCAAGGAAGGTTGATTATCCTATTTAAGATGGATTAATTTCCTAGGTACTTTGTGAGCAAGGTTGGGCTACGCAGGGGCTCATAATCGGCTAAGTGTTGGTCAATTTTTCCTAAGAATCGCTAGTCAGTTTTGAGCAGGATTGGGGTGAGATGTTTAATAGAGTGTAGGATTTTCTCGGTGTGAGAAAGAATTTTATTGTTTCATGATTATTTGACTATGTACAATATATGATAGAGGGGTTTTGAGAAGTTTTTTTTCCTGGGAAAATATTGTGTTGTGCGATTGATTTACTTCTTTCTATTACTTGCATGTGATTGAGTGATCATGATTTATATTCTGCAAATATTATAGAAGGATTCAGTATATTTTTTTAGTACATTGTGTGATCATATTTAATCCATTGGTGTAATTACTACATGGTATCAGAGTTGTGTTAGAACTTTTCTAAACTTAACATATCTGTTTCAAAATAGAAATGACCACAGGAAGCTATCACTGAAGGAAAAGCTCAAAAATATCAAGACAAAGAAGGGATACAAGGTCCAAAAATACTTGACGAAGTTCACTCAATGTCGATATGAGCTTGGAAGTGTTGGTGTGACAGTTTCCCAGGATTATTTGGTGAGCCTAGCACTTCTAGGTTGTCCAAGGAGTTGGCATAGCTACCAGGACTCAATGAATGAGAGGGAGAAGCTACCAGAGATTCGACAGACCACTAGAGAGGGATCTTCATCAAAGAGTGATGATGAGGAGAAGTGTGCCTTGGCTAGAAAGGTGAAGAAAGGGAAAGGGAAGATGTCCCATTCCAAATCAAATTCCGGTCAGGCAAGGAAGAAGCGAGACTTTTCAAAGGTAAAATGTTTTCACTATCATAAGCTTGGACACTATGCTACAAAGTGTCCACACAATAATACCAACAAGAATTCCTCAGGAAGAGTGGCAGATGAAGCACTTGATTCATAGTTCGAGTTGGATTTCACCCTCATCACATGCTTGGTGTCATTGGTGATGAGTTTTGTGTGGTACTTAGATATTGGAGCTTCATTCCATATGAGTGGAAACAAATAGTTCTTCATTAACTTGGAGGAGAAGGATATCTGGATACACATCGATATGGGAGATGACAGGAGGTATAGCATTACCAACATAGGTACAGTTACCTTTCAAAGGGAATCAGGTATTCCTCTCACATTAAAATATGTCATGTATGTTCCTGGTTTAAAGAAGAATTTTGTTTTTATTGCTATGTTGGAAGACTATGGAAATGATGTGATATTCAATGAAGGAAAAGAGTTCCTTCATCACAAAGCCACGAGACAAGTGAAGAAGATTTGGGTTCGAGTAAAGAACCTATAAAAAATGGATGTATAAGATTGTGTTACCTTTACCACGAAAGCAGAGAAGGTGGAGAGTCGATACATCGGTGAGTTATGGCACAAGAGGATGGGCCATCTACACCATGGCGCTTTGAAGATCATGCAACATATTTCTACAGGACTTCCAAAAGGTGCACTTGAGCAACGAGAAACATCCAAAGGGTGTACATTAGGGAAGTATACCAAATCCACCTTTCATGATAAGGAAAGTCGAGCAAGGTGATCCTTGAGAGAGTTCACTCAGACGTGTGTGGATCATTCTCGACAGGTGCCACAAAAAAACATAGGCGTTATGTTATTTTTGTAGATGATTTTTCACATACGTGTTGGATTTTCTTCATGCAGGAGAAAGATCAGACGTTCTCCAAATTTTTTGAGTTCAAAGCACTTGTCGAGAAAGATACTAGGAAGAAGGTGAAGGCTTTGAGGAGCGTCAATTGTGGATAATATGTCTCTAACAAATTCAATAAATTGTGTGCTTCAGAAGGAATTTGAAGGGAATTTATAACACCTCATAATCCAAATCAGAATGGGGTTGTAGAAAGGAAGAACAAAACTATTCTGGGAGTAGCACGAACTATGTTGCATGATCAGGGCCTACCATTGCATCTGTGGGTGGAAGCATGCAATACAAAAATATTTTTTCATAACAGAAGTCCTCATCGAATACTTGGGATGATTACACCAAATAAAGCTTTTTCAAACAAGAGACTAGATGTACAGTATTTTAAAATTTTTGGTTTGTTAGTTTATTACCATGTGACCAAATATATCAGGGAGAAGCTAGAGCCAACAGCTAAGTTGGGGATATTTGTGGGGTATACTGACACACCTCACAACTATCAAGTGTACTCACCAATGCACAGGATGACAGTGGTCAGAAGAGATGTGAAATTCGATGAAGAGAAGGCCATGCGAATTTCTCTTGAGAGGGAGCTTCAGTTGCATGTAGTTGAGGATCTCTTGGCTCCAAAATAACAACCTCAAGATGTGGAAAAACCACAAGCATAGGTGTAGAGAGTGGAAGCACCCACTCATGCAGAGACATCCTGAGATGGAAGGAATCACACCAGAGAGGCTAACAAGTTGTTTCTAGATGCAAGAGAGAATGTGGGAGCACCCACATCAAAGCGTAGGTAGAGAAGGTCCCTAGAGCATTACACTAGATACATGGCTCTTATGAGAGAAGGTGTAGAGATATAACCATCCTTTTTTGAGGAAGTAGTGAAACAAGCAATTTGGTTGATGCCATGGTTGAGGAGTATGACTCCATTATGAGAAAAAATGCATGGGAAGTTGTCTTAAGACTAGAGGGGAAGTCATTTTTAGGATCCATGTGGATCTACAAGGTGAAGAAAATAGCAGCTGGGAGTGTGGAGAAGCATAAGGCCATATTTGTGGCTAGAGGGTTTTCTCAGGTGGAGGGTATTAATTATGATGATACCTTTGCACCAATTGCAAGGTAATCATCAATAAAATCCATCCTTTCACTCTCAGTGCAGATGGGATGGTATATATAGTAGATGGATGTAAATACATCCTTCCTCAATGGGGTCAATGAGGAAGAGGTGTACATTGAGCAGCCCGAAGGTTTTGAGACCTTCGACGGGGAGTTGCATGTGTGCAGACTCAAGAGAGATCTGTATGAGTTGAAGCAATCACCTTGTGCTTGGTACACCCGAATCGATAGTTATTTCACCGAGTTTGGCTTCACCAAGAGTGAAGTAGATGCAAAGTTCAAACCTTTACCATATTATGGTAGAAGGTAAACTTTTTATCATTGTACTTTATGCCAATGATTTAATACTGACAGGTGATGAGAAGCGCATAAAGTCTTGCAAAGAGGATATTTCAAGAGAATTTGAGATGAAGGACATGGGGCCCTTGCACTATTTCCTAGAATTGGAAATATGGTAAAGAGATGGGGAGCTATTTGTATCTCAGGGAAATTGTGCCAAGATATTCTTAGGAATTTCCACATGGAGGGTATCAAACCCATGGAGACTCCTCTAGCAGGAAACTAGAGGAAGGAGGATGCTACTTAAGGCAAGGTGGTAGATGTTATTATCTATAGGTAGCTTGTGTGTTCACTCATGTATTTGGTGAAGACATGACCAGCCATATGCTATGCAGTTAACTAGCTTATTCAAGCTATGGTTAAGCCTATCGAGCTATTTTGGAAGGCAGGAAATCATGTGTTGAGATACATCAAAGGCACTACAGAGTATGGTCTATGTTACATACATATAGAGGGAGTGAAGCTTTAAGGCTTCATTGATGCAGATTGGGCAGAGATTCCATCCAACAGGAAGAGCACATCAGGGGGAATCTTCATCAAAGAATCAACAACAGTTTCCTGGTACATCAGGAAACATAGATCAGTTGCACTCAGTTCAACATAGGTAGAGTAAATGGCAGTTAGTCAGGCAACATGTGAGGCCATCTAGATGAGGAATATACTTGTTCATTTTTTTGGTCGACAAATGGATTTGACGGTGATTTATTGTGACAACCAAAGTTGCATAAAACTCTTGGTTAATCCAGTTTTTCATGACATGTACAAGCATATTGATATTCGGTATCACCATCTCAGATATTGTGTGTAGAGGAATATTATTTCATTATAGTGTGTTCCCATGGAGGAGTGGGATGCATACATATTGATGAAGGCACTATCAAGAAGAAAATTCGAGTTCCACAGAGGTAGGATCAGGGTAGAAGACAATCTCTTTCCTGTTGAGAGGGAGCATTGAAATTGACAATAAGAATGGCACCCCAGGGAGATTCTAATTTAATTTTCCCTAATTAAATTAGAAGTAAATTGTAATTCCACATCACATGATATATTGTACGATTTAACTGAGTCGTGAATTCTTATTTAGCTCAGTCAATTTGAGTTGAGGTTCAAACTAGAGGCATGTAGAGTTCTCCCTAAGTTTTAGGGGGTCTAGTTATAGTTTATTTTGAGTTTTAATTAGTTAACTCAATTATTTGAGTTAAAATTAGTTTAACTAGTTCTAATTGAGAGATGAGTTAGTCATAGGTCCATTGAATTAAATTTGAATTAAATTCACATGTAGTGATCAATCAGATAACTTATAATTCTCTATAAATAGTTGTTGCATATCAGTTCTAAGGAAAGCCTAGTTGAGATTGGTGTTAAAGGGAAGAGATCTATCAATTGTATAATTAGAAAATTGTACAGGTCATGCATGAGGTCATCAGGATGCCTTGGATATATTGTGAAATCTATTTATGGGAATTTCATAATTAATAGGGGTTCAATTAGCCTAGGAATGCGTGAGAAAGGTTGGTCAGGTAGAGGCAAGGAAGTGGTTAAATATTGGACCAAACTTGCTTAGAACATAGTTAGACAGTCGGTAGAGTGTAGACATTTCTCAGGAATGGACATATCATTGTATTGTTTCATGTTCTTAACTTTATGCAATATACAGATAGCGGGGTTTTTAGATGAGGCTTTCCCCATATACATATTTTTTTTGTGCGATTGAAATTCTTTCTTATTCTTGTTCATGTGATTGTGCAACCGTAATTGGTTTCCGCAATTTGTAGAATTGATTTAGTATTTTGTTTTATTACATTACAATATCAGTTGAATCTATTTATATATTTCTAGACTGCCATCATTACTTCCCTTCACTGATATTTTAACCTAGAACGTCGATTCCTGCAAGTGATCTTATAGTTCCTGGTTCCAACCTATCATTTCTTGTTGTTTCCTATCAAGTTTCTTTATCTCTGCCTTGTAGGTTCTAAAATTAGTTTCAAATTCCCTCAATTGAGCTTTCAAGTCTTTTATTCCTCCCACGTACTACCACACACAATGAACTATTATTTCATTAATGAAATAAAAGTACATATAACAGTGGCCATATTACCAAGTTAAGTCAAACATGTTTCCCTGTAGTTGTTCAAACATCCATAGGATTTTTATCAGTTATATATCACAAACCATCTTCCATAAGCTTTCTCTAAATATATACACATATTTCATAGCTATCATCATGCAATTTCAAAGGTTATAATCATCCTCTTTACTGAGACTTCCATTATCACTTTACATAAGCTATTAAAACACTTTTACAAATATTGGGCATCCTTATTAAGGTCAATAATCATAACACCTACGACTTTTTTAAAGTCAGTTAGGACACTACATGTCACATTAGCATACATCATATTCTTAAATTTTCCACATTCATAAGGTGAATGCATCACAAGACCTGCACCTACTAATAAGAATTTATCATTTGCTTAACTTTCTACAATATGCCTTTAGTAAAACGAGCCATGGGATTCCCCCGTACAATGCATGTACACACACATATACATAAAAATTTTATCTATGTTCTTTCAGATCCTCAATAGCTGAAATTCAGCCCTATAGTATTCCTCTGAAGCTTCTTTCAAATGCCACGGGTCTGACTTGATTTGGATTCTTGAAGACAAAGTTATGTCCAATCTCCCACAATGACCTAATTATGGACTGGTTCAGTAGAGCGAACTTCTACGACTTGCCACATATCATTGTTTCCTCCTTTGGCTCTAAAATTTATAGAAAGAAAACTAAAGTCCATGTACTTGCGTCCAATTTTTACAACATTCCAATCCGATGCTCAGAGAGAGAGCTATGAATATTTTTCCACGGTCACCTCTTTGAGATGAAATTCAGAAGCCTGAAAATGACCTAACTTACATAGATCATATCTCCTAAAATATTATGAACCAAGATCTGAAATTTTATGATGTTTTCCCTCAGGATTTTGGCTTTGCACTCTAAAAATTTCAACTTTTGAACCTTCATAGGAAAAAAATTATAGAAAACATACCACGATGACCTATTTAGGTTAAATTCAGGAGCCTGCAAAATCACCTAAATTCCACATATTATATCTCTGAAAATATTGTGAACCAAGCTTTGAAATTTTGTGATGATGTTCCTCAGGAATTTGGCTTTGCACACTAAATATTTCAGGTTCTGAACCTTTGTAGAAAAAAAATTATAGCAAAAATTCCACGATGACATGTTTGGAGCAGCGAAACCCTAGAATCCAAAGCTCTGATACCAAATGTTGTGAAACCAGCTCCAAAAATAGAAGAAAAGAGATATTAAAGCCTTAGAAATAAGCCACTTCGAGGGGAAAACCTCCAATACATTACATGAATGAATAATACTTGGATGATACAAATGACAAAATCTACTTTCTATATATAAGAGTCCATGGGGCCACAATGTAATCCTAGCGGAACTAACAATAATAATGTAAGGGCACAATAATAACAATATGGGGGTTACAAGGGTACAACAATAACAATAAGGGGGGCTACACTAACATAATAAGGGTCTACACTATTAATATAGGGACTTAATAGCAGTCAACATCAGTCAACAATTTCATATGGAGTGCACAAATCTATTACCTCCACCCATAACCCAGCATCACAGAGTCTAGAGGCTTCAAATCCACCCTGGAAACATATATTACAATGGTTTTACCCAATGAATGGAATTTAGAACTTAATGCCAAAAACCAAATGAACAAGAAAAGAAGACTTAAGAACTTTCCCTTACCAAAAATCTAAGGATAAAATATCCACCTCGGTTGTCAAGGGAATCTAGAGAAAACCATCTCCACCCTCCAACCCCAAGGCATCCAGAGAATTATCCACACCTGAAGAGAATTGTTTTCATTCTCCTATTACTCAACCAAGATATATATAGATATTATTTGCATGTTATATCTATGTGTGAGACTCCTTATTACCTACATATGTCTTCAATTATCTCTACACTAGGCTAGATATGCACAGGTTCCTTATAGTCTCATGCATAATATCTATATTATACTAATGATTGCCTCTCTAAGAAAATTTCCCCAGTAACCATGATTTACAAACATGATTTCTATTAGATACATATTTGTTATCCCACCATTTTTGGGCTACTTTATTCATGCTACTTGCGGTTGTAAATTATCTGTCTTGCACTAATATTGCTTCTATGTCCCCCTTCATCTCTTATCCACCATTGGTGATTTTATGAGTGATCTCATTGAATGTTGTCTATCTCCATTTCCTTCTTTTATTCCCTCATTTTTTTATGTGTGGTTCACTTTCATTTTCCTTGTTGCTAGCATAGCCCATTCTTCGAAAAAAAATGTCCTTTTTCCTTGTCAATTTCTCCAAGGAAAGCATGGCCCTTGTCCTTTTTCTTCAACTCCATTAATTTATAAAATTGTTCAAGGCACACCAACTAGCCTTCAATGGTTGTCATAAAACTATTCAGACTTCCTGTTGCAAGGAAACCTTAAATATACCAAGCAAGTAACCTCCTCGGCCAAGAATTTGTCCCTTGACTCAACCCCTTTTTTTTGTCAAATATTTACAATGTATACATTGGTATACACTAAAATAAAAACAATTAAATTAATAAAATATTGGGCCCTACTTTTTTTATCCTTTTTTACACCTAGAAACCATTCCATACTGGCTAAATTTTTAGTTTATAAATGCAGGTAAGAGTCACAATAAGAATTGTTTTTACATATATTTGTTTAGTCTAAGAAGATGTTAAATGATTTTATATGATCCAGATATTTGGGGGGGGGGGGGCAAGATATAAAAAATTGAAATGGATCTGGAAATATCTTCAAAATTACAATTCCAGAAAAAAAAAAGAGAAGAACACACATTAAATAAAAGCCCAAAGACACTTTTTATTAAAATGGAGAAAAACTGTAGAAGCTACATTGTGGTGGACAAATCTGTCATTTTACAAAGTGAGCCTTTTTATCTATAGCCTTTTTTTGAGTTACAATACCATGGGTAGATACCATAGGTGGATACCATGGGTAGATACCACTTACAATACCATGGGTAAATTCCATGTGTGGATGAATACCATGGGTGACTGAATATCATGGATAAATGTCACTTACAATACCATGGACGAATAAATACCATGGGTGTAGGCCACTTTTCATTCAGATATTTCCTCCCTCATTAAGAAGCAATGGTCTTCATTGCGTGAAGTTCCCTCCTGAGAACCCCTTGTTGAATATGAAGATCCACTGAAGAGAAGGGTTTTGTGTGGTTATAACCCATAACCGTGATGAACGAAGATCCAAGGATAGAGATACCTTGTAATGCTTGTGACCAACTATGATACAGACAATGTGTGACCTATAAAATGGACTTCGATGAAGTGTGGGTATTTGGATGACCCAAAACCATGAAAAATGAAGATCCAAGGACAGAGATACCCTGTCATGCTTGTGACCAACTGTGATACTAACAGTTTGTGGCCTAGCAAATGGAATTTGATGAAAAGGATTTTTTGCGGTTGCCCCATAATTGTGATGTTGATTGTTGATGAAGTAGAAGGTTCCTACATAGCTTGGGGTGGGAGGGCACGTCTCCAAATAACCCAAGCCAAACATTGTTATGATGAAAATGATGAATGTGAAGTGGGTGCCTACTAAAGCGGGGTGGGAGGGCACGTCTCCAAAGGGAACCTGCTCTGAATGTTGCTCCAGATTTAAAATGGGCATAACTTTGTCAATATAGCTTATAATATTTAGTATAACATGTTTTTGGAAATAGAATGATCATTCTGCATCTTCCCATGTGTTTGAAATCGCTATATGGAGACTCTAGACTCTCAAATTCATGCTGGAATGGTCTCGTCATCACAAAATCTCTGAAAAATAGCTAATTTTAAACTAGAAATAATTCCCTCATCCAGACTCTGATTGGACCGATTTTTTTTTTTGAAATTGGGTGATTTTTCAAGGGGAACTCATATCTATAATTGGTTCTTTTACAGGAGATCCGTCATCCACGAATTGTCGTCAGAAAAATGTCTACAACACTGTTGATTTTGAATAAGCTATATCTCCCTCATCCAAACTCCAATTTGGCTAATTTCTTTTTTGAATTTGGGTGTTTTTGCACAAGGAATACATATCAGGTATTTTTTTTTTGTAAATTGTTCACTAAAATTTTTAGATCCGATCTGCAAACTCGCCGCCCAAAAATAATTCATGGAGTTTACTAAAGATTTTTGCAAAACATTGAAACTGAAATATGCTTCAAACCTCATTCCCATGGAGGCGTAACCTGAATCTGATACCACTGATCCAGATATTGGGGGGGGGGGGGGACCCCTATATCTAAAAAATTTAAATGGATCTGGAAATATCTGCAAAATTACAATGCCATAAAAAAGGAGAGAAGAACACACATTAAATAAAAGCACAAATACACTTTTTATTAAAACGGAGAATAAATATAGAAGCTACATTGTGGTGGACAAATATATCATTTTACAAAGTGAGGCTTGTTATTCATAGCCTTTTTTGAGTTACAATACCATAGGTAGATACCATAGGTGGATACCATGGGTCAATACCATGGGTAGATACCACTTACAATACCATGGGTAAATTCCATGTGTGGATGAATACCATGGGTGAATGAATATCATGGATAAATGTCACTTACAATAATACCATGGGCGGATAAATACCATGGGTGGATGAATACAATGTGTGTAGGTCACTTTTCATTTGGATCATTATAATTCTTGACTCACTATTGACTGATTTATTGATAGGGTTCCTAAATATAAGGATGGAAACTTGAATACATTGACAGGTCACCAGTTACCCAACATCTAGCTCAAGAATATATCAGGTAGCCATTCAGTACTTAATTTTGTATTATATTTAGTACTCTATTCCATATTTGGTACCTGTCAACCGATGGGAATCTTGAAGGTAGCTTATTTTGTTCGTGGTCGTGATGATAACTTCTTCAGCCTAAAGATAATGTTATAGTTGGAATAGTGCAGATACGATAAAATGGAATAGTGATCTTTGGAATTTGGCTTAGCTCAATTAAGCCTAGATCACACATTTTTAGACAGACAAATCCCTCTTGCGGACAAGAGCGATCTCCCTAGTATCCTAAGGATATCTAGAAAAAAACAAATAAATGTAGACCATTTTCATTATGCTTAAGAATTATTAATTAACTATGGAGAGATGCTCCTACCTGAATTCCAATGCTTTACTTGGTCTTCAATCAAGTCGCTCCAGAAGGTATTGATTCAGCGTATAAATCTGCAATCAAAGACAAGAAAACAAGATCAAAAGCATCTGCAAGATATGATAATTCAAAAGCAATAATCTATCTTAGTGATCAAGGAATCCAAGAATTAAATTATTCAAAAGATAGATGAACAACTCAATAATAAAATAGAATCCATTTGTATTAAATTTGAATAAAATAATAAACCTTACAACCTTGACGCCTTGATGTTTTTACATGTTCTTCCGGGGTCCCGAACAGTCATTTTCCTCAATTTGACAAGACTTCAACTCTCTAAATCAACATAAGAATATGGCTATGAGTATGTAATCTCTCTCATGCCAATGATGCTAAATGTGGAGAGTATAATTTCTTCAGCAATTCACCTCAAAACCATCAAGTTCTAAGTCCCCTTGAGACTGAAACATGGTCTCAATTTATAATAGAAGGGAAGTAGTTTCAGCTCCAAAAAGGAAGGGATAAAGCCCTCTCATCATGGGATTTCAGCTCCAAAAACCAAGGGATAGCTCCATTTATGAAGGGATAAAGGTTCATGAATGGAAGGGGCAAAGCTTGACCAAATAGCGCTTCTAGAAGGCCCCAACTGGGAGAATATTCTGTTGGAAATGTTGTCATTGATGGCAAAGGAATTGGCAAAGAAGGAGCATCTGAAACAGTAACTATGAAAAGAGAAAAGAAAAGTAGCAGCAGAAGAAGAGTGCATAATTGAAGCAGAATTGTCCAGAGACAGAGTAGGAGAAAAAGGCCATCGAATAGAAAAAGAATAAGTGAATGTTCTAGTAAATGGTAATTCAAGTGTGAACATATGTATGCATCTTGATGGAATCCATGATAATTAACGGTGCTCTGTATGTTATTCGAGGAACCGATGTTAATACGGTCGACAGTATATCCAAACTGGTAGACAGTGGATATATGATATGAACAAAGATATGGTTTTAAGCTCCACGTGGAAGGGTCTACGCTATTAGTAAGGAGCTGACTGGCTTTCATAGAGAAAGGAACGAGGAGCGAGGGAAAATCAGTTATAACGCAAAAGAACTAAAACAGAGAATTTGGCATTGAACTCTCGGTGGAACACGGACTAACCCTTTGGAATCATGAACGGAAACTGGAAGGAAAGAGGTGGAACGTAACAAAAGGAAGCGCATCGAAACCCTGCGTGGAAGAGCGGAACCGTGACTGAGTGAATAGTGAAGGCGGTTTCCGGGTTTCATCGCACCACCCTTCGGTGATAGGCGGTATTTCCTGGTTGGGGAGCGATTCCATAGAAACGTTGACACGTAGCAAAGGTGGACCCATGAAAACCGCTATCAAAGCGTGCCATCGCACGTTAATGTTCGACCAAAGAAGCCGAGCAATATTATTGAACGTCGTTGATCTGGGAAGGGGTCATCGGATGGTGTTCATTTTCTATAGATGTGCGAAGGTTACCCAAGGTACGGCGTGCCATCGCGCGTCATCATCTGTGCATCATCAACGAACGATATCCATCGGATCATCTGAAGCTTAGCGATGTGCTCTCCACCGTCGGATGGAAACGATCGTTAGCAATGGGCCCCAGTTTTTAAATTATATTGATTGGGCCGTCGATTATGTATGTGGGTCCGGAACCAAAGGTCTATTTAAAATCCATTTGATAAAAGCGCTGGTTATTAATATAAAGTTCTATTATATATTTAATTGCCAAAGGTTGTGAATAATGTTTATTTATCAAATTCCATGAATTTGATAAATAAAATTCCAATAAAAGAAAGAATACCATTAGCGGTTGAGTGGTTTTGACTCATGGTATTGATAAAGGCTAAACTATATAAGGAGAAGAGGATCATAATACAAGGTGTGCATGCAGAGGGGTTGTTAATGAATAAATCTCTTTTAGAGATATCTGCGTGATTGAACTCTGTTTTCTGAAAAAGTTGAATCTATGATGCACCTATGAAGTTGACAAAGGATCAAGATCTCTAGATCTAGAAATGATGAATGCCTAGGAAGATCTGCAATGAAATAATGAAGACCTTACATTAGTCTGATGAAGAAATTGATGAAATTTGGTGGATCTAAGGGTTGAAGTCTTCTGCATGAAAGTGGAAGCTTTCTGCCAGTACAAGCTGGTGTCAAGATCAGGAGCTCCCTTCCAGAAGTGATTGGAGAACGAGAGAAGGTTGTAGCTTTCTGTAGGTGGGTGCTTTCGTGTTGGTATAAGCCTGCGCCAGCACATAAATTGTAATAAGTTCTCTTAATAATAAACATTGAAGACAGAAACGACAGCAGCGGTGGTTTTCTCCCAAATTGGGTTTCCACCTTAAATACTGGTGTTCATATGTGTTGCTTATGTGTAATGGTTTATTCTGTTATTACTGTACATGCTTACTGCTTACTAACCTTCTAATGAATGAATGAAGCAATAATCTAAGTAAAGAATTGAATACATAATTTTTCAGTCAGATCTAACTACTGATTCACCCCCCCCCCCTCTCAGTAGTTTTCCCAACAATTGGTATCAGAGTAGGTCTTTCTAAAAAAGCTTAGCCGCTAGAAGGAAGATCAAGCAAGATTAGCAATCAAGATGGAACAGCATCTATCAGGCCTCCGCTCTTTAACGGAAACCATTTAATCTTCTGGAAAACAAGGATGAGATCCTATCTTCAGTCTCTGGGATCAGATGTATGGGAAATTGTTGAAGGAGGATATCAATATCTAGCTGCAGTACCAACAGATCCGACAGAAAGAAAGAATTATGAAACAAATGCAAAGGCGGTCAATGCTCTATTGGGAAGTCTCACTGAATCAGAATTTGTCAAAGTCATGCAGCTGAATACAACAAAGGTAATATGGGACAAAATCATTCTAAGTTATGAAGGTGATGCAAAGGTAAAAAGTGCTAAACTCCAAACTCTCAGAATTCAATATGAGAACCTAAAAATGGATAATGAGGAGAGCATTGCAAATTTCTTTTTACGTCTTGATGATATTGTAAATCATATGAGAAATCTGGGAGAAACAATAACCGAATCTACTTTGGTTGAGAAAATTTTAAGATCACTAACGACAAAATTTGAGTCAAAAGTTTATGCTCTTGAATAAAAGCAGGATCTTCAAAATCTTACAGTGGTGAAACCTCATGGCATACTAACTTCATATGAAATGAGAAGAGGAGGACCATCTGAAGTCAAAGAAGCAGTCTTTAGAGCTTCTACAAAAGATAAGGAAGTACAAAAAACAGAAGGATCGAGATATATCTCAGAAGAAGATGAGGTAAATTTTGTAAAGAAACTTCAACTTGGCACAGGACGCTTCAGAGGTAAGCTTCCTTTCAAATGTTTTGATTGTGGAAGAGTTGGTCATTATGCTGCTAAGTGTCCTCATAAAGAAACACATAAAAAAGTGAAGGAAGTAGCAAGAAGGAATAAGAATCGGTTTAGCACTAGAAAAAGTTACTATACCCATGAAGACAGTGATGGGTTATCTGATAGTGAGGAAGAACAAGACACATGACAGGTGACAAAAACAAACTTCTTGCATATAGTGCCCTAGAAAAGGAAAAGAATGTTACATTTGGAAATGATACTCCTGCGGCCATTAAGGGAAAAGGGTCTATTTTTCTAAAAGAAAAGGTGAAAGCTAATGATGTCATGTATGTGGATGGATTAAAGCATAACCTGTTAAGTGTAAGTCAAATGTGTGATCAAGGAACTGAAGTTGTCTTTAGTTCAAAATAATGTGTGGTACGTGATCTTGATACAGGTAAAACAATTATAAAAGGAAACAGAACTCCAAGCAACCTGTATGTATTGAAGAACTACAAAGAACAATGTTACTTGAGTAAATCTTCAGAAAACTGGCTATGGCATAGAAGGTTGGGGCATCTGAGCTTCTCTCAGATCAACAAATCAAGCAGACTTAAAGTTGTCCGTGATCTTCCCAATATTACTCTACCCGAAAATATCATATGCAAGTCTTGCCAATTTGGTAAGCAAACCAGAGTACAGTTTAATGCCAAGGAAGGATCATCAAGTAAGCCTCTTGAACTCATTCATACTGACATATGTGGACCTGTGAGGAAAAAGTCACCACGTGGTGAACAATACTATATCTTATTTATTGATGATTTCTATAGAATGTGTTGGATTGGGTTGATTAAACACAAAGATGAAGCATTTGAGAAATTTCAGATCTTCAAAGCACTGGTTGAAAATGAATTAGATCTAAAAATCAAGTGTCTTAGATCCGATCGAGGAGGAGAATATACATCAGATGAATTCCTTGAATTTTGTGAACAACATGGCATAAAAAGACAGTTTTCTGTAGCTGGCACTCCACAACAAAATGGCATAGCAGAAAGAATGAATAGAATAGTTCAACAAATGGCTAGAGCTATGCTTGATGATTCCGAAACACCTGACACATTTTGGGGAGAAGCAGCACATACAGCGGTAAATATTCTTAACAAGGCACATGTTCATGTAAATAGTGATAAAACTCCATATGAACTCTGGTATGGTAATCCTCCCACTGTGAAGCATTTTAGAGTTTTTGGAAGCAAATGCTTTATCAAAAATAATAATGAAAAACTTGGCAAGTTTGAACCCAGAGCAGATGAAGGAATAATTCTTGGTTACTCCTCTAGGAGTAGAGCATATAAATGTTACAATAAAAGACTTCAGAAGATTGTTGAATGTATTGATGTTGTTATTGATGAGTCTCCTACAGCTCCAAAAGAAGAAAAACAAACAACAGATGAAGATGATGATGACATATATCCTTCTACATCAAATAGGAATGATATAGACAGTGAACCCAATGAAGAACCCAAAGATGATTTATCTGAAAAAGCTCCATCCAGATATGTTCAAAAGAATCATCCAGAATCTCAAATTTTGGGAGAAAAGGGATCAGGTGTACAAACAAGAAGGACTCTTGTGGGATCTTCTAGCAATTTGGAATTTATGTCCACTATTGAACTACACAATGTCAGTCAAGCTAGCAAAGATGAATGTTGGATTCAAGCCATGAATGAAGAGCTTGATCAAATTGAAAAGAATCACACTTGGGAATTAGTACTAAGACCTCATGACAAAAATGTCATTGGAACTAAATGGATATTCAAAAACAAGTTAAATGAGAATGGGGATGTTATAAGAAATAAAGCTAGACTTGTTTGCAAGGGGTATGCTCAACAAGAAGGTATAGACATTGAAGAAACTTTTGCTCCTGTAGCCAGACTTGAGGCCATAAGAATGTTTCTTGCTTTTTCAAGCTTCCAACAAATCAAAGTTTTTCAAATGGATGTTAAATCTGATTTTCTCAATGGTGATCTAGAAGAAGAAGTTTATATAGAACAACCAGAAGGATTCATTTTGGGAAATGATGAAAAACTTGTTTGTAGACTTAAAAGGCTCTATATGGTCTCAAACAAGCTCCAAGGGCATGGTACTATCGTCTTGACAAATATCTTCATCAACAAGGATTTTCAAAGGGGTCTTCTGATAGCAACTTGTACACAAAAACTGAAAATGACAAACTATTGATTGTGGTTGTATATGTCGATGATATCATTTTTGGAAGTAATAAAGAGTCTATGAGTCAGAAATTTGCTTCTGATATGCAGCAAGAATTTGAAATGTCTTTACTTAGGGAACTAACATTTTTTCTCGGCCTGCAAGTGCAACAAGGAACAGATGGTATATTCTTATCAGAAGAAAAGTACCTCAAGCAAATCATGAAGAAGTATGGCATGGAAAATTGCAAACCTGTAAGTACACCAATGATAACCGGATGTAATCTCAGTTCTAATGATGATTCCCCCACCGTAAATCAACCAGAATACAGATCTATGATAGGAAGTCTACTTTATCTCACTGGGACAAGACCAGACATCATGCATGCAGTTGGGATTGTTGGACGATTCCAAGCTAATCCAAAAGAGTCTCACCTTCAGGCTGTGAAAACAATATTCAAATATCTACAAGGAACTCAAGACTTTGGACTATGGTATCCAAAGAATGCTGATCTTACTCTTCATGCATACACTGATGCAGATTGGGCTGGAAATGTTGATGATCGGAAAAGCACTAGTGGTGGTGCATTCTATATGGGGCCCCAGTTAGTATCTTGGTTTAGCAAGAAGCAAAGCTATATTGCCTTATCTACTACAGAAGCAGAATATGTGGTTGCCGCATCATGTTGCACTCAACTTCTCTGGATGATGCAAACCTTACAAAACTTTCAAATCAAATGTTCACCTCCTATATCCATTATGTGTGATAACACAAGTGCCATCAATATCTCAAAGAATCCTGTTATGCATTCCAAGACCAAGCACATTCCCATCAAGTATCATTTCTTATGAGAACAAGTTCTTGAACAAAAGGTGAAGTTGGAGTATGTCCCCTCCAAAGAACAAGTTGCTGATATATTTACCAAACCTTTACCCAGGGAAGCGTTCAAATATCTCAGACAAAAGTTGGGAATAGTCTCTGCCATGCAGAAGATCAGATCTACTTAAATACAGAAGATTAAATTGGATACACGAATTTCCTGAAGGACAAAAACCGCGTATGGGTAGTTGCTGACAAATTTTTCTGGGTCAGCATTCTTCAGCACAGCTACGGTGCTGATGGGTGTCTCTGGATGCACAGGTTAAGGGGGAGCATTGGTCATGTGGAAAGGATGCATTGTTGGCATTCTAATTATTTGTTGTAGTCTGATCTCATTAATTCATTTCCGTTATTTCATTGAATATTACGTTTGAAGATGTAGCATGATCTCAGGGGGAGCATGGTATTATTAGTACATAGGTTCTTGATGTCAAAAAAATGTATTGGCCCCACAATATGTATGGCACCAGACCTCAAAAGGTACTCGAATTATTAAATTAGATTCAAGGTACTGCGGAGGCACTCCTCAGTATAGAAAGATCTTCGGACTGTTTTTGTCCCCGCAGTACCGTTGATCCTCGATCAACGTTAACCACATAGCTTTTAATGTGAAGATCTGATCAACCCTTTGCCATTGATGTCAAAGGGGGAGGAAAATCAAATAAAGGGACTTCTATAAGACAAACAGAGGCAGAGTATTGCCATCAATGCCAAAGGGGGAGATTGTTGGAAATGTTGTCATTGATGGCAAAGGAATTGGCAAAGAAGGAGCATCTGAAACAGTAACTATGAAAAGAGAAAAGCAAAGTAGCAGCAGAAGAAGAGTGCATAATTGAAGCAGAAATGTCCAGAGACAGAGTAGGAGAAAAAGGCCATCGAATAGAAAAAGAATAAGTGAATGTTCTAGTAAATGGTAATTCATGTGTGAACATATGTATGCATCCTGATGGAATCCATGATAATTAATGGTTCTCTGTATGTTATTCGAGGAACCGATGTTAATACGGTCGACAGTATATCCAAACTGGTAGACAGTGGATATATGATATGAACAAAGATATGGTTTTAAGCTCCACATGGAAGGGTCTACGCTATTAGTAAGGAGCAGAATGGCTTTCATAGAGAAAGGGACGAGGAGCGAGGGAAAATCAGTTATAACGCGGAAGAACTAAAACAGAGAATTTGGCATTGAACTCTCGGTGGAACATGGACTAACCCTTTGGAATCATGAACGGAACCTAGAAGGAAAGAGGTGGAAGGTAACAAAAGGAAGCGCGTCGGAACCCTGCGTGGAAGAGCGGAACCATGACCGAGTGAATAGTGAAGGCAGTTTCCGGGTTTCATCGCACCACCCTTCGGTGATAGGCGGTATTTCCTGGTTGGGGAGCGATTCCATAGAAACGTTGACACGTAGCAAAGGTGGACCCACGAAAACCGCTATCAAAGCATGCCATCGCACGTTAATGTTCGACCAAAGAAGCCGAGCAATATTATTGAATGTCGTTGATCTAGGAAGGGGTCATCGGATGATGTTCATTTGCTATAGATGCACGAAGGTTACCCAAGGTACGACGCGCCATCGCACGTTATCATCAGGGAAAATTTTAGGGGTGAATTTTAGCCCAAAGGCGAATTTTAAGGGGTTTTAAATTTTGATAGGGCGAATTTTTTATATAAAACCCATTTTCTATAGTTTTATAAAGTTAGCCCTATAATTATTTTTAAAATAATTAATTATTAAATATTAGCCCGCCAAAATAAATGCTCATAAAACTTTAAAAATGGAATTCGCTCTCTATTTTCTTTGCTTGCAGCAGATTTCAATGGAATTTGCTCCCGATTTTCTTTGCTTGGAGCAGATTTCAATGGAATTCACCTGGATTTACTGGGTCAGAGGGAGGTGTTGCAGTGATTTGCCCCATTTTTTCATTGGTTGGGGCTTGGAAGTTGGAGGTGTAACAAAAATTTCGCCAGATTCACTGGGTCGAAGAGATGTTTGGGGCTTGGACAATGGAAGGGGCTTGAAAGTTATGTGCAGGTGGAGATCGATGGAGATCTGGACAAATTTTCCATTCACCGATGACAGGCTCACCTACACGCATTGGCGAGGGCAACTCCCACCCTCTCCCGTGCTACTGCTCTCCCTCTCCTCAGACGTCTGGCGCATGTTATCCATAATGAAAAGCATGCAAGCGCTAGACATGTTTCCATACTCATCCAACACGCTGCAAGTTCACTCTAATTTGCTCGGACCCAACTGGATTTTGGCCTCGATTTGATCCAAAATTGCAGGCCCCCCTGGATACGCAATCCAGAACAAGTCGTCCCAATCTGAGACGTTGAATTGATCAAAAGCTTCTTTGAGGATCTTCTCAATATTCTTCAAAATGATCTGCATTCTAAGTGTCAAATTTGGGTGAAATCACTTAACCCTAAATATAGTTTAAGAAGGGATGGATGTAAAATACTATTTACTTCCTGGGTTTTTAAGTGTTTCTAATGTTAAATCAGTGCCTGAAGGTGAAATGTAAGACCCACTTCTTTGAGGTGCCCATCTATGGCTCCTTCACTGTTTTATAGAACTGAACTTTAATGATTACTTTGAATTGTCATTGCAGGAAGGATTTAGCAGCGCATAGATTTAACCATTTGGTACTTCAGGTGGAATGGATCCATATAGACACTGACCTTCTACTGCCCACAATGCTCCTTTTTGGACCAGAAACCAGGGTGCCCCTGTTTGGAATAATAAATCCTCTCTTACAGTGGGTGAAAGAGGTGATTGTTTTATTTATTAGAACATTTTGTTTATGGTATCATGATTAAATTACATGATTGTAACATTGATAGATTAAGTGAATAATTGCATTTCAAAATTTGAGCTTCAAATGTTACACTGGGTCTGATTCTCAGAGCGAGGCTTACTTCAATGCTATAGGTCCTGTTTTGTTGGAGGATTATCACCTAGTAGAAAATCTTGCCCAGTTTGACAGAGAAAGAATCCCTGAGCGAGTTGTCCATGCTAGAGGAGCAATAACCAAGGGCTTTTTTGAAGTCACACATGCTATTTCACACCTCACATGTGCTGACTTTTTGAGGGCACCTGGAGTTCAGACCCCTGTGATATTCTACTTCTCTACTGTTATACATGAACGTGGGAGCCCAGAGACTTTAAGGGATCCCAGAGGCTTTGCAGTGAATTTTTACACAAGAGAAGGGAACTTTGACCTTTTTGGAAACAACATCCCAGTGTTTTTTTTCGTGATGGTATAAAGGTTTGTTTATTGGGACCATACACTGAAATCCATTCCTCTCATTTTGAAGTATATGTAAAACTGAAACATATGCTTTTCACAAATTATTAACTCTTAATTTTTTAAACTTGTGTTTCTGGCTATGTAGTTCCCAGATGTCATTCATGCTTTGAAGCCCAATCTAAAAACCCATATTCAAAAGGCATGGCGTATCATGGATTTCTTTTCCCATGTACCAGAGAGCTGCCATATGTTCACATTTCTGTTTGATGACTGGGGAATCCCATATGACTTTAGACATATTGAAGGTTTTGGAGTTCACACTTTCAAGGTCAGGCACAATCTCTCAATATGTTCTCTATATAGTTTTAGATGCATCTGCACCAATATTTAGTTGTTAATGCAAGAAATTCTCTCATGAATGGGATACATGGATTTCTTAAGTCTGTGGTAAATATGTTAGTGTGTTAAATATTTGTTATTAGTTGTTCTAGTGCAAGCCTGCCAGTTGCACTTTGGAATCCTTTCTATCATTGAAATTCATGATACTCATGAAGCCAGATTACTACAAGCAAACTTGTAAGCAGATAGGCATTTTGGATCAATGTTGGCATTGCAAGCCACACCTAATAAGTAGCATTCAACACTAAACTTTATTTGAGCTCTAAGATGCATGAGTTCAAATCAATTTCATAAGCTAAACAGAGTCATACTACTATTTTTTTTTTCATTTCTCAACACATTGAGCTTGCCTGCTGCATAAAATGGTAATCAGCCAGTCTTTGAGCTCTAAGCTTCACGAGCTCAAATCAATTTCATAAGTTAAAAAGAGTCCTACTACTATTTTTTTTTTTCATTTCTCAACACACTGAGCTTTCCTGCTGCATAAAATGGTAATCAGGCAGCCTTTGAGCTCTAAGCTGCACGAGCTCAAATCAATTTCATAAGTTAAACAGAGTCCTACTACTATTTTTTTTTTCATTTCTCAACACACTAAGCTTGCCTGCTACATAAAATGCTAATCATCCAATCTCAAAGTCACATTCAAAACACGCTAGCATAGCACAATACTTTCAATTACATGTTTCAGGTTTTGTGCCATATGATAGTTTGATTTACTATGTTTATGTTTAAAATATGATAGTAATCCTAGTACATATTTATCATATATGAAAATGGACTAGTGATATGCTTAGGAGATGGTTAGATTGGATGCGATGGGGATTTACCCAAGTTTTGAAACCATCTCTGAAAATTTCATAAAATTTCCCTCTGGTTTCATTTCATACCCACCCTTTGAATATTTATTTTAAACCCTTGGATTTGGGAACTTCAAGTATCCTTATTTGTTGTCAAATGAACCATGCTTGAATAATTTGTCATTACTGTTTAGATGACCTGATTTCTTTTTATCTTCTTTGCAGTTTATTAACAGAGAAGGTAAAGAAACCTACTGCAAGTTTCATTGGAAGCCTACTTGTGGACTCAATTCTTTGCTTGATGAGAAGGCTGTAATTGTTGGAGGTACCAATCACAGTCATGCTACACCTAATTTAAACTGAAAAATGCTACACCTTCCGAAATTAATTGTTGGAGGTACCAATCACAGTCAAGTATCAATCTTGCATTTTTTTATGGCCTGGAGTATCAAGCTTTTTGAATTATTGCATGATTTATCATGTAGAAGAATCATACCCTAGCCAAAATGTAGGGATGCCTGTAAAGAATGTTGATACTTGTAAATTCTCCCCTATTGATTAGCCGAATTAAGTTTATCATTCAGTTCCTCTATGTCTAATTTGAAATTATCAGGAGATAATGGCGTAGATTAAATAGAAAGAATAAATATATCATGTAGCTCACATGCTAGTGTTAAAAATCTCATGTATCAATCTTGCATTTTTTCTGGTCTAGATTATCAAGCTTTTTGAAATAATGCATGATTTGTCATGTAGCAGAGTCATAGCCTAGCCAAAATGCAGTTATGCCTGTAAACAATGTTGATCCTTGTAGAATTTCCCCTATTGATTAGCCTAATTAAGTTTATCATTCAGTTCCTAGGTGTCTAATTTGAAATTATTAGGATATAATGGTGGAGATTCCACAGAAAGAATAAAAATATCAAGTAGGTCACATGGTGGTGTTAAAAATCTCAAGTATCAATCTTGCATTTTTTTTCCCGGTCTAAAGAATTAAGGTTTTCGAATTATAGCATGATTTTTTCATGTAGCAAAGTCATGGTCTAGCCAAAATGCAGGGATGCTTGTAAAGAATATTGCTATGGAAAGACCTGATTCAGTCCGTTTAACTGCTCGGGATTTCTTTGCTTCAGTTTGGCATCTTTGTTCTGTATTTAAAATTTGAATATTTTGAGAATTTGGAAACAAGAATGGATCCATTGGCTAGGCAACATGGTCATGGACCACAGTCCTTGCATTTGTAATGAGAAAATAGGCTATAAATAAAAAAAATAAGGCCTTATGCTACGGTGCACAATATGTAGCTTGTACTAGCTGCAAATCTAGTGGTGGGTAGATTTATCACCTTAGGATGTGCATCCAATGCAGGTTGAGTAATTTCCTCTCTGATGCTACTAGCAACACAGATCTTTAATCTCTGGAAGGACAAATCAAAAAATAGGAAAGCTAGGTTCTACATGCAATCCCTTAAAATTGTTTAACTAGAAGGCAGCTGATACTATCTTCCAAAAACATGGCCAACATGCAAAGATAATTAGTCATAATTGGTCTAATTTAATGATGGCAAGTACTGCTTAAAAAATATGCAGACAAATTTTATTATTAAAGCTAACAAAGCCATGAGTAGCCATTCCCATGGCCTGCTTTTATTGCAGTTTAAATTAGGTGTGGCTGTAATTGTTGGAGGTACCAATCAATGGTGAAACATCTTAACATGAAATCATCGATGTAAGAGATAAGTAATTGAGTGGTGATGGAGCTGAGATTTGAAGTATCTCTCAGGTTTTTTTGCTGATATGTGAATTTGAAGAAAAACATCAAAACACAATATTGCAGCAGTGTCTCTCAACAAGGAGATTATATCTTGATCAATCCTTACTATGATATGTAGGAATTTAGGTGTAGGCTAAGTGAATTTTTTTTTGAAATTATTAATTCTTCACATTCTTGGCTTGGAGGGCCGTTGTTGGCTATTGTGGCTATAATAAATGGGCTAATGACGCCATGTATGGCAGTCTGCTCTTGGAGAAATTTAATGTTGAAAGACATGAAAGCCATATGTGGCAGTGAAATATATGCCTTCAGTACCATGGATCTTATTATCAAAGAATATTTAGGTGTTAGTTCCTGTTTAACTACATACATTGTCCTGTGGAATTTGCTCCTTAAAACTTTGTGAGCTCTCCGTATTTGCCAACACTGTGTGCTTATGATTGGCTAGCGGACACAATTTAAGTTTCTTTCTACAGCGAGTGCTGGGTTCTGCATTCTACAGCTGAATATGCCAACCATATCATAAGTCAAACAGGCTTAAAGAAGCCTTCAGATGATGTATTGAATTTGGTGAGAAGAGACTTATTCAGTTAATTCCATAAAACAGTTCCACATATGCCTTCTCCATTTTTTATGAAAGCTCATAGATGGTGAGACTTTGGGTTACATGATTGCAACCTCCATCCTCGTCTATTTGATAACTGGTTTAAATGTCAACCTATAAATTTCTGTCTATCCTAGTCATCGTGAACAGACATTTAAGGATGCTTCATAGATGTAGGATAATAAGGAGATATTTGACTCAATATTTCAGCCATAAGCTTATCAACTTCAAAGAAATTAATCTGGCTTTTCTGATTTCATATTTTGATTGCAGGGGTAGTGCATTACCAAAAACAATCAGTGCAAAAGATGACAAATGTCTGTGGTTAGATAACAAGCGATTTGTTGTTTGTGGTGATTTTTTGTTGCTCTAGATGTTGAAGGTGCCATATTGAGTGGCCTTGCTGCAGCTTCAAAACTTTCACATGTACACAATTCTCTATAGCTCCTTAATCACGTCAAATATTTGCTGAACTTAGGACATGTCCAAACAATAGTTTTCCTTTCTAATGCTGGAATCTATCGGGTGTTGTCACGTCCAAACTATTTATGTGAATTAGCATTTGATCTCTTTTCATGAGCATTTTTTTGTTTGTAGCAATGGGTTATTGTAGCAACAACTCCATATTAAAGTCATTATACACTGTCCAACATCATCAATATGGTTCTCTTTTTTTCCATCTATACATTTTAAGTAATAGAAGTGTGTCAAAGCCTTTGTTCACTTTACCATGAAGAGCTCAAAAAGAATGACAATGTATCATTGATCGAGGAAAGAAATAAGTTGTAGCCCCCCTTGCAACTTGTTACATGAAAATGATTCTCTATATGTTATTGTTTTAGTTTTTTCATATTATTTCTCTTCCAAATATTATTAGAAAGAACATGTTGCCCAAATAAAATGACATTGGCTGGTGTTAGATTTTAAGCACAAGTATAGGATCTAGTTATGATAAAATGCTACACTAATTACTGCAAGTAGAAAGGGAGACAATAGAATAAATTAACATTAAAAAATACTAAGTGAATAGAAAGCCAATTTGAATTCACTAGATTTTTGCTTGACTTGAGTATAATTAAATGACTTTTTCATAGAGAAGTCATGTGCTCATAGAGAATTCATGTGCTCTAAGTGTGGTTCCAAGTGCATGCACAACCAACAGAAAACTACCTCTCCCTTAATTGTAGTTATCTGGGACAAAAATTGAGTTGTAGGGTCTCTAATAGAGTCAGGGTCACTAATAGAGTCAAAATATCTACTGAAAAACTCTAAAATATGCTTGCTACATGTCATATGGCATGATTTTTCACCTATGATATTCATTTCAATGGATATTTTTGGACTGTTGCAACAGGGTACATTTTTAAATTTGATGGATTAACATATTGGTGCACACAAGGAGAGAGGAATATCACTAAGATGGATGGTATGCATTCTCAGATGCATGCATACTGAACTGAAGGGTACACCTCCCTAATTCTGTTCTTAGCGGCATGCACAGGAATTTTTGGACTTAATGTGCAGGTTTCAAGGAGGAATAGATTTTTAAAATAAGAAAAAAACATTGCAACGAGGATGAATTCTAGGAGTTTTGATCTCTGTCATTGCAGATTCAGAATCTAAAAGACTTGTAAATGCATGAAAATCTGGAATGAGTAAAGCTTGGGCACTTGGTCGTCTTCCTCATGTATTTTCCATTGTTGGTGAATGCTTACATCTCTATTTTTCAGCCTAGTCAAGTTAATTTTGTGACATGGTGTGGGCCTTTGTCCCCTAGTTTCACTAAGATTATTATGAATTTTCCTAGTGGGTGGAGGCACGAGAACCTCTAGAATCCCTATTTCATCTAGTGTCTATTATAAATCCCTTGAGTAAAATATTTCAGTCTCTGGAATCCAGTTCAAGGGTGATAGTCGAAAGTAAGCTTAGCTGTCCCTATCTATGGTTTAGTGGAGAGTTGTAGTACCTAACTCAATTTCCCAAATCTAGTAATAAATTATGAAAATCTACTGATTCTAGAGGTTCATAATTTTATGAAATTTGCGCAATTCTATCAGTAGATTTTCATTTTTAATTAAATTTGGTCTTGGTCCTCTAACTCACCCCAAACACATATATAAAATATTTTATTCATATTATTATGTCGGCTTCTTATCTATATAGTTTTTATTTGTATTTTTGTTTTGAAATATTATTTGACACATACATAACACATCTACCTCTATACTAGGTTGTTGAGTGTCCCTTTCAGGGCAATAAAGTTTTTTGTTTGCTGCAATATTGCGTGTATTTCTGCAATTTACTTTTGCTTCACATCTCTGCTATTTCATGTTAAATTCCGTGATTTAATGGTTTTTCCACCAGATTGCTTTAAATCCAGATCGTTGAATTTCAAATAAATAAATGGAAAAAGTATTAGTGCCTATCAGTGCTACTTACAGGCCCAGGATGATAGACAGAATAAGTTGGTTTGTCTGTAAAGAACAAAAAACCCTTTCAATTAGATGTTAGAGATTGGATTTGTGCCTAACAGTCTGTAATTTTTTGGAGCAAAGCTAAATAGTATTTATGACACTTCCAGGAAGGATAGTGTAATTCTGGCCAGTTCATTTGAATATAAGTGTAGGATGAGATGCTTTTTATTTGGTAGGAGAATGGAGATAGGCAGATGTGATTTCCATCCTGTTGGTGAGAAAGCCATGTTTCCGAGTTGCCTGGTTTTGAAAAGCCTCAGACTTCTGTAAATATGTGGAATTAAGGGCACAATAAGAGGATCTTTGTATGAAAGGAGTAGGATAAATCTCATCCACTGCACCACTGAACATGCAGAGATTTAAGCCATGTGGATACAGCCAGCCATGATAGAGCTGTATGCTGGCATGTACCAGCACTATAACGCCAACATCACAGTATGACCAAGATGAGCGTGTAATGCTGGTGTTCTAGCCTGACCAATACGTGATAACCTAGAAGGTAAACACTGCAGGTGTATGGCATACGGGCTGGCATAAAAACCTGCAGCTTGGAGGGCATCAGGGACAAGATCTATCCTTGGGTTCTACTTCTATGTTGTATCCCCTTAAAACAATCTCCTTTTGTTTAATCTTTTCTTCTGCTCATATCACCTAAGAAAAGGATGTAAAATACCACTTTTAGATACGTTTAATTCTCAGCATGTTTCATAAGTCATTATGGGAACTTACTACAACCAAAAGTCTTACCATATCTCCTGGGATGAGTGTCCTTTCTTGCCAGAGCACCAAGAGGACTCTTTCCATTCAAAATACATGTCATTTGGTATAGTGAACTTGTGAATGGGTGTGGGTACTTGAGCTATTTCTTTCCAAAGAGAACATGAGTGCCCTTCCCATATGCTTATGTCGTGGGTGATTATCCAGCATTAAGAGTGAGATATGTCGCACAATGATTATCCCAACGAAGGTTGCCAATCCATTCTACAAGATTACCATTTTTAATTTAAAATAGGTTTCATTCTCATTACCAATGGTCTTTTTATGAAGAGCAAGAGAAATAATGGGGTTCTTTGAATCAAAGGAATAGATCAACTAAAGAGGTATAAAAACCCTCCATGCAAAATAAATAAAAATACGAGGTGCAGAATTCACACATAGGATAGAAGACAACTTCTTTGAACAACCAAAAAGAAGGGCTCATCTTTGACAGTGGTCTTCTGCAGTTTATTTAGCTCCCATTCAGTGACAGGAGTTCGAGCCACTGTGAGTGTACAGTATGGAAAGCTATTATGGACAAGATAGTTATGTAAAAAGGTCCAGCGTTTTTATTTTCCGTGAATGATCAGCGAGGTTAGCAAGTTGTAATTATTTTAACTTATGATTATCCTCATTAATATTCTCCTCGATTAGTATATGGTTATATGACCCAACTAAAATCTGGCAGCGTTGTCAAATTGTACTCTTAACAGACTCTGAGTTACTGATTTGGAAGAATAATTTTGAAGGAAAAGTGATAGATGGGGAATATTCTAATGGTTTGACATATTCAATATTTGTTTTCTGCCTCTTAGTAATTTCTTGTTTCATCCTCCTTTAACTTAAAGCTGACTGTTGGCCCAGCTTGAGCAGGACCAAGGTGTTGAACTCGTACAGGAGCTTTTTTTGACATTATTTTTTATTGCGGTAATCAAAATGTATTTCTTCCCATCATTGAGTACACTGGTTGTTCGCTTACGTATGTTAGAGGAATAGTATATCTCTAACATAGACTACTTTATGGTAAAGCCAGCGCCACTGATGTATAAAATAGCATTGGTGAATTGCATTGATGGTCTTTATCTCTTAAGGTTATCCGTTGTTTTTGTGCATGTATTTGTAGCGGTCCTCTGTCTAGGCATCCTGTGGATGTGCAGTGCCTCTTATTTTATTAGTGTTATTTACTTTTACTTCCCTAGAGAAAACTGGTTGCAATTTTGGTTGTTTATTTTGTGGGGTTCACCATGTAGATGTGAATGGTATACATGATACTTAGTCCCGAGTTTCACTTTTTGCAGATTTTAGGTATAGTTGAGGCAAATTTATTGTTTTACATATTGTTTTTGACATCTGAAAGTGCAATCTGCATCTGTGGTGTTGTGAAGGGCCGAATATGATAGAGCATGACGTGCAGTCTCCTATTTACATGCATGTGCAAGCACATGGAAAGGTTGCTTATTTTGTCAATCAGAGTAAAAGGAAATAAGTTATTGTCCATCATTGGCCCCTGGAGGTTAGGAGAGCTCGTGTAGGTAACATCTAGTTGCCCCCAGGGATATCCAACTTGGTCCACTCAGTCAGCCATTTCCTAGAGGACATTCCCAGGATCTGTATTAGTACCTTCATGATAGTTGACAACAAACAGTGCTAGCTCCTCTTCTACTTCTAATCCAGAGTAGTGTCCTTATTGCATAGAGCAGTACCGATTCCTATTTATTTTCTAGGGCTTACCACTTGTGTTTACCTCTCTGTGCTTTTTATATTTATTTGTACTTCTGTTTGTGCCTTGGAGTTGTTTTCAGTATTCTCTTTTTGAATTGTACTTTCTAGTTCCATCAACCTATTTTGGCTATTTGTGGACATTAATAAAATTTTAGTTTGTTTTATTACTCCCGTCAATAATTAGCACTAATAATTTGCACAAATTAATTTGTTTAACTTCCATTACTGTCCCTGATTTGTATATTTAGATCTATATTACATTAGACTTTGTAGCATAAAGTCAGTTCTAGAGTGGATAAAGTGATATATGCTTCCCCACTTGTAATTTTTCGCAATACGAGTTCCAAAATTTTAACAACCCCATCTCTTTAAAAGATGTATTGCAGCCTTTTTGAGTGGCATGCTCCTTATGAATATAATAAGTCAGTCAAATACTTAATATTTCTTGGCTTGGAAATGAACTTAAACTTTGATTTTCTTAAGTTGCCTATAACCAGAAAAATATATATTTTCTACTTCTAGCTCTATATAAACAAGATAACTACGAGTAATCACAAGTTCTCAAATGATGCCTTGGTTTTGAAAGTTTTCAAGCCCAACATTATACTATAACATACATAATATAGCTAATAATTTTGAGATAAATTATGAGTGAATAGTTGGAAGCGATCACTTATTTTTTTGCAAGTGTATTTCAAGTTTTAATGTTGAATATGATGCAGTTTCCATTGAAACACCTTTCAACATTTTCTTTCCAAGTTGGTAAAAATGAAAAAAGTACTCATTGACTAAGCATTTCCATAGCCTTGTCACAGCATGATGAATCCTGATACTGATATTGTACAACAGCTTGCAGACAAGTTTGTTATTCCCTCCAATCATTCAACCTTTCCTCAAAATCATGTCCAATACTCAAAAGTTGATAAACAAACCAACCATTCTTCCAAAACATTTTGTATTGCCTCCAACTTTATCACCTACATCACCTTTATCTCGCATGAAAGATGTATCCCTGCTCCCCGGCATTACTTTGCACCTCTCAGTGCAAATGCTAGTATTACTTGATTTTCCATGCTTATGTGGAACATGGTTGAGAGAAGGAACTATAACAACAATGGATTTGCATGAAAGATTTATAATTTTTTCAAACATGAAAGTTGTGATTCGTTAATAAGTTTCTTCATTATTTTATAAATCATTACATGTCAAACTGACTTTACTCCTTGACTGCCATTGCATTCAACTTTGTGCACAAGTATGATTTAAATGTATCAATCAAAAGTATGATTTTATCTATATTTGATAATGCAAGTTGAATACATCATACAATACATAGGAGTGCTATGGCTATGAATTTCAATATGAAATAATCTATTAATTGCTACTATTACTATTATATAAGGGGTGCTCCTCCAATGGCCATTTATTAGCTATGTGAAGAAGGCTTTTTCAAATTTGTATTTACTATAAGATTATGTATAGCTGAGTTGCAGACAACTAAGTAGAATTTGGTAGGAATTTTGGAGTATGTGTAATTCATAATGATCTTGTCTTCTCTTCATTGATGACTTTTCAATGTGTAAGTTTTGACCTAAGCCATTGCATTATCAATGTGTCAAGGCTCAAAACTGGACCTATATGTCAACTACTTATGATCTTTCCTAGGAACATGACTCCTAATTTTTGTAGGTTTAGAATTTATCACAAGTCTGCTCTATTATGGTCGAATTTGTGGAGGTTATCTCAAAATTTATTTAAGGTACCATGGATCTAAATTTCTTATGAACTTTCAACACTATAACAAACTTTGGGGAAAATTGTTGATCAATTCTCACTTGGTTAGGGTTATAGATGTTAATGAAAATTTTGTGTGCATGCATGAGAGTTGGGTGCAAATGCACAATGTTGTGTAGCATTAGTGTGATAAATATGGGATAGTGCAAAGCATATTTTTGAAGATTAGTCTAATTTGACTCGTACCTAATCAAATCAATCAAGTTGATTTTTGGTTCAATGGTTAATTGTTGGTTCAATGGACAGAAGATCTTGCAGGCCCAAATACCAAAGGGAAAAATGGAGCCCATCACAGGGTTCTCTTTGTAATTCTCCACCACTGCTACCTTCCATGCTTCCTCAAACTCCTCTCCAACCTCAATATCAGTGCTAGTAGTAGCATGACCAACAACACTACACTTAGCAGAACTAGAAGAACACGTTTTCAAAACTGCACGAGAACTACTTCCCTCACGAGTCACCGTGTGCTATACTTGGTCTCGGTAGTTCGCTACCTTCAACTCCTGGTTCAACTACCATATCTTCATTGGAACCAACACCCCGAACTCCACTAGACAATGATTCGCCATTTTGTACTAGTGATTCGCCATTTGTACTGGTGATTCGCCATGATTTTACAAGATAATATAATCTCATGAGAGATTCGCCAAAAAAATTATATATACATATTATATTATTAATAAAATCACCTTCCATTTTTCCTATGTATCATGGGGATTCGCCCAATTATTATACATGTAAATTTAGGTGGGTTCTTAAAATTTTCCCTGGTTATCATCCGTGCATCATCAACGAATGATATCCGTCGGATCATCTGAAGCCAAGCGATGTGCTCTCCGCCATCGGATGGAAACGATCGTTAGCAATGGGCCCCAGTTTTTAAATTATATTGATTGGGCCGTCAATTATGTATGTGGGGCCGAAACCAAAGGTCTATTTAAAAGCCATTTGATAAAAGCGCTGGTTATTAATATAAAGTTCTATTATATATTTAATTTCCAAAGTGTGTGAATAATGTTTATTTATCAAATTCCACGAATTTGATAAATAAAATTCCAATAAAAGAAAGAATACCATTAGCATTTGAGTGGCTTTGACTCATGGTATTGATAAAGGCTAAACTATATAAGGAGAAGAGGATCATAATACAAGGTGTGCATGCAGAGGAGTTGTTAATGAATAAATCTCTTTTAGAGATATCTGTGTGATTGAACTCTGTTTTCTGAAAAATTTGAATCTATGATGCACCTATGAAGTTGACGAAGGATCAAGATCTCTAGATCTAGAAATGATGAATGCCTAGGAAGATTTGCAATGAAATAATGAAGATCTAACGTTAGTCTGATGAAGAAATTGATGAAATTTGGTGGATCTAAGGGTTGAAGTCTTTTGCATGAAAGTGGAAGCTTTCTGCCAGTACAAGCTGGTGTCAAGATCAGGAGCTCCCTTCCAGTAGTGACTGGAGAACGAGAGAAGGTTGTAGCTCTCTGTAGGTGGGTGCCTACGTGCTGGTATAAGTCTGCGCCAACACATAAATTGTAAGAAGTTCTCTTAATAATAAACATTGAAGATAGAAACGACAACAGCAGTGGTTTTCTCCCAAAGGATAAAGGTTCATGAATGGAAGGGGAAAATCTTGACCAGATAGCGCTTCTAGAAGGCCCCAGCTGGGAGAATATTCTGTTGGAAATGTTGTCATTGATGGCAAAGGAATTGGAAAAGAAGGAGCATCTGAAATAGTAACTATGAAAAGAGAAGAGAAAAGTAGCAGCAGAAGAAGAGTGCATAATTGAAGCAGAATTGTCCAGAGACAGAGTAGGAGAAAAAGGCCATCGAATAGAAAAAGAATAAGTGAATGTTCTAGTAAATGGTAATTCATGTGTGAACATATGTATGCATCCTGATGGAATCCGTGATAATTAATGGTGCTCTGTATGTTATTCGAGGAACCGATGTTAATACGGTCGACAGTATATCCAAACTGGTAGACAGTGGATATATGATATGAACAAAGATATGGTTTTAAGCTCCACATGGAAAGGGTCTATGCTATTATTAAGGAGGCCTGACTAAGCTTACAGGAGAAGTAATGAGGAGCGAGGAAAATCAGTTATAAAGCAAAGAACTGAAACAGAGAAAGCATTTGGCATTGAAATCTCTATGGAACACGATCAACCCTTTGGAATCATGAACGGAACCTGGAAGGAAAGAGGTGGAACGTAACAAAATGAAGCGCATCGGAACCCTGCGTGGAAGAGCGGAACCATGACCGAGTGAATAGTGAAGGCAGTTTCCGGGTTTCATCGCACCACCCTTTGGTGATAGGCAGTATTTCATGGTTGGGGAGCGATTCCATAGAAACGTTGACACGTAGCAAAGGTGGACCCACGAAAACCGCTATCAAAGCGTGCCATCGCACGTTAATATTCGACCAAAGAAGCCGAGCGATATTATTGAACGTCGTTGATTTGGGAAGGGGTCATCGGATGGTGTTCATTTTCTATAGATGCGCGAAGGTTACCCAAGGTACGGTGCACCATCGTGCGCTATCATCTGTGCATCATCAACGAACGATATTCGTTGGATCATCTGAAGCCGAGCGATGTGCTCTCCGCCGTTGGATGGAAACGATCATTAGCAATGGGCCCCAGTTTTTAGATTATATTGATTGGGCCGTCGATTATGTATGTGGGGCCAGAACCAAAGTTCTATTTAAAAGCCATTTGATAAAAGCGCTGGTTATTAATATAAAGTTCTATTATATATTTAATTGCCAAAGGTTGTGAATAATGTTTATTTATCAAATTCCACGAATTTGATAAATAAAATTCCAATAAAAGAAAAAATACCATTAGCGGTTGAGTGGTTTTGACTCATGGTATTGATAAAGGCTAAACTATATAAGGAGAAGAGGATCATAATACAAGGTGTGCATGCGAAGGGGTTGTTAATGAATAAATCTCTTTTAGAGATATCTGCGTGATTGAACTCTGTTTTCTGAAAAAGTTGAATCTATGATGCACCTATGAAGTTGACGAAGGATCAAGATATCTAGATCTAGAAATGATGAATGCCTAGGAAGATCTGCAATGAAATAATGAAGATCTGACGTTAGTCTGATGAAGAAATTGATGAAATTTGGTGGGTCTAAGGGTTGAAGTCTTCTACATGAAAGTGGAAGCTTTCTGCCAGTACAAGCTGGTGTCAAGATCAGGAGCTCCCTTCCAGTAGTGACTGGAGAACGAGAGAAGGTTGTAGCTTTCTGTAGGTGGGTGCCTGCGTGCTGGTATAAGTCTGCGCCAGCACAAAAATTGTAAGAATTTCTCTCAATAATAAACATTGAAGACAGAAACGACAGCAGCAGTGGTTTTCTCCCAAATTGGGTTTCCACCTTAAATACTGGTGTTCATATGTGTTGCTTATGTGTGATGGTTTATTCTATTATTACTATACATGCTTAATGCTTACTAACCTTCTGATGAATTAATGAAGCAATAATCTAAGTAAATAATTGAATACATAATTTTTCAGTCAGATCTAACTACTGATTCACCCCCCCCCTCTTAGTAGTTTTCCCAACATATTCGACCAGTTGGGCTTCTAGAACTTAATTTTCTTCTTATTTTACCTTTTACGAGGATCCGCAGTTTTAATGAGCATAACGTGCAGGATGTGCCACAGGTTTTATATCAATAAACCACGGTACCACAGGAAAGGACAACGAAAAGTGCGAAGTTATGATTTTTAGGGTTTTTAAGAGCTTTCCTCCAGTTCCAAGACTTGATTTAGGAACTTTATGTTTTAAGACCACTAAGGGAGCAATAAATAGGTGATGATGAACCTATATAGATAGCTAAACGTCATGGTGACAAATTTTAGTGTAACAGATTGCACCCTAAAGTGCGAAGTCTGAAGAGTTCTGAAGAATTATGAAGAGTGAAGTTATTTATCATTCCGAGGATCGGGTTGCACGCACACTGGTTGAAACCCTGAAAAAACATTCAATGCAAGCATATATATATGTATATCATCGCTGAGGTAGGCATTCTCATACTCAGATCAAAACTAACTACATGTTCTGATACAGAAATGATTTTAGAATTACGTGAAGTAGTAGACACAACATGGATGCAGCCATCTATCGTAAGTATTCTATTGTATGATGAATAATAAAACTCCTCGTAGCCTAGATGGTGGAAACTAGATCCAGGGTCTTGATTCCTGCTTCTCGAACTAGTACGATTTTATCCATGCGATTGATTGTGTTGAAGTCGAACATGGTAGAAACCACTTGATTACCAGTCAATGATGTGAACTATTAACAAGTGTGAGAGAAACCACCAATAATGAAAATGGTTCTCAAAGTACTTAGTACAATCTATGAAATGTGAATTTGTGATCTGAAGTTGAACATTTCACAGAATCGTTCAATCGAAGGTCAATGATGCAACCTATCGTCGAAGGCGAGAAACCTGCCATTAGGGCATGCACATTCCAAGGTACTGTTAGGATTATAGATCGAATTTCTAGATGATGAGTTGTCGCTGATAGAAACTGATCCACCGTAGGAAAGCCTACGACATGAAACCATTAGATCAAATTTTGAAGAAATTTTAAGCAAGGACTGGCTCAGGGATGGTCAACGCAAATGGAGACAAATTTTTGCAATGAATGGTTTATTAAACTGATCTCTTGAACACATAACGACACTACAGATGGTGACGATTGATCTAAAGATAATACCCAGAAACCAGTTGAAGACTTTCAATGTGGTTCAATTAACTGTTTGGTCAAAGGATTTTCCCAACCCAAATATGAATGTGACAAAAGTGTCGTGTTCAAGAGTGGTATACAACTTTCTAAAATGAAGTGTGACAACTAGATTCATTTTCTTTCTTTTCCCCCACCATTTCTGGCAAGTACCTCTTTATTTTTGACAAGCTTAAGGAGGATAACATTTGCTTGTTATATAAGCTCATCCTTCGGATGAGTCCAACTTATTATTAAAATCGAACCCTAAGAAGGAGTGGTTCGTTCTTGTTTATAATTTACAGGTCCTTTACTGTTAAGTTTTAACAAGTTTAGTATAGGTGAAACTAGGTGTTTTTCAATTTTAGGGAGTCAGAAGAAAAACTTAAGAAAACTTCGTCCGTGTACTTTTTCATAAATTTATTCTCTCAAGCCCGAAAAATGATAAAATAATACAGGAGAGAACTCTATTGACCATGATTATCCAACGTATACCTTTTTCGTAAATAGTCCATTTCAGTCCGAAAAACGGGTAAACTTATACTGAAGGGACGACTATTCATTTCCTTTAACGAGTTCGAATAGTCAAGTACTCGGCAATCTTTTCATATTTAGAGAGTCTGAAAATGGCTTAAAAGAGAACTCGAGGGTTTCGCTTTTTTGTAATTTTCAAAAGCTCGAAAAAATGATAAAAGTATACTCATTATCAAAATAATCCTTTTCACTTGACAATCATGTTTTCTGCACATAAACTCAAAAATTAAACATATATGTTTCCAATAAGTAAAAACTTCCTAAAAATAGCTTTTTAAAGTGGAAAATAAATAAAATATTATTTTATTTATTCAAAAAATATTATAAAAAGCAGCTCAACTAAGTCATTTTTACCTTTTGTGTTCAGAATTGAGAGCTCTGGGAAAAAAACATTCTGGAGGTGATAACGGGAGAACTGGCCAGTCAAATCGAATTCTGTTGAATCCAGTTAATCCACAACACTCTTCTCTTCATTTTCATCTATTTACATTCTCTTTTTAAGTTTTTAAATTCATTTTTGGAGGGAAATATGGTTCAAAATTTTTCTCACGGGGGTCCATAGGCCAGCCATTGGTTACCTGCGGACCCCGATAATTTTCTTAAAAGAAAATTATTGAGCTACTGCATTTTTTATGAAGGATGCATACGGGGGTCCGCACTGTCTTAATATTAAAATTGTGGGGGCACCTTAAGGAAAAGAAATTGAATAATTCTCTCAAAAATTGAGAAATTCTTTTACTCTAATAGCTTCTAACCATCAAATGCGTCCATTTGCAGGTCATTGCACAATGTTGGAGTAGCGAGAATGTGAACATGAAGAGATAGATGATATGCCCATGAATAGTCTGGCCATAATGCGCACTTTAAGAGATTGTGGTTTATACAAATTCTGGGCCATTCAGGGTATGAGAGCACAGGTAGAGCTAATGTCCTGGATAGTAAATAAATGGGACGTTCAGGAACAATTCTTTATCGTCGAAGATCACAAGTTAAAATTTGAGCTTGAAGATATCTACTTCCTCACCAGTTTACCAAAAAGAGGTGAACCAATCTCTTTGTTCAGGGCTAGGCAAGGTGGCCAGCCTATTTCTAGTTACAAACAAGTGTTTTGTAACGAGGAATCTGATCCCAAGGACAACCGGATAGACATAAAAACTATCATATGTCTTGATCTGAAATTCATTGCAATTACTGTTACCAGATTATGTGGGAGTGCAGCTCTACACGTGGCTACCAAGTCACAGATGCAAATAGCTATTGAGTGCTTCAGAGGCACTACCTTCAATTGGTCTGAGGGGGTGTTGACCAACATGAAAGGTCAACTGACCAGAGTGAAGAACTCGAAGTTGAAAAACTTTGGGTATGGAGCGATTTTAGTATCTTTCGCTTTGGAGAGGATTTCGTCTCTTGCCCCTCAACTGATCCCTGTTGATCCTGGTGAACTCAGAGAGCCTTGCATCGTACGATGGGTGGCACTTATGGCTTGCCATGGTGGCGATGTTTGTACAGTAGTCCGGTTCACTTCATCATACTTCCGTTGGTTAGAGAACCAAATCTTTGCTTTTGAGGATTTCCCATATGCAGGTATAGACTTTTGAGGAGATCACGAGATGCCTTTACCTCCGGGGACATAATGGGATGAGTCAGGTAATTGAATTTTTTTAATTTTTTTTTAATTTTAATTTTATTTGTTTTTTTAATCATCTAATACTGATAACAAAAATTCAAATGCAAATTTTGGTCCATGAAGACCAGCCAATCTCCGCTGCTTCGAGAGGAAGCGAACAGATCCTATTGCACCGCCAGAGAACCAGGCAACATAGATTCTCACTAATTTAGAGCATAATCTGGAGAGTTTGACTAGAGACATTCCAAAGACTAAGATGGACGATATTCCTCTTCGTCTCCAGAGGCATGTCGCTGGTGTTCCTGGACAGTCTCGAAGATACTTGCGTAGAGTGGCACAGGCTATAGTATATTATCATGATCATCATCACGGATAGTGGATGATCATTGCAGATTACTGTATTTTTTTTTTGTATCACTATCTTTCGGATCATAAGGTGTTTTAAACCTATGGTCCTAGACGATGTAATTTTTTTTGAAACAAAACTCTATCTATTATATGACTAATTTTGTCGGCTATCTTGTTCAACACATATCAAGCGTTGTTTTAATTTACTTTTTAATTTCGCAAATGTCTATTTATAACATTATTAGCTAATGCATTAGGCAATGTATTTAATATTCTTGGAATGTGTTGATATTCAATGTAATCAAATTATCTTTCCAAGAGATGAACCTTCAAAAATAATCTCAGTAATACTGGATTTTTAATTGCGTATACTCTGTTTAAATGTAATACAATGAGTTCTGAATCTAACCTAACGATCAAACGCTGAATTCCAAATGAAATGGAATCAGATAATAACTCAATCACTGCGCTATATTCTACAACATTATTCGTTGTTTGACCAAGGCTTACCCCATGCATAGAAACTAACTCATCGGTGGGTGAATAGATAACACAGGCCGTGGAAGAGATATTTCGTGTACTACGACAGGCACCATCAGTAAAACTAATTTATGCTTGAAGGGACGTCGACATATGAAATATCAAGAGTAATCAAGATCATGGAAAATTTTAGGGGCTAATATTCGCAGGTGGGCTAATTTTCCATGATTTTTCCAAAAAAAAGATTCGCCAATTTCCATTTTTTTGTAAAAATGATTCGCCCAAATTTTATAATATAAAATTATTTTACCTTAAAAATAGCCAACATTATATAGATACTATATATAAAATCATTATAAATTTGTATAATTTTACAAACATATCGATAAATTTTTATAGTTCACATATTAGGGACTAGTGAAATTCGCCAACATTTTAAACTTCAAGATAATTTTCCATCCTTAAAATTATCCCTGAGATTCAAGATAAGCAAGAATAGTATTCAACACAAATTTAAACTAGACACACTCATCCAACCTAAAGCAACTAATCTTAGAAAAATAACTAATGTATAGGTAAGATCTTCACACAAAAAATCAAGCATAATATCTCTTCAAAGAAAGTCCATTTCTGGGTTTATCTAAAGAGACCCCGTCATAATCAATCAATTCATAAGCCCCTTTTGCAAGCACTTGCTTGACAATATAAGGACCATGCCACATGGGTTCAAATTTTCCAACTCCTATTTTATCGTTAGCTTGGTCATATGCCAATACTAGGTCACATTTTGAAAAAAAAAGAGGTGTAACACTTCGATCGTACTGAGCTTTAACGCATTTTTTATGAGCTTCGGCTGCTAATGCAACGATGTGTCGAGTCTCATCTAATTGTGCCAAGTAAAAAAAGCGTTTTTCCTCTTCAGAAGTGGCTGGTAGTAACTCTATGGCTAATTGGAGTGACGGTATTTCGCATTCAATCGGTAACACAGCTTCTAAACCGTAGACCCGTTGAAAAGGAGTGAACCCTGTTATAGTTTTCGCTGAGGTTCGGTATGCCCAAAGTGTTGAGAAAAGCATATTATGCCAATTTGATTTATGAATTCTGATTATCAGTTTAATCATAGTGGTTAAAACTTTATTGATGTCTTCAACCTGACCATTAGCCTGCGGGTAATATGGAGTAGAGTTATCATGGCACAGGCCAAGTTGGTCAGAAAATTCGGTCATCATGATGTTTCGAAAATGACTCCCATGATCAATAATGATAGCTTGGGGTACACCGAATCGAGAAATCACGTGATTGAATACAAATGTAGTTGCATTTTTTCCATTTTCCATAAATGTAGGCATCGCCTCGGCCCATTTGGTAAAATAATCTATTGCGAGAAAAATATACCCATGCCCCCCGGATGAGTGAGGTTTAAATGTAATGAAATAAATGCCCCATTTTGCAAAAGGATCGACAACAATTATGGGGTGAAGAGGAGCTGGTGGTGCACGCATTTTCCGATAAAAAAATTGACAGTTGTGGCATTTTCGGACCGCAAGAATACAATATTTGAATAACTAAGGCCAAAAATAACCAGCGCGCAATATCTTTTAGTTTGTGGCATACCTAGACATATCACCGCCAATGCTCCAGAATGGCAGTCATTCGAAACTCGTTCAGCCTCTTCATGAGTCAAACAACATCGAAATACAGAATCTGCACCATGACAATAAAGTGTGTCTCCAACAATATTGTATTGCTAGGATTGGTAACGAATATTTCGTCAATGTGAACGTGAAATTTCAGGCCAAAAATTTTGGGTTTGGAGATAAATGATGATATCCCCATACGAAGGATCTAACGTACTGATAAGAAACAGAGATTCATCAACGATCAGATGCTCTACCATAATTTGTGTCTCAGTATTCGGGAAGTCACACATAATTTTGGCGAACACCAGTGATTTCTTTGATTTTGATTTTTCAAACTCTAAATCAAACTCCTGAAGGATAACTATCCATTTAGATTATTTTCCCCCGAGCAGTTGTTTAGTCAAAATGTACATCATCGGGTTACAATTATAAATCACAATTGTTTTTCGCAACAAAATGTAGTGACGAAAACATTGGACAGCTTGAACTACTGCCAAGGCCAATTTCTCCACATGTGAGTATTTAATCTCTGTGGGATTGAGATTTCGACTGAGATAGTAAATCACATGTTCATTGTGGAATTCATCTTCCTGAACTAATACCATTCCAATAGTGTAATCAGAGGCTGCTAAGTATAAAAAGTAATCTTGGTTGTAATTTGGTGGATGCAGTAATGGTGCATGGGTCAACACGTGTTTTAAAGCATCAAAAGATCGATCAGCAATATCATCCCAAATGAAAGGAATATTATGTTTCAAAATCCTGGTAAAACCTTTGGTTAACTCAAAATAGTTCTGGATAAATATACGCAGCAAGTTTGCTTTCCCCTGCAAACTTTGGAGTTGGCGGAGTGTGGAAGGAGGAGGTAAATTGATAATGGCCTCAACCTTCAAAGGGTCGACACAAATGCCTTCTTTCAAAGTGAAAAATCCCAGAAACCTACCAGGTTGTACACAGAAAACACACTTGTGTGGATTCAAGCAAATCTTATAATACTTACATCACATAAAAATCGCTCGTAAGTGAGTAGCATGATCTTCCCTGTGTAATGAATGAGCAGGTAAATCATCGAGATAAGGTTGCACAGTGTGTTTAATGTCATGAAAAGCATAGGACATTGCCCTTTGAAAAGTTACCCCAACATTCTTTAATCTGAAAGGTAATTTATAGTAAGAAAATGTTCCCCGAGGAAAAATGAATGTTGTTTTTGGTTGATCGGCAGGGAGTATGTTGATCTGATTGTATCCGGAAAATCCATCCATAAATGAATACATTTGATTTCCAGCACAGTCGTCAATAATTTGGTCGATATAAGGAGTTGGATAATTTCCTTTAGGACAAGCTTTTTTAATATCCCTATAGTCAACACATAATCGTATTGTTCCTTGTTTTTTCGTAACAGAAACAATATTAGATACCCAATCCATTAAAGGGATCAGATAAATAAAACATGCTCTCAGTAATTTCTCAACTGTGGCTTTAATGGCAGCAAATTTTCGTGGATGTATCAGACGTAATCGCTGTCTGACAAGCTTAGCATCCGGGTAAGTCTTTATTTCATGAATGACAAAGTTGGGAACGATTCCTGGCATTTCTTCATAAGACCATGCAAATATGTCGCAGAATTCTTGGAATAGGGCTTTATATGTAGAAATTTCATCTGACGTACGTGAAGCACCTATATGAATGTTTTCAATAATTCCAGGTTTCACTGATATGTCAACAAGAATGGTGGAAGAAATATTCCCCAAATTTACTTCAGAATCCAAATTTGTGATCGAGATTGGACTCTGAGGTTCCTCGACATAGTTAGCTGTAAAAATAGAGGAAAAATTATTTTTGAATTTATCAAGCTCAGATAAAAATGATGACCTATAATGGAGATCATCCCATGGTAATTCATCTATGGACAAGAATTCATGAATGCTTTCATCGGTATGAAAGACTTGTTGAAAAGGATCAGGAATTGATGTTGTAGCCGAGCTTGATGTTGAAAATGATTCTTCGTTGATCACATTCATTGGATCATCATTAGTTGATAAAGGATCGGAAAATGATTGTACTACTTAATATGCTATCTCAAAAGGACTCAAATGCATCATGCTATTGAATGAATCCAGTTCTGATTCCAAAGGCACTATCCAAGGATCAACAAATGGAATAGTGCTTGATGTAATCATATTGATATTAGCAATATTATGCGGTACGTCAGGTGGAGGCATAGAAAAATTTCTCATTAAAGTGAAATCTTTGATTAAACCTACTCCTACATCTTCATAAGGGATAGTCGTTTTTCCAACGTGTTGAATATTATCAGTAGAAGCTGGGTCAGACGAATAATATGAGAGTTGATCGACTTTCACAATCTTTCCTTGATGAAGAAAAATAATTATTCGAAAGACGGATGACATGACAATAGTCATAGCATAAGACCAAATTCGACCCAAAAGAAGGTTGTAATCTAGACGGACATCAACTACTTCCACATCTAAATTAACGGTTTTTCCTTCGACCTCTATAGATAGATCCTGTAAAATTCCAAATGGATGGAATCCTCTTCCGTCAAAAGCTTTGATGATTTTCGGTGACTAGTTAAGGGTTGGAGAACCAAGTTATTTCCAACAGTTTAACGACATGATGCACATAGATGCTCCTTCATCAATAACAATACAAAAGCAACGTCTGTTTTTGACTAGTACTGGGATTTGAAAATCCATTTGATGAGGGAGGCGAGATGTAAAATTTTCTAAATCCAAGACCATGAGGTTTGAATCTTGAATATCTATAGCTCCAATTGATGATAAGAGTAATTTCCTTTGTGCTGGGCATGATTGCAGCACTTCCAAGGCCGACATTGCTGAAGGAGATATTGCTAAATCCTCCACAATGTTGTAATTCTGAGCAGCTCTCACATGTGGATTGAAAGATGATTTACGAAGTACACCTTTAGCAGGAGGTTTGATTACTAAATCAGGATTTGTTTTATCGATATGAAGTGGATCAGAAACCGAAGGAGATGTAGCTGCTGCAGAACTAGAATTTTCTACTTCTTTACCAGCAACAGGATTTTTACTACCATAATCTTGCAATCGAGTCGCAACCATCAAAATATCTGCTCATGCATTAGAGGAAGATCCGATCATTTTGCTATCTTGAACAGGAAAAGGATCCTTCAAAATAGCAGGAGTGGATGAACCTTTGAAAAATTTAGATACCTCGGCCCTATGAAGACATTCCTTCGTGAAATGATCCTCGTCACAAATAAGACAAGGATAATGAGGTTTCTGTTTATCATCAGTTGATTCATTTTTGTCAGTTTTTTCTTTGGGATATGAAGTCTGTTTAATTTTATTCTTCCCTTTCTTCTTTTTGCCAGATTTCGACTTTGTATTTGATGAATCTACAATGTGAATATCGATAGAAGTTTCCAGGGAAGATTCTCCTTTTGGTGAATTAAGTAAAGTTATTATGGGAGAAGTAACCTTTGAAGCTTTCTTCTTATTCTTAGTCATATTAATTGAACCAATTACACCATCAGTGACATGAGACCCTGAAGGAGTTGTTGTTATCTGACCAGGACATGGTAAAACAGGAATTTTCTCATACAAAGTACCTGACTGGGTGTATACCAAGTCAAGATACTGAGCTTGAGCAATAACTTGTTCTTCTGTAACAACTCCTCCTTTAGCTACATCTTCAGTGATTTGTGGTTGCAATGATTTAATAAACCATTTTGCCAGTCTTTGATCTGGGATAAAAACTTTTACCGAATGTCTTCTACATCTCCATTCATGTATATGATCTGATATGTATGTAGATGTATATTTTTTTAGTGAATTTAATAATTCTGTGTCGTTGTCGTATCTGACTGGCAACTGAAAATGAGTTAAGAAATTAGTTGCTAGAGTGTTGAAATTGGTAAATAAGCCTCGTGGTAATTCAATGACCACTTGACAGCTAATCCCATTAACGTTCTCTAAAAGAGTCTAATTTGAATGGAATCGTCGATTAATGAGTTGGATGCACACCAAAGGTGGTAATTCATGACATGGTTAGAAGGATCCTCTCCTGATTTTCCTTCAAACATAGGGATATCACTGGGCAACTTATGTGGCATAGGCAGCCAATATAGATGATAATAGATAGGATCATTCATAAGGCGAGATAAATCAGGTAGATCTAAAGTTTCTATGAATGGCAATCGACAGGTAGGGTCTTGTCGATAACCTTGTGAGACTAAACCAATCCTAGGAGGAGGATAACTAGGATATCCAGGAATGGCCTGTGCATTGGGAATCTAAATTCCTCTTGGGTAACCAGGAATAACCAAACCATACAGGGGTTGAACAGGTGTCTGATATGTATACCCAGGGTACGGTTGTTGTGGGTAAGCTAGATTTTGAATAGGTCCATATTGATACGACCCCTAATATAGTTGATAAGTAAACTAAGGTTGACTTTTTATAACTGTACTTGTACCAAGTTGTCCTGTTGGTATCTGAATAGTAGTCTGAATTGTAGGTCCAGATTATGGAATAGAGACTTGAGGAATCTGTACCGATGTTTGAGGGGCAGAATTAATAGGAGATGTAGACACTCCAGGAATAGGTGTGGTAGGTTGAACAGAAGTCTGAGCAGCAGTTTGTGGTGGAGTCATAGGTGTACTCGAACCAGGTTGTTGAACAGGACCAGATGTAGGCATTTGAATGGCAGGTTGGACAAGTTGTTGGGGTTGATTATAACCAACTTGTTTTCTAGCTTGATAATAAGGTACTTGCATATTTGGTTGTAAATTCTGTTGGACTTGAGATGGATCCCACACCATTCCGGGATATGAAGGTCCTAATTAAGGTTGTACATAAGACGGACCGTAACTTGGTTGAACATATGGCTGATAATTGACTAGATAATTTCCACCTCTTTGTAACATTTTCTATTCTGGATAGAACTATTATCCTAAAGGAGGTTGAAATCCTTGAGCTGGGTATTGCCCTTGAGGTTGATATTGACCTTGAGGCACGTACTAACCTTGAGGCATTTATTGTCCCTGAGGTTGACCTTGAGGTATGTACTGTCCTTGAGGTATGTATTATCCTTGAGGTTGATACTGACCTTGAGGTATGTATTGTCCTTGAGGTTTCCCCCCAGGTTGTATTTGACTACTTTGAGGTTTCCCCCTGGCAATAAATTACTACCTTGAGAACCGGGGTTTGGGATATTTCCAGACATCATGTAAATTTGCTCATTGTTCACAGTTCCAGTATTTGATTCATTTGGGCCAGATGATAACATTGGTTTGTTGGGAAGAGGAGATGCTCCTGAGAATGTACCAGAGAGCGATTGATATCCACAGGAACAGACAGACCACCATACAAAAAAATTTCTGGCAATTCAGTAAAAATATATGACTCACTAGACATGTTTAGCGGAGGTCTATAACCTATTGGTGTAAGGAAAAAAGGAATTCGGGGTGGCGAATACTCTAGACCTACGTTTTGTAGAAAATCTGTTAATGAAGAGTACCAAGCGTCTTGTCTGAAAGGAATGTAAAAAATTTATTCACGTTCTCTAAGATTTAAAGATTCCTGAGATGAAGGAAGAAAAAATTCTTCTTCAGTATCAGTAATTTCTTCAATACTAATGAGACCAGGAGGAAGATCTTCTATGATTTGGTTTCTTACTCTGGGTGAATCAGGATGACTAGAAGTTGGAGGAGCAAATTCTAAAGTAGGTTCAGACATAGCAGATTCAGTTTCTGGTTCAAAATTTTCATATTTTCCAGTTGATAACTCACTTGTTGCAGAAGCAAATTCAGTTAATTCGGAAATCGAAATTTTCTGTGGAGTATGTTCTGCTATATGCGGTTGATCTACTTTAGAATCAGGATGAATAATTATGGATGATTCTCTGTGTTTTGTTAATCCAGATCTACTGATAACATTTCGTATTAGAGATTTAAGTTTTTCTAATTGGCTTGGTGTATACTCAGGGGGTTTCCACTAAGTTCTACGCAAACAAAGAAAATTTCAATCAAATGATCCTAAGGTCACTAGGAAAACAATCAAATTAATCAAATGCATATAAAAAATCTAAGAGATCAATCCACACACAAACAGTAGATCCCCGCACTAAAAACACTAGTTGGTGATGAAATCCAACATCGTAGAATTTTAATGCAGAAATGGCAGTTGGAATAGTTACCCAGACAACCTGCTTAATAAAACAGACTGGTGCAAGTTTCTCCACTTAAACCATCTCGAGTGAAGATAACCCTCCGGAGAGTCCAAGTGAGTCTAGCCGACGTCTGCTCCAGGTACAGTGGGACCTCTCCTCCACTGTCACCTTGGGAAATAATCCTAAATTTTATGGCCACTAAGGTCACCAATGGGAACACATATACCTAGGGGAACATTCTACGATCCGATATACACGCAAGGGCAGAGTAACAATCTCAATCCCCTTGAAGGATCCTTGACATAATCCAAGGTTTACCGACAAGTGACCCCAAGCTCCTCGAAAATGGTCTATTTGAGGTTTACCGTTTTTAATACATGCACATCTTCTATTGTTCCCAATGAGATAGGTATGATTACCTCACTGGTTTGGATATGATATCGTGCTTGACTCCTTTAGGAGGAGCTTCCCAGAGCATACATGCTACAATTGGATTTTCCTACTGCAAGATCAACTACTTGTTTGTTTTTACTGTCTTGGAAAGTTAACTAAAACCTATTCCAGGACACTAGCCTAAGCTATGTTGGTGGAAAAGAGCCCTAGAAAATATAAAATTTCTAGATTTATTTTAATTAAGCGTTACTTTTAATTGTAAGTTTTTTAGGACAATAGGTACAGAAATGAAACTTTGATGATGTTTTAATGACCTGACTCAAAATACGCTATAATGCATCTATATGATAAACAACTCATTTCTTTTCAATGAAATCTAACTAGAGGAAAGAGTTGAGATATTTTCAAAAACTTTCAAAATATAAATTCTTTCTTTGCTATATGAGAAACTTTGAAAAGAAGACAATTCAGAGATTTCAATTCCAAAAAGATCTTTTGCTCAAAATGAAATTCCCTATATCATTAAGATCGGAAACAAAAACAAACTTCTTCCAAAAGAAAATAAAAAAGCTTTGAAACTACAAAATTCAAAACTAAAAGAAATTTCTAATTTTGAACTCTATCTAAAAGTTGTAGGATGTCTTAACTCAGTTTGTAATCTAACTAAAATCTTCCTACTTATTTCAACAAGAAGACAAAACATCCAATAACAATTTTAAAAATGAAATTCAGACCTTATCTTATCCAAAAGGTTTTCCAAGTTTGCTAATGAAAACAAAATAAAATTTTCATAAGAGTAATAATTGCATCAAGTTCAATGGCTCAACAGAACTATTAAACACACACATGGTGGGTGAAGAAGGTAAAAACACACATAGAAATACAAGCATGAGATATCCATATTATTCACCATAGATGTACATTTATAATACAAAGGTGTGACTCTTGGATTCATCTTCCAAGGTCACTTGGACTCCTTTGTGACTCTTCACCTTCCACACCTACCCATAGTGGATTAGGTGTTCAACATTCCCCCCCTTAATCCGAAGGGGTATGTGTGAGTCAAAAAAGAGAGTTGTAATACAAATCTACAAAATATGCATGGCAGCACTTAGGCTGAATCAACTCTCTGAAATGTTGGCATAAAGAGGTGGTTTAAGGATGACCACCAACACTGGAATGCAATGCTTATTACAGTTCCCGAAACTCTTCTAAATCTGGCAAGAAGATGAGGGCTTCTGCAAGAGGAAGTGTCCCTCATATTTGAAGAGGGAGACCTTCAACCAAAAATAAGGGAAGTCTACAACTTGCGATGGTTTAAGGATGACCACCAACTCTAGAATTCTTGATGCATTTCCTGGAACTCTTCCAAAGATGGAAAGAAGCTGAAGTCTTCTGCTAGAGGAAGTGTTCTGAAAAAGGAATAATATGAACCTCGCATGGATGGTTTAAGGCTGTCCATCAACCAAAGGCATGCTCATGGGCATCCGTGTCTCTGGCTACAACTCTGAATCTGGAATGAAGAATTGTGGCTCAGGCTCGCTTGAACTGCTATGTCTCTGGCTACAACTCTGAATGTGGAATGAGAGATTGTAGCTCAGGATCGCTTGATGCAGCGTCGAAGCTTTAGATGACCACCATTTTCCCCCCTGTCAGGTACAAGGTGAGATGATGGCGAAAACTCAACTGCAAGATTATTCAATATTCTAGAACAAGTTCTGACATGTGACTTAAACATCTTCTTGGTTGTTGATGCCCATTTCCAAGAAGCGATCCATCCAAGATGAATCTTTTTTCTTGCGGGAGGCTTGTTTTTGAAGCATTTGTGTGAAGAATGGGTGTGCCGACCATAGTGCTTGCATGGGTGAAGATCAAAATAGTGATCTCTCATATGGCCAACTCGATCACAATGTTGGCATTTTACAATCTGTTGTTTTTGTTGCTGTCGAAGAGGAGCAAAATCTGGAATAGCTGAAGTTGAATTTTCATAAATAAATCCGAAACTCTTAAATTTGATGGGCTTAGAGTAGTCCATAATATGAAAAGACAACTCCTTGTCATATCCAAGACCAGTTCTGTGCTTGTTGTGGACAAGATCTTCCCAAGGTCTGATGATGGGCTTGGGAAGTGCAGACTAAGTTGTTGCATCAGCATGCAAATATGCTCTTGTACAAGGAACTGAATGTGAATCGACTACAACTTGATATTCTTGCTTTTGATGGGAAACCCTCTCAATTTTCTGAACAGAAACAGGTTCAGAATGATGAATCTTTTGCTGAAGTTCATCTTGCTGGAGTTGAGACTCCAACTGCAAAAACTCAATCTTGTCTTGTGCGTCTTATAAGAAAGTTTGAATATTAAAAAGAGTGTTCTTGCTCATTTTTACCATATCATGAACAGTGGAATGAATGAGGTTCTGCAACAACTCTAATGCATCATTGATTTTAGCCATTTTCTCAACAACTCAAATTTATAATTCAAACAATGACTACAACTATGAATTAAGAAGAAATTCCCACTCACAATGTCAGTACAATACAATGTTACTGCAAAATATTTTGTAAATGTGCAGCAAAAACCACTGTGCAATAACCCTTTAAGGCAAATGATTTCTCTCTTCTTCAAAGAACTGTTTTACACCAACAACTCTAACTCAACAAAAAAATATTCACAAGCTTGAATGCTTCACTATAGATGAGTAGATGGTCTTGAGCTTGCTATATTACCTCACAAAAAAGATGAAGGAAAATTCCAAAAAAATCTTTATGTGGCAAAACTATGAGTAAGTTTATGATGCCACTGCTATTTTGAAAATGATGACCAATTTTCAACATTTGCCTTCACATTGTCAATATCTTTCATAGAGTCACCCTTCTATACATGCCACAAATATTGGTCACGTTTTCATAATAGAAAAACATTCAGCAAAAGCTTCACTCTTCACTATATAGAAAATCCATATATCCATTTATTCATATACCATCTATTCATATACTTCTTTTTTTACCACCCAAAATCAATATATATTTGTTCTCTTATGCAATTTCAGGACTGATTCTCCACATGAGTTCACACAGATTAACAGTCTTCAAAAAATGTTTAACTCGGTGAAAAAGGTTTAACTCATAGGCAATATATATACCTGGGAAGCACGACCAATGACGCCAACTATGATATTATATAATGCAACACCAAGATGTGTGAGACAACAATGCCAATCTCGAATGTGTGAGGCAGTGACGCAAGCTCAAACACGTGAGGATTCACTTGGCTTCTCAATAGTTGAATATAAATGCATATCAGCGCACTGAACAACACTTACATTGCAACATTGGAATGAGAATCATACATGCCATAACCAAACTGAACATCAAACTTTTAATCCACGAAAAAACCAGTCGACTGAGCATGAAATTTTTCATGGGGAGAAGATAGTGTCTCTTGATAGTTGCATTGTAGATGACCGGAGGGAAGAGGTAGCGCGTGGGAGGGGGAGGGGAATGGGTGAGAGGATTCAGCGAGCGGAGGGAAGATGGAACCGCGAGGAGGGGGCGAGGATAGGAGAGGTAGCGGAGTGGTGAGGTGAGGTAGGGAGACGGAGTGTCAAGGGGGAGGTGCCATGGGACGACTGAGGGTGGGGGAGGTGATGATTAGGAGCTCAAGTCCAAGCCATGGAAAAAGCTCAAAATTGAAAGTGTTCAAAATCACTTGCAACCTGAATGACTGGATAGGCCTTGTCGATACGATCTTGTAGCCGTGAACGACAATCAAATACGACATTGTAAGTGAAAGTTATTCAAGTTTGAAAATTCACAATTTCATGCAAAAGTCCAGTTTGACTTGGGTTGACTCTGATTAAAAAAATGGTTAAAAAAAATAATATTCCTTAGAATATTACCTGGAATATTCCTTGAAATATTCCATCTAATCCAATCCAGTAATGACAAGTGGCTTCCGTTCATTTGAGGTTGGTTTGAATTTTTGATATATTAACCAATTACAGGCTGCCACGTGGCAGGCCTGGAGGGCGCCACGTGGCCCTCTGGTCGGAGAATTGGAGGTTGGGTAAAATTTTGAAGCCGAATGGATTTGAACATGGGACTAGCCCCTCCCAAATCAAAGCGCATGACCAACCGGTCTACGTGATAGGTCTTAACCTATTAATGATGGCGTGAATATTTGAAGTTTAAACTTGTTTTGGTTGGGCAAAGAGGGGGGCCAACCACCTACACATAGGACCGCGTGCATAAAATTATGGCCCTAAAACAATTTTACATTCGCGGTGACGGTTATGCTAACGTTACGGTGTTCACATGTCCCAGCGGCCGTTAACTCCACGGTTATGACGGTGGGGGTTTAGTTGGTCCATGTGACCACTATCCTAACATTAAATGCTAACCTCTAATGGTTCCACCGAATTTGGAGGGCACTCCCAGATTTGGGGCCTTTCACCAAATTTAACTCCAGTTAACTCCAGTTCTCCACAATTAGTGGAGGTTTTCAAGGGCAAATTGGGCAAAAATGGTTTTGGTCATAATTTCTGATAGGGAGAACCTTTTTGGATGATTTTTTTTTTATTTCTGGTATTCAGAGCATTTTGGATCCATTGGAATAGGTTTCAGAGCTATTTGAGTTGATCTTCAGTCCCTTTTTCTTCAGGGAAGCAATGAGAGCCATGAGGGCCAAGAGGGAGTTGGAGTTGTGTTGAGCTATTGTTAACCATTTGAGGTGAACCAAAAGTCATTTTCGACTATTTTCAGAATTCCATAGCCATTGGGACAATTTATAGAGGCATTAGAGGTGTTCTAGAGCCATTTTAGCTTCAGGGAAGCTTTTTGAGCCATCAAGGCCATTTTGGTAATAGAGTTGTATTGGGTTGTACCTTTTTGTTCAAGGTGAACCAAAGACCATGTTCAGATATTTTCCACCTTATAAAACCAATGGAAGAGGTTTAAAAACTTTTTGAAGGCTTTCAGAGGCCAAAAATCTTCGAGAGATTTTTCAGGGCCACCAAGGCCATTTTGGGGTTGGAGCTGTTTTGAGTTGTACCTTTCTGTTTGAGGTGAACCAAAGATCATTTTCAGCTAATTTTGACCTTCTAAACCTATTGGAAGAGGTTTCAGACCTTTTTGAGGACTTGTATATCCCGAAAAGCTAAAGAGGAGTTCAAAGAGTCGTTAGGGCCTTATTGAAGAAATCACTGTTTATGGTAATTCTTCAATATTTAGTGAATTTGGAAAGGCATTCTTAGCTTTTTCATACATTCTGAATCAATATTTGCATTCAGATTTGTCTATTGAGACACATTTAAAATTTTATTATCATTTTGAAGCATTTTAATACAAGAGGACAAGCTCATTTTGGGAGGCTTGATCCAGCAGATGTAGCCCAGGAGGGGTGAAATGCTCACCAAACATCTGTGTCATGTTATGCTGAAGTTATCTTGCTAAAAATTTCTGATTTAATATGTTAAACAGAAAATTAAATTAACTTTCCTTCACGCATAAACTCTTATACAGATTCAATAAACACTTTGTTTCAATTGCAAGACATGAATAACAGTTTGCACATATAGTTTTATGGAAATTGTGAGTGTTAACTTCTACAAGTTCTAAAGACAGAGTCTATAAAGGGCCAATTAGCCTCTGGATCTCATCCTTTATTAAAGGTGACATATCCAGTAAATGCCCCTACAGCCAATCTCTGGATTAGATCTAAGTAGATGTTTTATGCAACAAGACATGGAGAATTTTGCACACATTTAATTTACTGGAAATGGATACCTTGCACACATTTTCAAGTACTTCCATTTTCATATCAGATGGTATCAGAGCCAAGTTAAGCTTGGTTGTGCTCAGCTTGAGCATTTTTTTTTTGTGCGAAAGGTGTTAAAACAGTGTAAAATATTGATTGTTTTATTGGTTGCAAAATGGTTGCTTGTATGAGTTTTCTTGAGTTGAAAATATAGTTGTTGATAGCTAAGTCTTGGAAAGGAAAAAAGAGTTTTAGGCTATTTCCTTATCCCAAAGTACCTCAATATTATCTTTGGAAAACAAACCCACTTGATTAGTGTTTGCTACAAAAGCTATTGGAGTTTGTGTTTTATGGCTGCTTGAATAAGAAGGGGTCTTTACTAACACTTGGTTAAAAGCTTGTCATTTGTTTGAAAGCTTTGAGAAATTTTATTTGGAAGTTCCTTTTGTTAATTTGACCATTTACATAATTTCAACTTCTTCTACAAGTGAAGTTTCCTCCTTCACGAGATTCTTCAATGATGACATGAATAATGAGTTCATTAAGGTGAAGGACATGGTGCAGATTCTAATTGAGGATCAAAGAGAAAGTGTTCAACTTCATGCACAATTGTTGGCTATGAAGGATGAGAAGGAAGCAATTCTCCAAAGGTTGCATGACATGGAGAAAAAACTCCTTCAAGCTCAAGAAGCTTTGTCCAAGAACAAGCGTGAGGAAGAGGTAAACCATTCAAACTCGTCTTCAATTTCCTCAATTGAAAAGTATGTTGGTTCTTTTGAAAAGCATACAAGGGGAATCGGGTCCAAACTAATGTTTAAGATGGGCTATCAAGAAGGAAAAGGTTTGGGAAAGCATGCAAAAGGCATGGTTGACCCTATTTTAGTTATGGAGCTACCCAATAATGTTGGTCTTGGATACGTACAATTTAATGGCGAAGACTCCAAATCCTTGAATGCATGTGATGCAAATTTAAGAGAACCTTTATTCCAATTTCTTCTATGCCTATATGTCAAATTTTTTTTAAGGATGATTTCCATTGTTTTAAGCCATCATTGCAGCAAGTAGAGGGTAAACATGTCGCTTATGGCGAGCCTTCAAGTTCAAATAGTTTTCAAGACAAGAACTGTGATGAAAGTCTGAAAAGGAAAGATGTCTCCTCTACTAGTTCATCATCTTTCGAAGACAAAAAGGATGGACATTCCATGCAGTAAAAGAGGTATAATTATTCACATGGTCAATTTGATTATGTTTCCGCAAAGAATGATAATTTTTCTTGTTCAAATGAAAGAAATTTTTGTTGCAAATTTTGTGGTGGATTTAACCATGTTGCTTCAAGATGTTGGTTGAAAAAGAAAGCACACAGGAAGCAGAAGAGGCAAAGAGAACTTTCTCAGAAAGTGCTCAAGAGTTGCACATTTTGTTAAAGGAAGGGACATGATGTCTCTCATTGTTGGACTTTGCATCCAACAAATCGTCCAAAGCACATGCAGCTAGAGGACAAAAAGCTTGGCATAAGTGGACCTATGGATTTCGTTATCGATGTGGAAATGGAAGATTCACATGAAGGTGTATTGAAACCGCAAAAGACACCATGGATTTGGCTTGGTAGGAAGTGGATTAACTTCGTATTGTAGTAAGTCAGCTTCATTTTGTACATGAAAATTTCAGATTTGTATGCATGTATTTCAGTTGAAAACTTGATGCACAATCGCATGTAAAAGCAGTTTCAGTTGATGGAATTTTTTTGTTGTTGCAAAAGTTTCGCCATGGAGGTGTAAAATATGAGTATGATACTCACTTATGTTGCAGAAATGTCTTTTAGTTTCAGCTCTTAGTCACCCACATGTTTTTTGGGATGATGTACTTGTTGGTATTTGAAAAGAAGAGTTGAAGTTGCACATGTACATAGAGGTTGTATGTGTAATTAGCGAGCTGTATATAGTTCATTGTACATGATACATACACATGTGTTTGTCAAGATGTATATTGTTGTTTATCAACTTGTGTCGGTTGTGTGCACACTTGTTACAGATTTTGCGTGTCAATTGTATAGCACAATTCATTGTCAACTTGTTGTTGATGTTACATGTTGCACAAGGTGCCTTTGGTGTCGATTGGTGCAGAGAACGAAGTGTCAGTGAAAATCAGTGAAAGATTCCTTGAGATGGAAGGGCATGCAGGCAAAGAGGGCACAAATTTCAGCAACGGTCATTGCTAGTTTCAGTATGACAGATTGGTATGGCGAGAAAACTTGGCCGGGATTTAGCACAAGTACATGGCTCATTCAACAAAATTCGCCATGTGAACAGTTGGCAATTCAGGAAATTTTTTGGAGGCTGAAGAGAAGAGCATGTTGTTATTCTCTCATTTTCAGTACTACAGTTTAGTTTCAGAATTTCAATGAGATTTTGGGGTCCAAAAGCTTCTCATTTGGGAGGTGTGATCAAGAGCTCAAGTCCAAGCCATGGAAAAAGCTCAAAATTTAAAGTGTTCAAAATCACTTGCAACCTGAACAACTGGATAGGCCTCGTCGATACGATCCTTTAGCCACGAACAACACTCAAATTTGACACTGTATGTGAATGTTATTCAAGTTTGAAAATTCACAATTTCATGCAAATGTCCAGTTTGACTTGGGTTGACTTTGATTAAAAAAATATTTAAAAAAGAATATTCCAAGGAATATTCCTAGAATATTCCTTAGAATATTCCTCAAAATATTCCTCGAAATATTCCATCTAATCCAATCCAGTAATGACAAGTGGCTTCCATTCATTTAAGGTTGGTTTGACTTTTTGATATATTGACCAATTACGGGCTGCCACGTGGCAAGCCCGGAGAGCGCCACATGGCCCCCTGGTCGGAGAATTGGAGGTTGGGTAAAAGTTTGAAGCCGAACGGATTTGAACATGGGACTAGCCCCTCCCAAATCAAAGCGCTTGACCAACTAGTCTACGTGATAGGTCTTAACCTATTAATGATGGCGCGAATATTTGAAGTTTAAACTTGTTTTGGTTGGGCGGAAAGGGGGGCCATCCCCTAAGGGCCAGCCCCCTACACACAGGACCGCGCACATAAAACCATGGCCCTAAAACCAGTGACATTCGCGGTGACAGTTATGCTAATGTTACAGTGTTCACATGTCCCAGCGGCCATTTCGCCCAGAGTTTAATGCTACGGTTTATAAAACTGTTAACTCCACGGCTATGACGGCAGGGATTTAGTTGGTCCATGTGACCACTACCCTAACATTAAATGCTAACCTCTAATGGTTCTTTCGAATTTTGAGGGAGCGCCTATATTTGGGGCTTTCCACCAAATTTAACTCCAGTTAACTCCAGTTCTCCACAATTAGTGGAGGTTTTCAAGGGCAGTTGGGAAAAAATGGTTTTGGTCATAATTTCTGATAGGGAGAACCTTTTTGGAAGAATTTTTTTTTTAAATTTCGGGCATTCAGAGCATTTTGGATCCATTGGAATAGGTTGCAGAGCCATTGGAGTTGATCTTCAGTCCCTTTTACTTCATGGAAGCAATGAGAGCCATGAGGGCCAAGAGGGAGTTGGAGTTGTGTTGAGCTATGGTTAACCATTTGAGGTGAACCAAAAGTCATTTTCAACTATTTTCAGCATTCCAGAGCCATTGGGATAGTTTCCAAAAGTAGTATAAGTGTTCTACAACCATTTTAGCTTCAGGGAAGCTTTTTGAGCCATCAGGGCCATTTTGGTAATAGAGTTGTATTGGGTTGTACCTTTCTGTTTAAGGTGAACCAAAGACCATGTTCAGCTATTTTCCACCTTCTGAAACCAATGGAAGAGGTTTTAGAACTGTTTTAATAATTTTAGAGGCCGAAAACCTTCAGGACAGTTTTCAGGGCCACTAGGGCCATTTTGGGGTTGGAGTTGTTTTGAGTTGTACCTTTCTGTTTGAGGTGAACCAAAGATCATTTTCAGATAATTTTGACCTTATAAACCTATTGGAAGAGGTTTCGGACCTGTTTTATGACTTCTATAGCCCGAAAAGCTACATAGGAGTTCAAAGATCCGTTAGGGCCTTATTGAAGAAATCATTGTTTATGTAATTCTTCAAATCACTGTTTATGGTAATTCTTCAATTTTTAGTGAATTTGGAAAGGAATTCTTAGATTTTTCATACCTTCTAAATCAATATTTTCATTCATATTTGTCTATTGAGACACCTTTAAACTTGTATTAGCATTTTGAAGCATTTTAATACAAGAGGACAAGCTCATTTTGAGAGGCTTGATCCAGTATATGTAGCCCAGGAGGGGTGAGCTACTCACCAAACATCTGTGTCATGTTATGCTAAAGTTATCTTGTTGAACATTTCTGATTTAATATTTTAAACAACAAATTAAATTAACTTTCCTTCGTGCATAAACTCTTATACAGATTCCATAAACACTTTGTTTCAATTGCAAGACATGAATAACAGTTTACACATATAATTTGATGGAAATCATGAGTATTAACTTCTACAAGTTCTAAAGACAGAGTCTGTAAAGGGCCAGGTAGCCTCTAGATCTCATCCTTTATTAAAGGTGACATATCCAGTAAATTCCCCTACAGTCAATCTCTGGATTAGATCTAAGTAGATGTTTTATGCAACAAGACCTGGAGAATTTTGCACACATTTAATTTAATAGAAATGGATACCTTGCACACATTTTCAAGTACTTCCATTTTTAGATCAGGTGAGGCAATGGGAAGAGGTAGTGGGAGTGGAAGATGAGCCAACGGAGAACGGAGGTGAGGAAGCAGCCGACGGGGACGTGAAGGAGGAGTGCGAGTGGGAGCGAGGTTTACGATTTTGCGTGGTTCTTGAAACTATTTCACATCATAGAGAAGCTCTGCCAGAACCTTGAATTCTGCGAGAGTTTCATTGAAGCAGAATTCATATGGGTGTTACTTGCCATGATGAACTGTGCAAAACTTAAACTCGAAGAAATTGATATTGTAGGGAGATTTTTAGAACAACAGGTTTCGCAGACAATTAGGAAAGGTATGAGAATTCTGGAAATATTTTGTTAACACTCAATAAATGCACGCGTGAAGTTGAGGCACAATACTATTAATAAAGCAATGTTTCATTCCCTGACTCTTTTCCGTTATATGAAAATTGTAGGGGATTATGTCGAAGTTTCTGAGGAGCTTGCAGCAATTGCAATGCCTTCCAGAAACAATGTGGTGAGGCCGTGCCGGCAACGAAGGCTCTGTGCAGGAGTTTTCTCCCTCCAAATGCAGTTCTGACAGGTCAGTCAATATTCCTCTTTACAGTCATAGAGGTCGGTCTTCTCACATCAAAAGAATGGAAAAATTGATAGAGATAACAACCTCTATTCTAACAAATGCTCAAAATGGAATAAAATCCACAAAATCCACAAGGAGGAGAGAAATGGTTTACAAAGGCCACACATCATGGCTCCGATACCAGGTTAAACACACACATGGTGGGTGAAGAAGGTAAAAACACACATAGAAAGATAACCATGAGATATCCACATTATTCACCATAGATGTACATTTATAATACAAAGGCATGACTCTTGGATTCATCTTCCAAGGTCACTTGGACTCCTTTGTGACTCTTCACCTTCCACACCTACCCATAGAGGATTAGGTTTTCAACAAGAACAATGACATACCAAGTAGCTGAGGTATACAGAAGTTTCTGATTCAAAGCAATGGGAGGACAAGGCAACATTTACTCATAAAAGCAAACTCACTGAAAGGATCATTTTAAACATAGAATTAATGCAAGAAACTTTTCACAGAAGTCTTTGACAACCAAGACAAATTGGGTAAAGAACAAAAATCAAGTAATGGGATGCCAAAAAACAGAATTTCTACTTTTTCTAAAATGTTAGAGAGGTCTGCAGTTTTTAATGGAATAAGGTGCGGTACCGCACTATATTCTACTAAAAATTGTGGAGTCTACTACTCTGTTTTTAAGACAAAAGTGTGGAAGGCAGGAAAAGTAGAGAAAAAATAAAAATACAGATTTACGGTCAGTGATCCTATTGAGTTTTCTACCCAATCAAGTTTTGAGCTAATCTCAGTCAAATAAATCTCAAAAATCAAACTGAATATTAAGAAAACTAAGTTCAGATAATTCCCCAGTGGAGTCGCCATTTTGTTAGACGGACAAATCCCTCTTGCGGACAAGAGCGATCTCCCTAGTATCCTAAGGATATCTAAAAACAAACAGAGAAATGTAGACCATTTTCTCTAGACCATTATGCTTAAGAATTATTAATTAACTATGGAGAGATGCTCCTACCTGAAGTCCAATTCTTTACTCGGTCTTCAATCCAGTCGCTCCAGAAGGTATTGATTTAGCGTATAAAATTGCAATCAAATACAAGAAAACAAGATCAAAAGCATCTGTAAGATATGATAATTCAAAAGCAATAATCTATCTTAGTGATCAAGGAATCCAAGAATTAAATTATTCAAAAGATAGATGAACAACTCAATTAAGAAAATATAATCAATTTGTATTGACTTTGAATAAAAGAAGAAACCTTACAACCTTGACACCTTGATGTTTGTACAGGTTCTTCCGAGGTCCCGAACAACCGTTTTCCTCAAGTTGATAAGACTCCAACTCTCTAAATCAACATAAGACTATGGCTATGAGTATGTAATCTCTCTCATGCCAATGATGCTAAATGTGGAGAGTATAATTTCTTCAGCAGTTCACCTCAAAACTACCAAGTTCTAAGTCCTCTTGAGACTGAAACATGGTCTCAATTTATAACATAAGGGAAGTAGTTTCAACTCCAAAAATGAAGGGATAAAGCCCTCCCATCATGGGATTTCAGCTCCAAAAACCAAGGGATAGCTCCATTTATGAAGGGATAAAGGTTCATGAATGGAAGGGGCGAAGCTCGACCATATAGCGCTTGTAGAAGGCCCCAGCTGGGAGAATATTCGACCAGTTGGGCTTCTAGAACTTACTTTTCTTCTTATTTTACCTTTTACGGGGGTCCGCAGTTTTAATGAGCATAAAATGCAAGATGTGCCGCAGGTTTTATAGCAATAAACAACAGTACCGTAGGAAAGGACTAGGAAAAGTACGGAGTTAGGATTTTTAGGATTTTTAAGAGCTTTCCTCCAGTTCCAAGACTTGATTTAGGAACTTTATGTTCTAAGACCTCTAAGGGAGCAATAAATAGGTAATGATGAACCCAGATAGATAGCTAAATGTCATGGTGACAAATTTTAGTGTAACGCACATGCATTTTTTTTCTGAGTTATTTTTTTGTAATTATCTTCAGGCCGTAGATTCTTTAAGAAGGCCCAGTATCAGTGTGAGAAGTTAGTGAAACTGGATCAAGGAGATTGTGACTGTAAACATTACATAACTTTGTTTTCATTATAGTTTGGAACACTTGGATTCATGTTATATTGAATACTTTAATATATAAGTGATATCGGATTTTATATTTATGAATTTATGAGCTTATAATCTATGAATTTATTAAGGTAAATTAGCTTGTCTCAGGTTGTGGCAAGCGCCCACCACCGACCTCAGCCTAGTTTTGTATCGATTTCAATTAGATAGGAAGTGTGTTTGTGGATTAGCTTTAGTGAAAATGTACTTAAAATCTTTGTTTATTTTCACAATTTTCAGATATTCGGTACTTATGAATGAAATTGAATGATATCTAAAATATTTCATAGATCTAAATGTTATGTTCAAGTGGTAACTGGTTAGATTCTTGTTCTAAATTGCTTGAGTTTGTAAATATATTTTCATAAGGATGATATGAGTCTGTAAGTTTCTCTTTTGATATTGAGCATTGATAAGTTTGAGAGAACATGCTTCAACTTAAATCGGATTTCTGAAGGATAATTTTTTCACATTTTTTGGATTGAACCCTTTGATCTGAACGAAATACTCTAATGTTTGTGGATCTGAAATTATAATAAGGAGTACCTCTAGCTTATGTTCAACATGCTTGAATTTTCGTGAGATTATGTAAGAGATGTGAGTCATTTGTTTCATTCTTCCATCAATTTTGAATATATTTATCAAATTAGGAAGTTGTGTGAATGCTTCTGAGTTTAATAGCATTGTTGGGTTTGCTTTTCGATTTCTAGCTTGACCCCGAGGTTAATTTAGTGTGAATATTTTAAGTAAAACAGATTGTTTAAATTGATTTATAAGTATAGCTTATGATGATTGTTGAGTTTATTTTCAAAAAAAATCTTTAATTATTTGCATAGTTATTGAAAATGAACTAGCAATTTGAATTATGTGTTACATTAAAGAGTATAATAAATTTCTTTACTTAAGAAAACTTTAATGTAACGATTTTAAACTAGAAACAAAGTTTGGTTATTTGATACTTAATTTCGTACTAAGCACGTATAAAATAATCAATTTAGATCTGAATCGTAATACCTTGTAACTCGAAAATTATGAACTTCAAATTAACAATTTTAAATTTAGAGAATTAAAAGGATATATAAAAACCCTAATAAAATAAAAATTGATTTAAAAAATGTTGTTTTATGATTTTCGGTGATGATTAGAACAATGAATAGTGTGTATGTGGAACCCCCATTATCCAAATATCACCTTCAATACCAAGGACGATTATTCACTTATAATATATCCATGTTGATTATCACATCTTTTGTATTGAACTTTGAACGTAAATTTGATCATTAACATTTTAATATTGTTTATCGCATTACACTCCAATAAAGTTGATTCTTCAATTTTTTATATTATTCATCACATCATATTTCAAATTCTTTTTATTAATATTCAAATACATTAATCGCTCCATATTTCATAGTAAAATAAAACGCAAGGGGAATGTAAGGTAGTCGAAACATTCCAAACATCATGTGTTATTGCAACATGGAAACTATTAGAGAGGTGCGCTCTAAACATTTGCGTATGGATTTTATTTATTTATTTTATCCTTTTCATTTAAAATAATTATTATTCTTTTATTTTTTTAAAATTATTTTATTTTTTTAGTTATTTCTTTTAATCGCAAAGAAAATTTTGGGTAGTTCTTTATATCTGCACATGGTATTAAATTCAAACATGTTAAAATATGTTTATTATGGTACTTGGCATAGTAATGACATCAAATAAGGTATATAATACTAATAGTTTTCTTATTTATTGATTTTAAAACTTTTTGTATGGAATTTAAAGATCTCAATTATTAAGTTATAGGAAAATAATAAAAAGGAATAAAATTAGTGTTTTTTATCATTTCTTAGGTTTTGTTCTTGATACTCCCTATTGGAGAAGAAGCTAGCATCTTGAGATCATCACCTAATAAGAAGTCACTCCATTCGCTCCAGTAATTGACCTTTTGTGCATTATCACACATTTGTAGTTCTTGCAATAGGTCTTCTTCGAAAGGTATAAAGGCGAAAGTAGTGACTTTATCAATCTTATACTTCTCACATTCTAGATATACATAACATTTGTGTGTGCTCATCTCAAACTAAGTAATTCCATCATATTTATCTATCAAACTAAGGGCAATTCACACATAGCTATTATTTGTAACTACAACTTTGTTATATCATTTTGTCAAAGGATGCATGATTATGGTGTTGCTCAATTCAAAATGTTGAGCATGCAACACTTGAAAATTTTATCCTAAGATGTAATCTAGAACGTGTTTGGGTACAAATGTCATCTTATAAGTTGTATTTACTAAATATTTAAAAAAAAAATTGTAATCATAATAAAAAGGTGTGTACTCATTCACATGATTCATTACAAGCTTGAAGAAGCTAAATTCTCAAATAAGTACATCAATCTAAGTTTTTAATTAAATAACTTAAATATAAAACGTAATCGCAATAACCATAATAAATTATAAACATAATAACTTATCATAATTTGGTTAATAAAACTTAATCATGGTTTTTTTTTTTTATTTTAGATAAAGATTATATTTTGGGAATTTAAAAGTATATATCATAACAAGTTGAAGTTTGTCATGGTCTATCACTAACAAAAGAAAACCAAAGATAGAACTTCAATTTTAGCAGCATTCAAATAAAGAGTTTGTTTATGTTTATCCAAGTACAAAAAATTAGTCTGATATGCTAGGCCTTTTGGACCATTCTTGAACTAAAAACAGGAAAACATGGAAATAAAAACCAAGAAGGAGGACATCATAGAAACTAACATTAAGACATTATTGGATTCAAAGGCCTCCATAGAAATGGGATCCTTAGAATAGCCTAGGGAGCATCCTAGGCTAGGGGGGTGCCCAATTGAGTCTCTATTCACCTGATCATGCAATCCATGTACCTCATATTCAGCTGCATCTCATCCAACATTAGTATAATTTCCTATTTAGCTTCATTCATGTCAAGCGAAACTCATCCCAACAACAATTTCAAATTCCAATATATGTCGATTGTGTGCATGTATTGATTGTAACAACCACTTGTGCCATGTGTCCGAGACCTAATCAGCCACATCAACGAAAAATTTTGATTTGATCAAACAACAATACTCATTAGCTAATTATCTCTCCATCGATCTTATCTACTCTTGAACCTGCTGATGAGTGTGCTCCCCATATCAAGTTTCTCAGCTCTTCACCCAATGATGGGTGTGAGAGTTGCCTTGCTCTCAATAGTAAGTCATGTTGTTTTGAACACATGCCCATTGACAAGGCATGATAACCCAAACATTGTTATACCTTTCCTAGCCAAAGTGGAAGAGGAACAATGGTCTAAAAACAATGAGGGAGTGATTACAAGTAGGCTTTCACAAAAGGGAGAAGTTGAATGGGGCAAGACAAAGGAAATTTGATGCATGGGAACTCTATAGGATTCATGGTCACATTTGTAGCCCAGGGAAGCCCAAGGAGGTAGGAAAAATATGAATCCAACGAGTGAATCTAATAAGAAATAAAAAAATAAACAACAGAAAGAGTTGAGGTCCTTAATGAAAATCTCAAAGGATTACAAATTAAAAGGCTTGAAACAACAACATACATGAAGGAAACATGTCTCATTATCTAAATCATAACCAACTAGAAAAAACTAATCCCTACCATTAGCGACCATAAATCTCGATTTGATACTTTTTATAAATTCCAATCAATTATCCTCTCATGCATGGTGGTGGCACTGTGCAAGATTCCCCACCTGCAAAAATAAATAATGTCCATGAAAATGCCTAGCCAAACTAAAACTAAAACTAAAACATTTGACAACTAAAGACGATATAACATTTGCAACCAAGATATGTTTGATATCCACTCAATATCATGCATTAAACTAGTATTGGATTGAATTGCTCCTACCAACAAAGGGTGGCAATGAGCCATACGACATTATGGAAGAGAAGTAACGAATCGTGATTTCCTTAGGGGGATGCATTACCATATCCGCAATCGGCACCTCCCCTCACCCATCTCACACCAAACACTCCCTCTAGCGACTTAATCATAATAATTTATGATAATAGCACACATATTGTGCTTTTCCTATTCCATCTTTACATTCACTCACTGAATGAATTTATTTAGATATCAGCATTTACTTTTGGCTTATTTTAGGATTACATTATTTAAATTTAGTACATTGTTATGTGAATGAATTTGTAGTTAATTTCTCATAAATTTTGTTTTGTTTTGTTTTATTTATATTCTATTCATTGTATATTAATGTCAAATGTGTTAGTGACAGTGTGTTTTGTGTAAATTTTATATGTAAAAATACATCTATGAAACGAATTAGTTAGATAATATCTTATCATTTTTTAAAGATTTCAAAATATCTTATATGTAAAGCAATATATAGATTTGTAATAAGGTGAGAAAGGGTATTTCAATTGTAAACGTAGACATAAAGATTTTAGAAGGAAGAGAGGAGAAAGCCAAATCAATTCCAAATTCTAAGTGCACCATATTATAATCAATTCCAAATTCTAAGTGCACCATATTATAAAATGAAATTATAATGGATTTTTTTTAAGGAGAAAGAAAAAATTATAAAAGTAGCAAATTGTAATATATTTAAATTTTTAAAAAATATTTAATAAATTATATTTTTTAATAATAATTATATTTAAAAAATATTAATTAATAAATTATATTTTATTATATATAGTTTTAAATTATTTAAAATATTTAATAAATAATATTTTTTAATAATAATTATATTTAAAAAATATTAATTAATAAATTTTATTTTATTTTATTTTGTAATAAAATTTAAATGATAATAATAAAGATATTAGAAGAAAAAAATATGTATATTTAATAGCATACGTATCTAGCTCATGGGGTGCAGAATAGACGGTGATGGGTGTACTATTAAGTTACTTTGTGATGTGAAAGTCACCGGTTCGAAACTTTGTGGGAAAAAATCTAGCTATGTTAAGGGATTGTGTGACCCAGGACGGGTGTAATTCCTGGTGATTTTGACGGCTTAAATATCCCTAGTTCGCGGTTTCTCAAGACAGAGGTCGTGCCTGATATAATCTCTAGAAAACTCAAACAACTTGACCAAAAAAACATATCATACACATCTATAATTGGATAATATTTTTTTTAAAATACATATATGATTCCTGCATACATTCCCATTCCCATTCCTATAAGAGGGAAGGGATAAAATATATATAGTTTCATCCTTAAATGTATCAAAGCCTAAAGAGGAAGTAAACTTCTAAGTTATATTAAGAAAATTGTTAGTGGAATATCATATCTCATTACTTATATATAGTATATACCAGTACACTTTTTTTTCCAAGATTTAGCGTACATTTTATGAGGGCTGTTTTCTTTTTTAAAAATTTGTTTCTTTTTTAATCATAAATATGTGTGTATCATTTGAAGTTTATTTCAATTTTTATTTGGGAAAACGAGACAAGATACATAATTTTGATTGTTTCAGTAATCATGAGAAAATTTTTCTTATCAATAACAAAAAAAAACAAAAATACTAGACAAGTCTATAGGTCCTCTAGGGCTATTCTTAGCCAAAAAGAAAGGAAACTTAAAAATAGAAGTAGAAAAATAAATCATTTGTAAAACAATCACTAAACTTATCATAAATAGGAGCTATCAATGGAATGGGCTCCTTGTTGTTGCTCAAAGAGTATCCTAGATCAAGAGGGATGCACAGTTGTTTCTCTAAGCATCTAAGCCTACGATCCATCAATACCATGTCTTGTTGCATTGGAATCCATTGCCAAGAGGATGGCCTCCTTGGCTACATTTCTATCAATTAAGTCTTTTCCCAGAACAAATTTTAGGTGCTAACAAATATCCATTGCATACATATATTAGTTGTAGTGACCCTTGGTGTGCCCCATGTCTAGCACCTTGTCTTCCATTTTTTACTATATCTATGAATCTATAATTCTACATCTCTCATTAGCTAGCTCTCATTCTGCTCAGGCTATTTCTTCTTGCACAAGTTGGGGGGCGATCTCTCGGTAGGCCAAGCTCTCAACATGCCTTTGAGTCCATAAACATCCACACTCGCGGTAGTAAGTTCCACCACGTTGAACCCTAACCCTTTGAAGGGCCATAATGACTCACAAATTGAGAGACAAGACATAGAGACTTGCCAAATACTACCCTGAGCTGCTAGCACTTGGTGGAGACAATCCAAGGGAGGAAATGTAATTTTAAGGAGATGAACACCAAAAAGAAACAAAGCCACTAAAGAAAGGGAGTGAAGGGGTGTTTTTGAGCACCAAATAGACCCAAGGAACCTAAGAAGGTGTAGAAGGAAAAATAATAGTGGAGCCTACAGGGGGAGCAAAGGAAATATCTTGGCTAATCTAGCCCAGACTGTGTGACCCCCAGTTGGAAATTACTGCAAGCTTTGCGAGCGAGCCCACGAAGAAGCAACCAAAATGAAAAGACCCTAAATCACTAACCATCTAGAGAATAATTCCAATCTAATGCAGGGCCCAAGGATAATGGATTTATCCATGTCCTAAATTAATAAGTCAGAGTCGAGCCACTTGTAGAGCTGCATTATAATTCATCATGTACAAGGTGATAACTCAAAATGGAGTGTCAAGCACCCACCTCCAATAAATCGCTGCACTGCTGAGAAAATTTAGATTGATTGGCTTATTCCATGACCTAGTATGATTCATCATAATTCCAAAATATTTGCTTACACTGCCTACTAGTCCTGAAATTAATTGAACGCTACAAAAATTGATTATAGTGATTGCGAGGTGGTAAACTCCCATGTTGGACCATGAAATATACATGAAAGGAGTGTTAATGACTCGAGGGGGGGAGGGGGTTGTGTTGTGACATCCCTTTATTGTGCTAGCTAGTGGGATGGCTGTAGCATGGCTCCCCACATGTCCCTTCACAAACATGCCATCTAGGAATAGGTTCATCTTAGAGGCTATTTTAACGATTTTTTGTTATTGTTTTTTGTTTTAATTAATTAATTCTTTATAATAAATTTGAATGGGTTAAAAGTGTAAAGGGTTATTTTTATTCATATTTTTATTAGGATCATTTTGAAGTAAAAAATAGGCCAAAAAAATGTGTTATTAAAACCAATTTTAGAAGGATTAAAATTATTTAAGATGATAATGTCGTCTCAAGGGTAAATATTTTTGGAGGGAAAAGAAGAAAAATAATTTTTAATTGTAATTTTCACTTATGTTTAAGTTCACTCAAATTTCAAGAGTAAGCATTTATTATATGTATAATTAAATTGTACATCCAATGAACACCCACTCTGCATACTTTTAAGTAGACCTACATTAATATAAACTAAAAATACATGCTAAAACAAGTTTATCATGTTATACCTTATAACATGTTTTTTCCGAGTATTTTCAATTTATCTTGGTGTAGGTCAACTAAAAAGTATGCAAAGTGAGTACTTGTTGGATGTGATCTTAATTATTCATTCAACGAGTGTTTGCACTTGAAATTTGAATAAACCTATAAAGTGTTAAGTCAAATATGCGATAAAAAAATAGTTTCTTCTTTTCCTTTTAAAAATCATAATTCTTATTTTATTATTTTAATATTTTCCTGAGCATCTATATTTCAAATATAATAAAATCATATTTAAACAACATAAAATCACAATTTCTAGCATTACAAACACCATTATCTCCATTCCATAATGTGAAGCCATAGGTGAAGGATGAGATTTCAAATGCAAGTATAGGAGATGTGCTTTGAAGCATCTCTCAACGTATCACTAAATCCTATGATTGTATAATCTGATGTCAGTTTAGGGTAATAAGAATAATAGACATAACTAGAGTGGAACATCTCAAGACTAAATGTAGATTCCATTGTGCACCTTAGGTATGTTAGGTGGCGATGGAATTCAATTTAAATATCTTGATGCTTGACCCTAATTTTAAGGTAGCAATGTCCTTCATGAATAAATACACAACAACTCAAATAAAATCACATTAATCAAACGATGATATCCATTATCATATGAAAATTATACCAAAGATAGAGAATTATCCGAATGTTGCTATTAGTCCTTAGCATTTACATAATGTAAATTCCAATATAGTTTCTATAACTTCTCATTAGATAGATAAATCGGGCATCAAAACTAAAATCATATATAAGGTTATCTAAAAAGTATTTGTAAGTTACAAGGTGAACAATGAATTTCTATCTAAAATAAGCTTCCAAAGCTCTACATGTGATGGCATAAACTTGTTGATAAGGCCTAACCCCAACCATAATCAAGACACATCATCTCTTTACTAGAAGAAATCTCACCATAAATACCTTAGATGTGGTATTTCACTTGGACTTGGAAATAGCTTGGAATTCTTACTTATCCTCATAAATACTAATACTTAATTTAAGTTTATTGACTTTCCACACCTTTTGCAACCATTCATAGTACGTTTTGTTAATTTTTTATTTTATTTTATTTTATTTTTCCCAGAGAAAAAGTAGTAATTTTATCTATATAAAAACAAAATTACAATATGTGTCCCATGTCACTCATGTATAGGATTGTTGTATTTGTTGGGTAGTCCACAATGGAGCTAAGAAAAGATATCAGCTCTATTGGGGTTCCCATGTTTTGGCCAAATTGGCAAGGCCAAAAGACAAGACAACATCAGAACCACTTTCAGACCTCAGGATCTATCCCTCCTGGGTCCAGAGAGGGATCTCTCTAATAAAACAAAGAACGATATATATTTGAAGCTCAAAATAAGATATTAGGCTAGCTATGAAGCACAAAAGGGGGGTTTTAAATGATTTGGTTGGTTGGTTGCTGGGTTGGTCATGAGATCATAGACTAAGAAGGTAATGGGAGAAAAAGAACAAAACAGCAGGATGTTTTAGCAAAGAGGATAGGTCAAGAAAGTGCCATCCATTGGCCTATGGAGTCATGAAAGGTAATTACATGCGACAACTCGCTCAGGCTTTCAGAGGGAAAATGATCTACACTAAAGGATCTTTTTAGATAGATGGTGGGAAGGAACATTAAGGATTGAAGGTGAAAGAAGGAAAGACACCCAATTTCTGTCTATAGATCAGGTCAGACGTCATTTAACTCTAGACCTGCTTGGACATACTCAAAGGCAACTCTCAGAGGAGGGACAAAGGGGCAGCTTATAGATTGGACCAGAGGTCATTTAACTCCAGTTCAGCTTTAGCATACTCCAAAGGAAAACAGAGATAAGTTAAACAGAGCGAGGGTCTATAGATCAGAGAAGGACTTTTAACCTTCAATGCTTCGACACCAACAAGAGATCTTAGAAAGGCCAGCTGGTCGCACAAGGATCCTAGTGGACAGGGCTAACTCTAATCCCCAGTGTTCCCAAATCTTCCAGCTTAAACCCAACAAGAAAAACTAAGCAGCAGAAAACATTAAAGGCAAGGAGAGCAGCAACATAGGGTACCTAACAAGGGTAAATCCTATGCCAATATTCTGATGTGAGCCCAGAAGAAAATGAAATAGTATGAAAATTTAATAAACAGAGTTAGAAAACATCACCAATAGTAATAGACCAGGATCCTGTGAAATGTGCTTGATTAATTGATGCAAAACCAGTCACATACATTGAGCTCAATGGCTGTTACAATCCAAACTCCTCCTCCTAGCCTACTACAATACAAACTACTCTGCTATTTTCTCCCAAACTGTCCTAACAGTCAAAACTGAATCCCTCTAACTACAACAGCAACAGCCGAACAACAACTAACAATATGCTCTCGAGGATTCTTATAGGAGAAAAGAATAACAGGAGTAGATGTAAACTTAAATGCAGCATTAAACTCTGAAGCAGTAGGAGGGCCGAGGCTCCATTCAGTTTAAATTCTGGGCATTTATCTCTGGTACTCGTTGGATGATGGAGTGGTCTTCGTCAAGTTTCCATTTACTCCGGGTATGTCTCTGGTGTATTGAACAAAATGCAGAAAGATGATGCTAGGGTCTGCCATACTGTGTAACTAATGCACTAGTAGCATAGGACTGTTGTCAGTGCCGAAAAATCTCCCTAGAACACGGCATAGAATAAAAGCAATATGGATATTGTGTCCTTTTATGGAAGAACATTCTGCTGATATGGAAACCCTAATAGTATGGTTTTCTGTGCATTGGACCTTCTGAGCGATCCACGAGGTCTTTAATTTTGGTACCTTGCCTTTGAATAATTGGATTAAGGCTCATAAATTGCAATGACAGGCCTTAATTATGGGGGTTTATTGGTACCTTGTCACTATAACAGGGACTGTGAATTATGGGGGTTTATTGCCGCTCGAAACCCTGCAAAACACACAAAACTGGTCAATAAATCATGCACAGGGTGGGTGGAGCGGATGACTGTGAAGATGGCAACGCAACATGGGTGACGGACGATGAATGCAGCGGCAACCGTGGAGGAAAACCATCGAACAGAGGAAGTTGCATGGGAAGACGACGAGATGGAAATTTAATGTAAAACATTAAAATTTGACCTTGGAATGAATATATATAGGAAACGGATGAAGACACGACGACAACACGTGGAATGGGTGACGTGGCAGGATCGGGTCAATGGCAGGCGAGCATTGAATCTGGACCGTCCGATCTCAGGAGGAAATCGATGGTGGGAAACATAGCGGAGGGCGACGGACAGTGGGCCAGGGGTACGGATACCTCGGTTAACTCCCGCACAACTTCGGGGCGCGAGGACCGTTGGATGGATGAACACAGATCAGACGGTGGATATGCATATCGCGCCAAGTCAAATGCCGAACGATAACGCGTGATGGGGGGGCGGTTTTTGAACAGTGTCAGAGCCACGTGTCGAGCGGTGAGTGGAATCACTCCGAAAATAAAAATACCGCCCACCTCCGAAAGGCAGTGCGATAGAAACCAGCAGTTTTCGAATGGGCGCGGCTGCTGGGACCACCGAGGACCACACAGGGGAACTTTAACAAAGGGGAAAAAGGGTTGAAAAGGGACAGTTTGTAGGGATAAAAGGGATAAATATAGGCCTTTTGGAGCACAATTTTTTGCAATCAGAGAGGCTTTATAATGGGAATCAGCAGAGGGGATTTATCAAAGGACAAAGGCATAAGGAGGCTTCAAGGATGATGTATTTTCAAAGGAAATGCATTCCTTGAAGGCTCAGAAACATTTTAGCCCCCTGTTTGCTTGTCAAAAATTTATAGGGGGGCTAACAGTGGCTCCACATGGGGATGGCTTCTTCTTGAAGGAGTCAAGAATTCAAAAAATAAATCTTTGGTGTAGGCCAGATGCCTGCTGCTTGAGCCATCTTTATTCTTTGATTTTCAGCTGCCACAAATATGATAGATCAGAAGAAACATTCCCAAACAATCTACCTACCCGGACTACAATCCTAGCATTTTTTCTTCAGGGTGCATTTGGACTAGCAAACCCTTTACATCATTTTTTTTTTTTTAAACAAGAAAATAAACCTATTATACTTCTACCCTTGTTACTCCATGAGGCCAGATTAAAACTGTTGGTCTCATAGTTTCTCTAACTAATCTAATATCTGCTAGGATTAAACTTTCTAGCAGATTTCTTCTCTACATTCTAAGACAGAAATTGAAAACATTCAAGCCAGGATTAGACTGTCTGGCTTGCTGGACTTTGCAGAAATTAAAAACAACTAACTACATGCTCAGAGACTGAGCTTTATTGAGCTTTTCCTACCTACCCTACTCTAACTAGAATATTTACAAGTCTATCTTACAAACATTGTCTTCCAATGCAACCAGTCCATTAAATGATCCCATGACTGGTCTCTCTTGCTCAACTCCTTGAGCAAGCTGGATAGGCAGGGCAGCTCCCACTCTTTTTGTTCAATAACAGTAGCTTTGAGAAATTTTCTTTCTATTTGCAACATGATGCTCAAAAATACCCTTGATCCTTCTTCAAATGTGTGCAGGAAATGTACATAAGGATCATGAAATGATACCTAGTTGTGAATATTTGGTAGGCAGGCTTCAACCAGGATTTATTCTTCTTCCACTGGATCGAGAACAAGACTCTCTTGAGAAAGAGAATCTCCTTCATCTTCTTCACTTTCTGAACCAGAGGACTCATCATATATGGAAATGATGTCCTCTTGGAGCTCTGATATGTTCTGATCTGGTGGGCTGAGCTCTGTGAAAAGATCTAAGTATTCTTGAGCAGTGGTTTGTTCCATTGCTTCCTCTTTTTCAAGAGAAGGCTCATTGCTTTCAAAATGCTCAAAGATCTCTTCCTTGTTTTCCTCTTCATCTTCTGAGAAGAAAGGCTGCTGAACTCCAATCATGTGAAAACCATTACTGATGAGTTGTAATGGAGTGAAGCAAAGATCTAGAGATCCTTCACCCTCTTCTGCACTCTTAAAGCTTTCCTCATCAGTATCATAAATAGCCTGCATTGGCTCATTAATCTCTAGAATTAAAGGGAACTGATTTTCCTCCCATAAATCTACTAATGATGACCCTACAAGATCATCTTCTATTTGGAGAACATCATCATCAAATAGATCAATAATAGGAAAATCATGAATATAAGCGATGTTTCCAACCGGACATACTGGATTATCAGCAGGTTTTTCTTCACTCTAATTTACATGTGAGCTTTCCAACTCTGTACAACAAAACTCATTAGATGAATGGACCAGGATGTCGGATCTGTAAAAAATTTCAGAGGCTGGTTGTCCATTGATGATCTGATCTATTTATTCTGCTGTCAAAGGGGAAGATGGTCTTGTATTCCTTTGTGCAGAAGTGCAGCAGCTCTCTGTCTCCTTTGAAGACTGGATTTGAGGCAGGATGCCATCTTGAGCCTCAACTACAAGGGATGATAAATCAGCATCTGAGTTTTCAGGAATATCTTGAAGAATTTCTACAGTCTCTTGACTATTTTCTTCCTCAGCTGATTCATCCATGTTCTTGTGATATCTAGGATGCATATGAAAATATTGAATGGCTGTTAATAGATCTTCAGGAGGCATATTAACCAAATCCTCATCAATATCTAACAGATACTGTATGATATTCTGAGATTGATCACAACAATCCCATGATAAGGATGGAGAGTTTCCTTTATAATTCTTGTAAAATACTTGGTGCATGTCCCTTAAAGAAAACAAACTCTGAGGTTCTAACCATTCATATCAGACCCTAGCTTTTCCTTCTAATGTTTCCATGAACATTTTCATTAGGTAGTCTTCATGTCGTTCAACTTTAAATTTCCACACATGTATATGAAACTTGATGAGATGTAGCAAGGGGTCATCAACGTTTTCACCCTGAAAGATAGGCAGGTTTTTTAACCAGTCCACTTCAGGAATTTTGTGTGGGAATCGAGGGATATGCTCCATGCTCATTGGGGCATATCTTCTCTGTATGCGTGGAAGCATGTTTGTAAATCATAAAGAGGTCACTGTATCTTCACAACTAGTTTAGAGTCTTCTACCAGTGGAGTCATTTGGTCTTTTGGGAGTTATGGAGTGTGGAGTCACCAGGTGGATGTATATGAATGTTTGAAGCAGGCTGCTGTCCAACATCAGCAATTGAATGCCAATCTAACCAGAGATCTTGGGTCTTTGGGTGCCTAAGAATGTTTAAGGTGAAATGCACTCAAGTTCCCCAGCAGAGTCGCCATTATGTTGGGGTTCCCATGTTTTGGCCAGATTGGCAAGGCCAAAAGACGAGACAACATCAGAACCACTTTCATACCTCAGGATCTAGCCCTCCTGGGTCCAGAGAGGGATCTCTCTAATAAAACAAAGAATGATATATCTTTGAAGCTCAAAATAAGATATTAGGCTAGCTATGAAGCACAAAAGGGGGGTTTTAAATGATTTGGTTGGTTGGTTGCTGGGTTGGTCATGAGATCATAGACTAAGAAGGTAATGGGAGAAAAAGAAAAAAATAGCAGGATGTTTCAACAAAGAGGATAGGTCAAGAAAGTCCCATCCATTGGGCTACAGAGTCATGAAAGGTAATTACATGTAACAACTAGCTCAAGCTTTCAGAGGGCAAGTCATCTACACTAAAGGATCTTTTTAGATAGATGGTGGGACAGAACATTAGGGATTGAAGGTGAAAGAAGGAAAGACACCCAATTTTTGTCTATAGATCAAGTCAGAGATCATTTAAATCCAGACCTGCTTGAACATACTCAAAGGCAACTCTCAGAGGAGGGACAAAGGGGTAGCTTATAGATTGGACCAGAGGTCATTTAACTCTAGTTCAGCTTTAGCATACTCCAAAGGAAAACAGAGATAAGTTAAACAGAGCCAGGGTCTATAGATCAAAGAAGGACTTTGAACCTTCAATGCTTCGACACCAGCAAGAGATCTTAGAAAGGCCAGCTGGTCGCACAAGGATCCTAGTGGACAGGGATAACTCTAATCCCCAGTGTTCCCAAATCTTCCAGCTTAAACCCAACAAGAACAACTAAGCAGCAAAAAACATTAAAGGCAAGGAGAGCAGCAACATAGGGTACCTAACAAGGGTAAATCCTATGCCAATATTCTGATGCAAGCCCAGAAGAAAATGAAACAGTATGAAAATGTAATAAACAAAGTTATAAAACATCACCAATAGTAATAGACCAGGATCCTGTGAAATGTGCTTGATTAATTGATGCAAAACCAGTCACATACACTGAGATCAATGGCTGTTACAATCCAAACTCCTCCTCCCAGCCTACTACAATACAAAATACTCTGCTATTTTCTCCCAAACTGTCCTAACAATCAAAACTGAATCCCTATAACTACAACGGCAACAGCCGAACAACAACTAACAATATGCTCTCGAGGATTCTTATAGGAGAAAAGAATAACAGGAGTAGATGTAAACTTAAATGCAGCATTAAACTCTAAAGCAGTAGGAGGGCCGAGGCTCCATTCAGTTTAAATTCTGGGCATTTATCTAGATTGGTACTCGTTGGATGATGGAGTGGTCTTCGTCAGGTTTCCATTTACTCCGGGAATGTCTCTGGTGTACTGAACAAAATGCAAAACGATGATGCTAGGGTCTGCCATACTGTGTAACTAATGCACTAGTAGCATAGGACTGTTGTAAGGGCCAAAAAATCTCCCTAGAACACGGCATAGAATAAAAGAAATATGGATACTGTGTCCTTTTATGGAATAACATTCTGCTGATACGGAAACCCTGATAGTATGGTTTTCTGTGCATTGGACCTTCTAAGCGATCCACGGGGTCTTTAATTCTGGTACCTTGCCTTTGAATAATTGGATTAAGGCTCATAAATTGCAATGACAGGCCTTAAACACTCTGTTTTTCCACTGATACTCTTTTCCGCTTTCTCGTTTGTCTCTGACTGCGCAATCTGTGCTTTAATGGCTCTGCGGAAGCTTTTACAGGGTTCAAACCTGTTCCTTTAATGATAGTCGTATCAAAACACTTTCTCAGGCCCTTTCTCCATAATTCCAGCTCCTGCAAATGGTCATTTCCTATGTTCTCTGTCACTGTAACAGGGACTGTGAATTATGGGGTTTTATTGCCGCTCGAAACCCTGCAAAAAACACAAAACTGGTCAAGAAATCATGCACGGGGTGGGTGGAGCGGATGATTGTGAAGATGGAAACGCAGCATGGGTGACGGACGATGAATGCAGCGGCCACCGTGGAGGAAAACCATCGAACAGAGGAAGATGCATGGGAAGATGATGAGATGGAAATTTTAATGTAAAACATTAATATTTGACCTTAGAATGAATATATATATGAAACGGACGAAGACACGATGACAGCACGTGGAACGGGTGACGTGGCAGGATCGGGTCAATGGCGAGCGAGCATTGAATCTGGACCGTCCGATCTCAGGAGGAAATCGATGGTGGGAAACGTAGCGGAGGGCGACGAACAGTGGGCCAGGGGTACGGATGCCTCGGTTAACTCCCGCGCAACTTCGGGGCGCGAGGACCGTTGGATGGACGAACACAGAACAAACGGTTTATATGCATATCGCGCCAGGTCAAATGCCGAACAATAACGCGCGATGGTGGGATGGTTTTTGAACAGTGTCAGAGCCACATGTCGAGCGATGAGTGGAATCGCTCCGAAAATAAAAATACTGCCCACCTCCGAAAGGCGGTGCGATAGAAACCGGCGGTTTTTGAATGGGCGCGATTGTGGAGACCACCGGGTGGATGAAATACGAACCGTTGATCTGCAGACTGAATGGACGGTTGAGATGTGATCGGCAGAGTAAATGGGGGAGCGACGGGCGCGTTTCGAAACAGCGCTGACCGTCAGATATTACACAGATCGACGGCTGAGATTATTTCAAGGGCCGATAGACAAGTTCACGATCGCATCGGAACTTTTGCACTTACAAAGGATAAGGGTGCATGTGAAACCCCCGATTGCGATAAGTGCTTTATGGCTAGCGCTTGGTCTTAGCGCTTGGGTGTATAGAGGGGAAGTGTTTAGGGGCTGGGCCGAAGGGGGCTAGGCCTTAACATAAAGTGAAAAGTGGGTTTTTGCCCCTTTTAATGCATTTTTAGGTTGGGAAAGGGTAACGGTAGGGGAAAAAAGGGGAAATTGGGCCAAACAAGGGGAACTTGTAGGATTTAGAGGGGATTTTGGGAGGATTTAGAAGGTACACAGGGGAACTTTAACAAATGGGAAAAAGGGTTGAAAAGGGACATTTTGCAGGGATACAAAGGATAAATATAGGCCTTTTGGAGTACAATTTTTTGCAATCACAGAGGCTTTATAATGGGAATCAGCAGAGGGGATTTATCAAAGGACAAAGGCGTAAGGAGGCTTCAAGGATGATGTTTTTTCAAAGGAAATGCATTCCTTGAAGGCTCAGAAACATTTTAGCCCCCTGTTTGCTTGTCAAAAATTTATAGGGGGGCTAACAAGCTCATAGATTTTTTTGACATATATGCAGAATTTACATAGAAATATGCATTGTGAAGCCCATAGGTAAGTTTCAAAAATATATATTTTTGTAGTTTATTTGAGACAATTATGAGAAAATGTCATATCTATAGATATTAAGGCAAAAAAAAGAGAAATGAAATTATATTTTATATCAGTTGAATCCATGGGGCATGAAAATATTCACTATTTGCCTTATCTTTAACTTCTTTTATATGCTAGATGCCTTTTCCCATGTCCAATTCTTTTTTTTTAAGAGGCGACTTAAGTTTTGTATTAATAAAGCTTGGATTTTAGGCTAAAACCATTACAAAGGATGACTACATTTTGTTCATTGATATTTTCTATTGACCCTTCATTTAAAAATACGTCAAAATTGCCACCATTCTTACATATTCTTAAGTCATTACAACTATACATATGATAAAACATCCCTAGGGCCAAACAAAACTTGCATGGTAACATAAATACAAATTGATATATGTGACGATAAAAAAAATGCCTCTAATATATCCATCAACAACTGTGTATCTTCCCAAGGAATACTTCTCCATACGGGTGTCAAGTCTTCTTCACAGGATTTATCCCAGAGCCAATACTATTCAAGCTGAATTGAGAATTACCTTCAATATTTTTTTCCATTGTAGAAACCCGAGAATTAAGAGCCATAATCTCATCCTTTAAAAAATTCAAAGAGTTATCCATGTCGCTAAGATGGTGAAGGATTTTCTCCTCCATTAACGGTTGAAACACATTTGGCATTGTCTTTCGCCCATATCTTCGTGCCTTTGTCAGGTGTCTAGTAAAGCTTGTGTAGCATCCAAAATATGATCCAAGGCACTGCTCTCAAATATATAGTCTATAGTATTCTATTGTTTTTCCATAGTTGAGGTTTTCTACTGAGAACTAAGATAAATATCACCACCCTCGTGACAATCTCTGGGTATGAACATAATTTCACATCTATCAATGGATCCCTGAAAAACCATTAAATAGAACTTGTTGTTGAGCCACAAGTCTGATTGATGCATATAATCCATCGTAGAGCCAAAATCATAAGAAGTGTGATAAGTCAAAATCACCATTAACTTCAATTCATTGCTTAAGGAATGTTTCAGTGTGCTCAAATAAATACCCACCAACTCCATATGATGGATGGACGAATGGTTATACAATATCGAACATATATAATTTATTAACAACTCCACTTAGAACTAAGGATGTGCCACTAAGAGTAGTATTTTAAATTTCACAGTTAAGGAGTGATTGAAAATTGGGCCAGCGATCCTATCAACTTATGAATTTGAGTCAAGACAAGACAAAGATGCTTAATGAGGCTGCTCAATCTCAAGAACTGTAAATTCCTTTTGAATGATATGTCCTTGTCATAATTTTTATACCATAGAGATCTTTCCATAATTAAGGGATAAGGTGGTATTTCAAATTTCTCAAATTTATGATTATTTTCCCTTGGCCTAATGAAGAACCCTTTTTTTCCAACCTATCCTCCATCTCATTTAGATGTCTATACATATGGAAAAACTCTAGTTGTTCAAAATGGAGAGAAATTAATGATATCCTTTGCATAATAGGAGGAGTGTGCATACACTCACCATTTTTTTCCCAAATACTTGACGAATAACAAGAAATGAGTCACCATAATCCATGAGTTTGAAATTTTCCTATTTAACGATAGTTCAAGCCCTTTTCATAATTTTAAAAACTCAGCTTGGTTATTTTTCAAAGTTCCGAGACCCCAAGAAAATTGGAACACTATTTTTCCTCGAGGTTGATTATAACCCCTCCATATCCTGCCTCCCCCATGTCCAATTCTATTTTTAATATCGATTATGTTGTTAGATTTTTTTCCTCTATAAACACTATCAAATGTAATTTTAAAAAAGTGTCATTTATTTGGAATATTATGTGCAACAATGACACAAGTGATAGTTTTGTAGTTTGAAGAGGTCCTTCATCCAATTTGTGACTAGAAAAGAATCTCCATAAATGTGTATGTGAGATAGTCCATGCATAAGAGATAGATTTATTAGCAATTTTAAACTCAAAATCTCAGCATAATTGTTGTTGGCTTATCCTGTCTTAGAAAAAAGGAGATGGAATGGATATGAGAGAGAAGAGAATTTCCCCTACTACCCCTTGAGTAGGGTATCCCGAAGAGGCCCCATAAAAGTAGCCCCAAGGGATGTCAGTTTCTATTTGAACTGTTGTGCACTAAGATTTGTCCACAATCCTCCCTAGTTTGTTGAATAATCCATGATGAAAAGGCTTTGGATGAAAACTTTTATAGTTGAATGAGATTTGTCCAAAAAATAAGCTTGGTTTTTGTCCAACCAAGTAACCAAGGAAACAATGAGAGGAAGATCCTTATGGTATTTTTTTATGAGAAATGGAATTCGAGTAGTTAATTAGAGTGAAATCTATGGAGGGACATTTCCATGACTATGATGGTCCTTCAAGGTTATGAATTTCATCCCACATTTCCAAGGAGAAGGTGAATGATAGAAAGCTGATGAGAGATATATTTTGATTCAGCCCTACAAATATAGAAGGTTATAATGGCATGAAAAGTGAGCTTCTGTAAGTTTTCCTATGTGGCAGCCTTATTTTTTAGCAATAACAACGTAAAAAACTTAGCGTTGGGTGCCATTTTAGCTTCCATATTTTCTTCCCCCACCAGTGTAGGAGAGATTGTTGCAAATACGTTGTGTGGGTTATATATCTAGTTTTTGGAGAGTATCTTCCGAACTAATAAAAATCCCATATGACGGTATCCAATTTTGTTGTAAGGGTGATAAAAGAGTTTTGTGAGTCTATGTATAGTTATCCCAAAGTAGGCATGTGTTGTTTCTAAATTTAACTTTGTGTTGTTTAGGTAGTGTGTTAGCCTTAAATATTGGCATATTTGGATACTTTTGTAAGAAATAAGAACCCATATCTTCCAAGTCTTTGGGTGAGATAGATTGGGAGCACATGAAGATCATGGCTACTAGTATGATTTTCCTTTCCAATGATCACCTATGATATATTACCAATTTTCCATATGTGTCCCTAAAGAATAAGTGGGAAGGCCTAATTAATTGTTTTCTAGAAGATAGATCCATTTTGGGAAACTTTTATAGGTACCCTAATATAGTATGTCATTGAGACTTCAACAAAATTATTCACTTTTATTGTTTTGGCCCATATAACTTACCCTTGTATAAGTTTCCAAATGTTTTTTGATACCAAATATTTTGAGAATAAAAAAAAATCTTTAATCCCAATCCTCCATATATCTTTGAAACAATAATTGATTCCTAGGATACCAAGACTGGGGATCGCTTTTCCACCTTACCAACCCATAAGAATCTGGAAGCCAATTTCCTTATTTTCTCAGAATTCCTTTGATAATCCATGCCAATATTATACATAAAATAGGATGGCTTCAAATACTAATTTTACTAACACTGTCGGCTAGCTCAAGAAATCCATATTTTGCACTAGATATGAATTCATTTTTATAATTTGGCCAAGAGACATAACCAGTTCATCTCAATAATTGTTTGTATTTAGAGAGAAACACAAGTATTTGAATCTATTTTCCATGTTACCAACTTGGATACCTAATAGATTTGAGGTCTCTTGGGCTTCTTCTTGAGAATGTCCCCAATAATATAATGTTGATTTGTATCTCTTAATTTTAATACCCATAGTTGTACAAATGGCATTGAGAAGTTCTACAAGGTAGATGAAGTTTGAAATATTTACTCCATTGAAAATGAGAACATCATGTACAACAACTAAGTGATTCAAGAGATATAAATGCCAAAGGGGTATGCCTTTTATGGATAGTCTCAATTATTTAATCTTTGATTCATTGGTTGAGAATTTCCATGACCATAAGGAAGAGAATAGGGAATAGATTTATACCTTATTAAATCCCCTTTCCACGTGATAGAATGAAAAGGTTGATTTGTCTCTATTAATTTTCAAACCCACAACTACATAGAAGGCATTGAGTAGCTCTATAAGGAAAATAAAGTTTCAAAAATTTCCTTCATAGAAAATGAGTACATCATTTACAATGACTAAGTGAGTTACAAGGTCTAAAATTCCAAGGGGAAACACCTTTTATGGAATATGTTATCTCTAAATTGGTATTGATGGGTTGCTCCACCAGACAACTTACAGTAACTCTTTCAAACCAAATTTTGACTGAGGATTAGCCTCTTCAGCCTGAGAGGGCTCTCTCAACTTATCTAGTGATTTGATCAATTAGGTTTTGAATCAGATGGCTAACTCTATGATAATTTTCTCAGTGTATTTGATTGCAAGTGAAAAATGGGATAAATTTCAATACCAATGGGCTCATGGAGTCACTATGAAGGTATTCAGTGACAAATGATTCTACTTGTGGAAGCTGAGGATTTTACTATTTCAATGAAAAAGATAACATTAACACACAAAAAATATTCAATAAATTAATTTCAAAAGGAAGTCAGAGCATGAGGGCATGAATTCTGAGTAATTCAACATCAAGAGATTGGGAAAATATATTAAGAAAACATAAGACATAAATTCATTGCAACAATCAAAGAATCTCAAGTAAAGCAGAAAACACCATCAATGTTTATTACTGATTTTCCTGTTGAGATTCAACAAGATGATGAGCTTAGTGAAAAGAGTCGCCTTCACTAAGTGGGCCCGTAGGCTATTTTTGGCGCAAAGTATATTTTTAGATTATGTCTATTTTTAGACATGTCGATCATATTCTATGAGTTGCAGGATGTTATTTGTGGATGGTTGGTCAAGTTGGAAAAATAGATGGACTTATATTTTTAGACATATTGGGCAGAATCAATTTTATATTGGTAGTCTAAAAATAGATATGTCGAATATTATTAGCTCTTAGTAATATTTTGACTCTAAACATTATCTTATTCTCTTGGAGTACTTCAATTAAGTGCACAGATGTGGCACAACAGCTGACAAAAGGAATTACGCTATTCCTGAGGGTTTACTAGAGCTAATGCATGAGGACTTCAGTTAGAACTCATGTGACAGAGTTTGGTGGAGTTATAGAAGTAGTTGGTGGAGTTGTATTTAGTTTAACTCAGTTAGACTCAGTTGAGCTAGTTGTATCTAGACTAACTGATTGATACACTAGTGACAGTGGTGTGAATTAATTAGTTAATTAATTCATTAAATAATAACTCATTAATCAACTGAAGAATACATCAGTTAACTACAGTGCATGGTAGTTTCAGTGGAGACCAGTGGAAGCAACCAAAGGAAGTTGGCGCTTAAAGACAAGCTCAGAAAAATAAAAATGGAGAAAGGCGACAATATACCAAAATACCTCATGAAGTTCGTCCACTGTAGGGATGAGATATGAAGTGTGGAGGTTACTGTAGATGAAGAGGACTTGGTGAGCTTGGCTCTCCTTGGGCTTCCGAAGAGTTGGCATAGATATGAGGACTCTGTCAATGGTCAGGAGAAACTGCCAGGATCAGAGCGAATTTGGTCGAATCTTGTGCAGGAGGAGATAATGCGTGGTACCAGGGATGGATATTCATCGAAGAATGAAGATGAAGAAAATTGCGCTTTGGCTGCCAAAGCAAGGAAAGGGAAGGGAAAGAAAAATCCTTCTCAATCTGGTGCGAAAGGCAAGAAGTAGGACTTGTCCAAGGTGAAGTGCTTTCACTATCACCAACACGGACATTACGCCACTAATTGTCCACAGAAGAAGAAAAATAAGCAAGCTACTGAATCTACAGCTGGAGAGGCCTTAGCCTCGTAGTTTGAGCTGGATTTTTCTCTAATTGCATGCTTGGTTTCAAGTGTGATGGGATCAGTGCGGTTTCTTGACAGTGGTGTGTCTTTCCATATGATCGGAGACAAATATTTGTTTAGTGATCTGGATGAGAAGGATCTTGGAGTGCACATCGAAATGGATGATGATGGTATATACAGTGCAACTGGTATCGAGACAATTTACTTTGAGATGGAGTCCAATAAACCTTTCATCTTGAAGGATGTCATGGATGTTCCAGGATTGAAGAAGAATCTGATCTCTGTGGCGATGTTGGAAGACAAGGGCTATGATGTTGTTTTTAGCGAGGGAAAGGCTTTCTTGCGTGGTAAAACAACTGGTGAAACCCGGAGGATAGGGGTTTGAGTTAAGAACCTTTATCAATTGCAGGTAGATGGCTGCGCAGCAATGGCAGGAAAAGTATAAGGAGTGGTGAGCCGGGATGAGGGCGAATTGTGGCATAGGAGATTGGGCCATCTTCACCATGGTGCTTTGAAAATTTTGCAGCAGATTTCTACTAGGCTTCCCAAGGGTACACTTGTGCAGTCAGATCAGTGCAAGGGATGTACTTTGGGAAAATTTGTAAATACCACTTTTCATGAGAAGGATAGTCGTGCCACGAAGATCCTTGAGAGAATTCACACAGACGTGTGTGGAACTTTCTCAGTAGCTTCGACAGCAAAGCACAGGTATTATGTGATATTTGTTGATGACTTTTCTCGTAAGTGTTGGATCTTCTTCATGTAGAAGAAGAGCGATACATACTCAAAGTTCTGTGAGTTCAAGGCGCTGGTTGAGAAAGAGTCGGGGAAGTAGGTGAAAGCTCTAAGGAGCAATAATGGTGGTGAATACATCTCTGGCGAATTCAAATACTTTTGCAGCGTAGAAAGAATTCGAAGAGAACTCATAGCGCCTCATAAACCACAGCAGAATGGGGTCACGGAGAGAAAGAACAGAACGATCGTGGGTGCTTCACGGGCAATGTTACATGATCAGGGCCTTCCCATACACTTGTGGGTTGAAGCATACAACACTGCGGTTTATGTGCAAAACCGTTGTCCTCATAGAGTACTTGGCATGAGTACACCCGAAGAGGCATTTTCTGGTAAGAAGCTGGAGCCAACCGTAGAGGTTGGGATATTTTTGGGGTACATAGAAACACCCCACAATTATCATGTGTATTTTCCAGACACTCGGATGACTGTTGTGCGACGAGATATCAAATTTCATGAGGAGAAAGCCATGAAGTTGTCCCTTGAGAGGGAGCTACACTTGCATGCAGATGAGGAGCTACTGGTTCTTAAAGATGAGCCTTAGGATGTGGATCAGCCACAAGAGGAGGTTCATGGAGTGGAAGAAACCAATCATGCAGCGCCAAACATCAGAGGGTAGAAGCGCACTACAAAAGCTGAGCGACTGAATCTTGATGCAGCGCAGAATGTAGGAGCACCTACATCACAACGCAGACAGAGACAGTCACCTGACTGATTTACTGGATACATGGCTCTGATGAGAAATTTTATTGTGACAGAACCATCCTCTTTCAAGGAATATGTGGAGGATCATGCATGGGTAGATGCCATGGTGGAAGAGTATGATTCGATTGTCAGAAATAGTGCATGGGAGATTGTCCCAAGGCTGGAATGGAAATTAGTGGTAGGTTCGAGATGGATCTACAAAGTGAATCAAGCTACTGATGGGAGCGTTGAGAAGTACAAGGCAAGATTTGTTGCCCGGGGCTTCTCACAGATCGAGGGGATCGACTATGAAGAAACCTTTTCACCTGTCGCAAGGTATTCTTCCATACAGACCATCCTTGCTCTCTCAGCGCAGATGGGTTGGCACATTCATTAGATGGATGTGAAGACTTCGTTCCTCAATGGAGTCATTGAGGAGGAGGTGTACATAGGGCAGCCTGAAGGATTCGAAATCTTCAGCAGTGAGTCGCATGTGTGCAGGCTCAAAAGAGCGTTGTATGGGCTGAAACAAGCACCTTATGCTTGGTACACACAGATAGACAGTTATTTCACCGAACTTGGTTTCACCAAGAGTGAGGCAGATCCGAACCTATACCAGATTGTGGTGGAGGGTAAGTTGCTGATCATTGTACTTTATGTAGATGATTTGATACTAACAGGTGATGAACTGTTGATACACTCATGCAAGGCATATCTTGCAAAGGATTTTGAGATGAAGGACTTGGGCCTCCTTCATTATTTCCTGGGATTGGAAATTTGGCAGCGGAAGGGTGGACTATTTGTGTCTCAAGGCAAGTATGCCTGGGAGATACTGGAGAAGTTCAACATGCAAGGCTGCAAGCCTATCGACACTCTTCTTCCTGGTGGTTGGAGGAAAGAGGATGCTACATCGGCAGAGGTAGTGGATTCCATTGTTTATCGACAGTTGGTTGGTTTGCTCATGTATCTAGTAAATACATGATCGGACATATGCTATGCTTTTAACCAGCTTTCACAAGCTATGGTTAAGCCTACCAAGCTCTTTTGGAAGGCAGGCAAGCATGTACTGAGATATCTCAGGGGCACATTAGGATATGGATTGTGGTACAGACAGTTCGATGAGGTGAAGCTGCATGGCTTCAGGGATGCAGATTGGGCAGGGAGCCCAACAAATAGAAAGAGCACATCTGGAAAGATTTTCAGTATTATGTCTACAATATTTTCTTGGTACATTAGGAAATAGAGATCCGTGGCACTCAGTTCAGCGGAGGCTGAGTACATGGCAGCAATTTTGGCTGCATGCGAGGCTATATGGATGAGGAAGATCCTGGTCGGGTTGTTCGGTTCACACTTAGATCCTACTGTGATATATTGTGATAATCAGAGTTGCATTAAACTCTCAGTTAATCCAGTATTTCATGATATATCTAAACATATTGACATCCGGTACCATCATATCAGAGATTATGTGCAGCGGAAGATCATGTTGCTTTCTTACATTCCTACGGAGGATCAGGATGCAGATATTCTGATGAAGGCACTCACCAAGAGCAAATACAAATACCATAGAGACAGGATCGGGGTGGCAGATAATCCCTATCTTATTGAGAGGGAGTGTTGAGATTCAACAAGATGATGAGCTTATTGAAAAGAGTCGCCTTCACTAAGTGGGCCCGTAGGCTATTTTTGGTGCAAATTCTATTTTTAGACTATGTCTATTTTTAGACATGTTGATCATATTCTATGAGTTGTAGGATGCTATTTGTGGATGGTTGGTCAAGTTGAAAATAGATGGACTTCTATTTTTAGACATATTGGGCGGAATCTATTTTTAGATTTCCAGTCTAAAAATAGATATGTCGAATATTATTAGCTCTTAATAATATTTGGACTCTAAACATTATCTTATTCTCTTGGAGCACTTCAGTTAAGTGCACGGATGTGGCACAACAGCTAACAGAAGTAATTACGCTATTCCTAAGGGTTTACTAGAGCTAATGCATGAGTACTTCAGTTAGAACTCATGTGACAGAGTTTGGTGGAGTTATAGAAGTAGTTGGTGGAGTTGTATTTAGTTTAACTCAATTAGACTCAGCTGAGCTAGTTGTATCTAGACTAACTGATTGATACACTAGTGAGAGTGGTGTGAATTAATTAGTTAATTAATTCAATAAATAATAACTCATTAATCAACTAAATAATACATCAATTAACTACAGTGCATGGCAGTTTCAGTGGAGACCAGTGGAGAGGTAGGTGAAAGAGAAAGTGTGACTATCAGTTGTGACTATAGTGATGCATTGATTGCATCCAACACTCAGTGGAGATGCCAATGAGGATTGCGTGAGAAAGGCTGGAGTAACTCAAATTCATTTAGAGCTATTCTTCAACAGATATTGCACAGTAGAGGCAGGCTAGCAGGTGGCAAAGATCGGTGCATTGATTTGCAAGATCGGGCCTCATTAGTGTGTAGCAATTGTATTGTACTGAGAGCTTGATATGATCATATTTGTATGAGGATTTTTACATGATCTCTATGACATATATTATATACAGATATTTGGGGTTTTCAGCTTCAGGATTTCCCATAAATCACTGTGTTAATGTGTGAATTTTTATGGTTTCATGTGTGCAAGAAATTGATTTAATTTCCGCATGTGATGATCAATGGTGGAATAGATTATGTATTGTGCATGAAGTTAAAATAGTGTGTGATCAGGATAATCTTGGATATATAACACATAAGTTATATAATTTCTACATTTCCAAAATTTACAATAATAGTAGTCTCAAAATGACATTCTCCAACTTTCAAACTCTTTCCTCTCCCTATTTATAGAATTAGGCACCTTTACATCATGTCCGCCAAATGGGCTAGACCATCGAATACCTTCATGGACACCTAATCTAACTAACCACTGATTACGAGGAAAAAGTAGAGATAACTCTATTTTCAAGAATTAGAAACCTAATAGGACTCTTTCACTCATTATTACATTATCAAACTATTAAAACTCCATACTTAAACAAGGTTTATCGAAAGAGCAGCCTTATGAGGTGGCAAAAGGCATGATCTAACAATTAAACATCATGGCTAGAATATAGGAACTGTTCCTCAGATTCTAACTATGAGCTGTCATGTTGATGATGTGGCAGCTTGATAAGCTAGTGAGCTGAACAACTTTGTCAAAGACCCTTCCTTCACCAAAACATTCCTCTGATATCCTTTAAGCTTTCCACGTCACTAGATGACCTTCAATACTCCTTCAAAACACTAAAATACTACCAAATGTTGTTCGCTGCAAAAACAGAGTAAAACAAGCAGTTTCATAGCGTAGTTTGCTAGCAAATTCATTTCAACCATCTAAGTCAACTTTTAGCCTCTCTTTTTTATTGAGATATGCTTGCTAGATAATATAAGCTAAATACAACTCTTATCCTCCATTGATTTCCAGCCAAAATGAGATTTCTTGCAAAAATTAACCTACAGGGATTTCATAGCGAAATCTGGCCTTCAAGCCTGGAGTTCGCTACGAAATTGCCTAATTGGCAAAAAACTCAGAATTTTGCTGTTTTTTTTTCTAAAAAATAGGGCTTAGAAATGAGCTCCTATTTATGAATCCTTGATATATTTTGCAAAAAGGGAGGAGTTTTTTGTAAATTCATTTGTGCTGAAGAACATCCTCTCTTGGTACTTTGAAAAACATCTCTCGGTGTCCGGACTCTATATTTGAAAAAGATGTCTAAAACAGGATAAAACACATTCTGAAAATAGAGCCCAAAGACATCTTCAAATCTCCCAATTGGTATCACCTGTGAAAAAATTGAAAAGGTTAATGTTCTTTGATCTATTATAGACAATAACCTCTCTCAGATTTTAAAAATTTTCCTCTGTTTGCCCAGAAACGGCTCTTGAAGTTGACCACTCAAACAGTAAAAAAATAAACAAATCCCTTTGTATCTTCTTGTAAAAACTCATGCAACCAGCTTTGATGAAATCCTCTGCAACACTAGGGTCTCCCATGAGTAGCTTGAGGTCCATGGGTTCATATCTCATACAATATCCTCTTTGTTTGTATTCTTCTTCATGGCCATCTTCCTTTATAACCACACTGCCTTTCTTGAAAAAGTGACACTTGCAAAGAAACTAATTTGAACAACAAGCTACTTATTGACACATGGTGGAATCTAAATTATGATAGAAGCTAGAGGTATACTTAGAAAAAGGGTAAAAGGTGGCAGAAGCAACTAATAGGGATCGACAAGGTAAGTGATTAAGCTCGAATGCATGGAGTTTAAATTATGTAAAAGGAAAAAGTTAAAGTGATGACCATGCATGACACACATTTAATAATGATTTAAAATAGGTAAAAATGTGATGGAAAATTGACCTTACCCTCTCATAAGGTGAAAAATCATGAAACTATAAACCTTTCGCAAAAAACGTTATTTCATAGTGATTTCAGTTAGAAGGTTGGCAGATTTTCTATGAACTTGTTAGGTGATATCGTAGCGAAAAATCACCTATTTTGCATAGAATTCATTGCGGAATCAGGAAAAATCAGATAGGTGGCCACTATCAAAATTTAAACCAATTCATGTGAACGTAAGTTGGATTTTGATGGATTTGACTCTAATGACATGACCCATGGGCTATTTTAGACTTAGGATAATGACTATTTCATGAGTTTTTTCATCAATTTCATGAACCAACCTATTGAGACAAAATGAAACTTAGGTGAGTGACCCTATCAATAAAAATTGAAAATTTATGTGTGATAAAAATGTCTCCACTGGGGATGGTGTGCCCCTGTTGTACAACAAAGAACTTGTAGTTCCTGATCTGAAATTGTGAGAACAAAGTATTTCTCATACAGAGATTGACTGTAGGGGCATTCACCAGATATTTCACCTTTCAAAGAAAGGATGAATCTGGAGGCTACCTGGTCCTTCTACAGACTCTGCCTAAAGAAATGAAATGTAATCACTGAGATCCGATCAATGAAAGTATTTGTTTTAAGTGCAAAGTATTCATTGATCTAGCTTTAATGTGTGAATAGGCAAGTATACATTTTCTGCAAATGAAGTATAATGGTTTGAAGATGAACTAATAAGTTTTGTTCACTGTTTAAACCTGCTTGGGAAAAGTTTGCTTATAAAAATTTACTGTTTAAAGGAGCGGAATCTGAAAATATGTAGAAAAATTATACAGTATGACAAAAAATAATTGTTTAAGCGGTTCACCCCTCTCTTGGGCTACCTTCGCTGGGTCCAAAAGCCTCTAATTAGGCTTTTTCCTCTTTGATTAAATGCTCAAAATGTGAATAAAACTGTATAGAAGCCTCAGATGGAAAAATACACTGTAAAAATAGATTCAGAAGGCCCAAATCAGTATAAAATGACTAAACATTCACCTCCATTGGATGAAGGTAGTCCAAAACAACTCTTTTTCCCTTAGGCCCTAGTTGCTCCATGACCAAAAATGCTGCTAAATTCTCTGTTAGAGCACCCTGATGGCTCTGCAAACACTTCCAACAGCTCAAGAATGATCAATTACCCCAGAATAAAAAAAAATTCGTCCAAAAAGGACTTTCCTAGCCAAAGTTATACCACATTTTTACTAACCGCGCCCCGTCAAGTTAAGTTTAGTTATCCGCACTAATTTGGCAATCCGCCCTTAAATTAGGGGCAAGTACGCTCCTTAAATCTATTAACGGATAATTAAAATAAATGAGTTGGGGAACAAAATACATCAACCACCGAACCCGCCGCGAACAATGTTAAGTCAAACGGTTTTCCCAAACCGTAACTTTTAGCCCGCCGGAAGTATAGCCCCGTTCACATGGCCAACTGTTACAATAAATTTTTCATAACCGTCGGAGTTATTGCGCCAACGGATTCCACTCCACCACATTTGAATCACGTTTTAAACCCACGTGTTAAAACTTCAACCATACGTTATCATGTTAAACCTTTGTTACGTGGGTTGTAACAATTAACAAACATTGCCCACGTGACATTTGATATATAACCCAAAACTTTAGGTTTGTGGGTTTTAAAAATTTTTCATATTTCGAATTTGATTTAATATATAGTATGATTTGATAATTAGATTTTTAATAAGGTTTAATTTAATTTAATTTTTAATTAATTAAAACATATAATTAATAATATAATATATGATTTAATAAAAAACCATATAAAATATTAAAACTATATAATTTAATTAATCTATTAAACCTTAATAAAAATAAAATTATTCCATTACAATATATTAAAAAATTTTCTTTCAAAATTGAAAGTTATTGGGCGATTTCAAAATGCAATATCTCCTCCATACTGTAACGGATTTCAGTGCCGTTCACGACGTTGGGATCGTATCACCGAGCTCTTTCCAGTTGATCTGTTTTAGAGCAATTCTGAGCAACTTCATTTTTGAGCATTTTTCTATAAGAGACTTGATCTCCGATCGTCTTGCCTTATTTAAATGAAAAAAAAAAACTTCTGAAATTGATGAAGACTTCTTCAAACTCTTATGGACTTATCCTCAGGCTCAAGCTTGTTGAAAACTGCAATCCTAGCTGAAGACTAAATCTATACATGCTAAAAATATGCTCAAAATACTTGTGCTTATTCACACACACACTCCTACCTACCCTAACAGCTGCAATCTTCATGCTTGATTCAAGCGACATGAAACCTCCAATAAAGCCAGTCAATGAGATGATCTGATACCTGAACTTCTTGATTGTGCTTAAACCAAAATAAAATTAGATACTGTAATGACAAAGGTAACATAAAATATGTCTGGTTTTCATAGTGAAAACATAATTGAAAAGTTGGACTATAGAACTCTTCCATGTAGTCAGCTATGGGATCATAGAAGACATAGTTTGTTTGATGGTTCTCAAGACCTTCTGCATTTTTAGAAATCTCATATATGCTTTCTTTATCAACATAAGAGTTCAGTTGTGTGCTATCAAACTCATTTTCAAAAACAAGACATTCCTCCTCAATATAAAAAAAGAAAGGTAGCACCACCTTCTCTTGGTATTTTGGCATGAAAAAGATTTTAAAAAGACTGATCTTGACCATGAAGACTATAGGAATGAATTTGATATTCTAAAACTTCAATGTCTTTCTCAATGTTCTTAGCAAATTCATCCAAAAATTGAATCTTATCTTTTGACTTGCACACAAGTGACTTTATATAAGAAGACGAGGCCGAAGAAAATTTTGCATCCACTCCTCATTAGTGTGACCATCGTTCCATTGCTTAAAACCTTGAATGAAAAGAAAGTCTGCCACCAACTCTATTTTTTCCATCCATGTTTCCAAAAAGATAAGCCAAAAATCTATAAATGAATTAATATATTTGACAGGAATAATTTCAATCCATTGTGTACATTTCCCTTTAAATGAATCATAGAACAATCTGATGAAAATATCTTCATGTCTAACTCTAAGAAGTTCAGTAAAGTCACAGAAATTTGATATATGCTTCAAGGTCAAACTCAAATCTTCTCCATTAAATTTTGGACCATTCCTTAAAAAATATGCATCCTTGGGAAAAGGATTTGGGAAACCATAAATTTCTGAAAAATATACACATGCATACCTCAAAACAAGAATGGAAGCATCTAATTTCTTCATAAATCTAGTGGAATCACCATGAAGCTATGAATTTTGAATTCTTCAGCAATGGAGTCACCAAGGTAGTTCTGCATCCTTGAAAATTCTGAGCTCCTGCTACCTCTAAGAGTTCAACATCACTTTTTGAGCACAAACTTCAAGACATATGTCTTCAGAATCTGGGAAGACGCATCAAAATGTTACATCTAAATTGGTACTAATGGGTTGCTCCACCAAACAACTTAGAGTAACTCTTTCAAACCAGATTTTGACTAAGGATTAGCCTATTTAGCCTGAGAGGGCTCTCTAACTTATCTAATGATTTGCTCAATTAGGTTTTGAATCAAATGGCTAACTCTGTGATAAGTGTCTTAGTGTATTTGATTGTAGGTGAAAAATGGGATATATTTCACTACCATTGGGCTCATGGAGTCAGTATGAAGGTATTAAGTGACAAATGATTCTACTTGTGGAAGATGAGGCTTTTACTGTTTCAATGAAAAAGATACTACTAACACATGAAATATTCAATAACTTAATGCCAAAAGGAAGTCAGAGCATGAGGGTATGAATTCTGAGTGATTTAACATCAAGATATTGAGGAAAGGTATTAAATAAACATAAGGCATAAACTCATTGTAACAGTCAAAGAATCTCAAGTAAAGCAGAAAACACCATCAATGTATATTACTGATATTCCAAAATTTACAATAATAGTAGTCTCAAAGTGACATTCTCCAAATTTCAAACTCTTTCCTCTCCCTATTTATAGAATTAGTAACCTTTACATCATGTCTACGAACTGGGCTAGACCATCTAATACCTTCATGGACACCTAATCTAACTAACAACTGATTACAAAATTAGAGATAACTCTATTTTCAAGAATCAGAAACCTAATAGGACTCTTTCACTCATTATTACATTATCAAACTATTAAAAATCCATACTTAAATAAGGTTTATCGAAAGAGAAGCCTTATGAGGTGGAAAAAGGCATGATCTAACAATAAAACATCATGGCTGGAATATATGAACTGTTCCTCATATTCTAACTATGAGTTGTCATGTTGATGATGTGGCAGCTTGATAAGCTGGTGAGCTGAACAACTTTGTCAAAGACCCTTCCTTCACCAAAAAATTCCTCTGATATCCTTTAATATTTCCACATGGATATCTGACCTTCAATACTCCTTCAAAACACTAAAATACTACCAAATTTTGTTCACTGCAAAAACAAAGTAAAACAGGGATTTTCGTAGCATAGTTTGGTAGAAAATTCATTTCAACCATCTAAGTCAAGTTTTAGCCTCTCTTTCTGATTGGGATATTCTTTCTAGACAATATAAGATAAATAAAACCCTTAACCTCCATTGATTTCTAGCCAAAATGATATTTCTTTCAAAAATTAACCTACAGGGATTTCATAGTGAAATCTAGTCTTCAAGCGTGGAGTTCGCTACGAAATTGCCTAATTGGCAAAAAAACCCAGAATTTTGCTATTTTTTTTTCTTCTGAAAAATATGGCTCAGAAATGAGCTCATATCTGTAAATCCTTGATAGATTTTGGAAAATGGGAAGAGGTTTTTGTAAATCAGTTTGTGTTGAAGAACAACCTCTCTTGGTGTTTTGAAAAACATATCTAGGTGTCCAAAATCGGAAAAAAAACATTATAAAAATAGAGCCCAAATACATCTTCGAATCTCCCAATTGGTAGCACCTGTGAGAAAAGTGAAAGAGGTTAATGTTCTTTGATATGTTATTGACAATAACCCCTCTCAGTTTTTAATAATTCTCCTATGTTTGCCCACAAACTTCTCTTGAAGATGACTACTCAAACAGTAAAAAAATAGAGAAATCCCTTTGTATCTTCTTGTAAAAACTCATGCAACCAGCTTTGATGAAATCCTCTGCAACACTAGGGTACCTCATGAGTAGCTTGACTTCCAAGGGTTCATATCTCACACAGGAGCCTCCTTTTTTTGTTTTCTTCTTCATGGCCATCTTCCTTTATAACCACGCTGCTTTTCTTGAAAAAGTGACACTTGAAAAGAAACCAATTTGAACAACAAGCTGCTTATTGACACATGGTGGTATCTAACTTATGATAGTAGCTATAGGTATAAAAGATAAAAGGTGGTAGAAGCAACTGATATGGATTGAAAAGGTAAGTGATTAAGCTCAAATGCACGAAGTTTGAATTATGAAAAAGGAAAAAGTTAAAGTGATGACCATGCATGACACACATTTAATAATGATTTAAAATAAGTAAAAATGTGATGGAAACTTGACCTCTACCCTCTCATAAGGTTAAAACTATCAATCTCTGAACCTTTTGAAAAAAACATGATTTCGTAGCGAATTCAGTTAGAAAGTTGGCAGATTTGCTATGAACTTGTCAGGTGATTTCGTAGCGAAAATCACCTATTTTGCATAGAATTCGATGCAGAATCAGGAAAAATCAGATAGGTGGCCACTATCAAACTTTAAACCAATGCATGTGAACCTGAGGTGGATGTTGATGGATTTGACTCTAATGACATGACCCATGGGCTATTTTAGACTTAGGATAATTATTTTCTCATGAGCTTTTTCATCAATTTCATGAACCGACCTATTGAGACAAAATGAAACCTAGGTGAGTGACCCTATCAATAAAAATCGAAAATTTATGTGTGATAATAGAATATATTATCAGTGCATTTTTTATCAACAAGCTGAGACTTTCCACAAATAGGAGGAACAAAAAGGGTGAGAGATGGAAACCTTGTTTAAGTCCCATTTCCGCATGAAAGAATTGCGAGGTTGATCCATTTATGAGAACTGCGAAGAAATTAGAGTTCACACATGTCATAATATAAGATTAAAAGGAGTGGGAAAACCCCAAATGAATAAGTGGATTTTAAAGTATAACCATTTCAACTTGTTAAAAAGCTATGGATAAATCTACCATGCCAACCACCACCTTCATACTTTTTGATATGGATGGGATGTTTTTGCTAAATATTGAATCATAAGAACATTATTTAATGTCAATGTGCATAATTAGCATATCACATATATGTTGATACACATTTTTTTGTATTTAATAATGTTATATTAAAATTTGGAGAGGGGAGATTTTTAATAGATATGATTTTTTAACATTTATTTTATTATTATTTTAATATTTTCTATATATTTTAAATTTTAATATTAATTTTAATAAATTTATTATTACATTGTAATAAAACAGTTTCCCCATATATAATACTATATTTCAAAATTATAAATGAAATAAAATTTATTAACTACCAAAATATAATAATAATAATAAACACTCCCAACACCATTTGTTTGACAACAAAGCCTAAAATGAAAATAAACCTATACTATTATAAAGATTTATTTAAATAGAAAACATTTAACAACCATCATATATATTAATATTCACTAATAACAACTTCACATTTCCAAAGTTTTTCATATAAAAAATGTATACAACTTTCCTATGATAACGATGTGCAACACACCTCTCAAAAGATGTTTGACTCATCTAAACTATTTTCAAAATTTTATTTAGAATTGATATCATGTTAATTTTTCAATTTCCCTATGCTATTTAAATTAATTTAGTCCAATTTACTTCTTCAATAAGAAATTCAGTAACAATTAATCTTTCCAATTCAATTCATTAATTGAAGATAGAGCAATAAATGCAATGAGAATAGGAGACAATCAATGAATCAATTGTCTTTCAAATAGACTTGGTCAATAGTAAAAAAATGTGGCTTGATCAGTAGGTCAAAATTCCTCAAAAACAGTCCTGAAATTCTCCTTCAAACTTGGTCAAATTCAAAGTAAATGGCATTTGAAACCCTAGTTGCAGATCTGCAGTCAACCATAGTCAATGTGCCCATAAAATCATGATTTTTGTGCCCAGAAATTCAGTCCACCAAAGTGGTGAGCCCTAATATTGCACCAAGAGTGCTGCAACTCCCAGAGGCTACTCTACTTTACTTTGTCAACTCGAGGTTCATACAAACTTGGAGGTGACAATGCTATATACACATTAGATGCATTCTAGTCATGTCATCCTATTATGAGTCCTACGAAAGGGTGCTATTTCTAGGGTTTCTGAGTGAAGTATGGCACACTTCGGAGTTAGAACTATAACTACAAGAGACTCAAAACCATTACTCTCAACAATCAAATGACTATTCTAAAGCAAGAAGATACATCTAGCTATTTTGCAAAGAAAGAAATCTACAATGTAGGCTGTGGAAAGAAATATAAGTAAACCAGGGAACATTCATGAACTTGTAAAGTGGTGAATTGAAATAGCAGAAAGAAGGCTAATCTAATCGCACAATGTTGGGCCAAGTGGCTTAACACACTCTAACTGATTCATGATTTAACTATAATGCTTTGAGTCATGCATCTACTCATGACCTAATTACGCTTGTAATTACTCGGTTTTGCAGCCAAAGGAGAAGGCACTAAGGTGGCTTAGGAAGGTCTTGGAGTCATGGATGTAGGGATGAAGGTGTCTTGATGGTTATGGCAGGTCTAGATGAGGTGGAGGATGGTTTATGGGCTAAAGTAGGGGCCAATTGGTGCTGCTACAAGGTCTGCTACAGGTTTCCTGTAGTGCTACAAGAAAGTCCTGAATTCCTACAGGAAATGGGTCGAGGGCAGTCCAAGGCTAAAAATTGTGGGAAAATGTGTAGGGGAGGTGTCATGAAGGTGAACTTGGATGGATTGAAGGTGGCCAACCCCTTTTCCAAGCTCAAATCCTCTTGCAAAGCTCGTATTGCACCTCTAGGTTTTCTCATGATGTGAAGGTGAGAATCTCAAAAATAGGGCTGAAGGTGATTTGGTTGAAATAAGGTTGTTGAAGGGTGAGAATTGAAGCTAGGGTTGCTAGTGAATTTCTCCTCTACTATGCTACTTGAACCTGAAAGCAAACTACATGTTCATACAACAAAAATTGTCAAATATTTGATGAAGAAGATGGAAAAGATGAGTTGAATTTGATAAGAAAACCTACTTAAGAATTCAGTACAAAAATCTAACTCAATATTATCAACATGTCTATGACACTACAACAACCTATTTGTTCTTTCCAAGAAATCATAACCTAAAGAGAAAATTTGGGCTTGTGGTGAAGATCTTCCCTCCTCAAACTCTAATTAAAGAGATGAGAGAGGGGGGATTTGACACACAACTTTCTAAGTTTACATGTTACTCTACCAACATTTATGCAAGCGCAACTAGAACATAGATAAAATGGATCCAAAAATCTGCCTCATATGCCTGCGCAACTCAATCTGAACCTGAACAACAAGCGTGCACAACAGGTTTACGGTGGGGAGACATCCTATCCAGATTTTGTTGTGGAGATACATGAGATTAATCTTAGGTCGGGAAGAGTAATCCGAGACAACCATCCTACATCTCCACCTGCAGAGGTTGAGGAGGAAAAGGAAGAAAATAGCATTCTAGTCAGCACACCCCATAGGAAATTGAACTTCTGGGAGAACTGAAAAAATTGCGTGTAAAAATACCCCTTCTCTAGGCCATTAAGGATATCCCTATTTACAATAGGCTCATCAAGGAAAAGTGCTTTAAGAAACCTAGGAGAAAGAAGAAATATACCCCCACATAAATGTAGTAGGGAAGATATCTGACTTAATGTTAGGAAGGGTGATCTTCCCGAAGTACCTAGACCCTGTTAGTCCTATTGTAGATGTGCACATAGATGGTGTCATAGTCCCCAATACTCTTATAGATCTCGGGGCTACCATCAAGGTAATGACCAAGGAAAATATGCTTAAACTCAAACTCCAAGGGACTTTGAGGAAAACCACAATGGTTCTGCAACTTGTAGATCGGTCCATGGTAGCTATGGAAGGAATTTTTGAGGATGTTATAGTTTCAATTTACTCTTGGGAGTACCTTACAGATTTCCTGGTTCTCCAGCCAAAAACCAAGTTCAATGGGTGTCCTCTCATTTTAGGGAGATCTTGGTTAGCCACTGTCGATGCTTATATCAGTTTTCGGGCCGGAAACATGACTATCAAGAATGGTCCCTTGTCTAAATAGATGGTATTATATCCTCGAGCCCAACCTTCCATTGACCATGATCTACATTTATGGTTAGAGGATGAAGAAGAAGAAGATGAATTATACAACACTACACCCTGCCCCAATTGTACCATAGATATTGTTCTTAGAGAGGGGAAACTTGATGAACATGAATTCATCAACCAAATCATTCAGAACCAACCCCGCACTGAAATTCCACTTGAAAATCTAGTCAAAGAGTCTAAAAGCCACCCTTGGATGGAATTTCACTCAGTTGATTCAACCTATGAAACCATCAAGGTTATGGAATTTGGCCTATCAAAATCTCTGAAAATTAACTCATCCCTCTCAGATAGAGAAGAAGAGCAGTTATGTCATCTTTTTAAATAAAACCTAGATGCAATTTCTTGGGACTAAAAGGACATGAAAGGGGTGCATCCCTTGATGTGAACACGTCATATTTACATTAAATGAGGGTGCAAGCTGGTGCGCCTGTTATCCTTGATAACAACTAGGCTTGTCTAGGTTTGTCTAGGTTGGTCTTAGGTAAGTTAGGTTGGGTCATTTGGATGAAAATAAGGTCATGAAGTTCATTAAATTTCAAAAAAAAATTACATAGTTTAAGGCGTCTAAATAGTCATTGGTCATGCAATAAAGGTCTTGTCAAGGTAAATTAAAAAAAATATGATTGCATGGGTAATAAAGGTCATTTTGTGACACTTGGCAACTTTTTCTAGATTTCGCAGCATAGTTAGTGTAAAACAATCTGATTTCACTACAGAAGTGTCTAACATTTCCGTAGCGAATTTTCCCTCCCGAGTACTGGAAATGCTACAAATTTTGTTTTTTCTACTAACGGAGGGATAAGATGTGTCTTGTCATGATTTCAGTGGTCAGTGCACACTTTGTCATCATGGTATTATTATGTTATGTGTCATCATATGTCATGTGCATGCATGGTAATCATTATTCCTCACATCATTTCATTTTTTCCACTCATTTCCTCTTTCCTATTTTAGCCCGATCCTTAATTCGAAAAGAACCTCACCTTCATCCTTGTAATTTGTTTGAACACTTTTGCAAATATTATAGAGTCTTGAATTATGTCTTGTAGCTATCTTAGGCTAGGTGTTACCTGTGTCAAGAGAGGTGGTTGATGTCTCAAACAATTATGCAATTGTCAAAGAAGAAGTTGACCATTGTTGTGTTTGAAAGTATGGCTTCACATAAAAGGCCAAAAAAGGGTGGAACTGTGGTCAAATAGGAGCCCATGGATATGAGGCTAATTGAAGAAGACCCCAACTTCTCACAATATTTTTCCAACGTAGGTTGCATGCGGTTCTTCCAGAAACTACAAGGGTGTCATCCACGGGTGTCTAAATATTTTGTTGTAAACTTCATTGGTACAGGTTCAAAGGTGGGCATCCTTAATTTTTTTTTGTCTCCTGACACAATTTCACAGGAAACCAAGATTCCAAGGTCTGGAGAGGAGTGGTTTAAAGCAATAAAGTGTAAGCTTCAAAACCATGATGAGTTTCTAAAGGAGGAGCACATAGGCATAGACATGAGCTCAGGCATATCTAGGACTTGCCTCAAGGACAATTATTAAAAACTGTTGATGGTGATTCAGAAATATTTTACTTGTGAAGGTATATTTCACATGATTTATCAATACCACTTTAGTTTGTAGCTTAATTTCACAAGTAAACAACCTATGGATTTACCATTTTTTCTGTTTAGGATTATAGGAAAAATGATGATAATGTTCAAGCTAAACCTGAAAGCAATGAAACTTCTATTTTTCACCATGGTTTGATAAAATTGTTATTTATGGATGAGTTAAAGAAGTTAAATAGGGATTGGTACACTTTTCTATTCTTGAGTGGGTATGAGGTGGATGTCCTCGCACCTAGAAAGACAAATAAGTCAAAGGAAAATACTCCAAAGAAAGATAAAGACTCTAGGGCTAAAACAGAGGTTGAACATGAGGTGGAAGTGCATACAAAGGTGCAACCCATGGTGGAGCCTATGGAGGTATAAATTGATCAATTGCAGGAGACAGTGGTGCCTCAACAAACCCCTACCAACAGTAAATTCAAAACTGATATAAGAAGGATCACTAGAAGTCAGACATAGGGAAAATTCAAGCTACAATATATCTTGTAGGCAATTGACATTGAGGAATCTCCGGTTGTGAAGACTGTAGAAGTTAAAGGATAATAAACCAAGAAGAAGAGAGTTAAAGATAAGAAACTAGGCTTTTCCAAAGAAGACTTAGGTTTTGTTTTTAAACCTAGGAAGCCACTCACTAGGTCACAGTTATCAAAGGGAGAAAAATCTGAGAAGCTGCATAAGGAACCATAAAAGAGAAACATCCAGAAAGGGAAGAAATAATAGAGTTATCTCAAACAGAGGAAGACGTGAGCAAGGCAAGGAAGGGAAAGGAAAATTTTCAAGAAAAATATGAACTAGATATTTTAAAAAAATAACTTAAGGAAGCTAGAGAAGAGATTTTGGAAAATAAGCTAGAGTTAGCATACTTCAAACAAGAGAGGTAGGAGCTCACAAAATTTTAAAAAGAATTGAGCAAATAGATAGATTTATATGATGAAGTTCTAGAGGGGTCAAGGAAGATGTTGAAGAGGACACTGCCTCTGCACAAAATGATGAAACATCTCTCCAGGAGGAACAAGTGGCTGCAATCAGAAATAAGGAAGTTACAAATCCAAGTCATAGAATTGGAAATACAAATGGAGATGATGTAAGAAGAGTTGAAGAAAAAAGGTTTAAAGATGATTGTGATGGAAGATGACCCTGATGCTCCATGAAATGTGGTAAGACACACCTTTTTTGGCTACTTTTTGTCTTAATATATCACATCAAGTCATTCACAAGGCTTTAAGCATGTTTTTGTAGGAAGAAAAATTGAAAATTTGGTGAAATTAGGCAAGTTCATAGTGAGCTCCAGGCGTGAAGCTGAGTTTTTTCTATGAACTCGTTGTAGATTTTTTTAAGGACAAACTTCCTAAAAAATATCATTTCAGGGGTAAATGGAGGCATGTGTTTACCTTATTATACCCAATGAAGATCCTATCATAGGCATAAGAGTTTAAAAAGTTGCAAAAGGTGATGTTATGAAGATGATACGAAAATTACGCTACGAACTTGCCTAAATACTCTGTTTTTCCAGCATTCTAAAGTTTTGATATTTTTGAGGCATTCAATGAATTTCAGGAAGGAGATTAATCATCAAAAGAGATTTTGAAGTGTCATTGGGACATCTGTTGATAAAAACAACACAACAATACACTTCATAGGATTGACATGGCTGGAAGTACATCACTTTTACCACCTCACCAATGGACAACTAATCATCAAATTCGGTATATCATGACCTAAAATCCAGTATGACAGTTTTCCACCTGAACATGGTTGTTTGCCACCTAAAAAATGTTTTTTGGTTCGTTATCCATCATTAGCATGGGTTATTAAAATTTCTTATTGATGAAGTTAATAGTGATAGAGTCCTTTTTTTTATTACAAACTCCCTCAAACAAAATATCTCTATTTTTTCTCGATGTACTGAAATCCTTTTTGGATTAGATCTCTAGATAAAGTTCAAGAGTCTAGCCCAGGTGGTAGACCTATGTAAAATGGATTTCACTCTAAAAATAGTGGATTTTTATAATTAGAGGGGGTTGATGGATGTAAATGGCCAGAGCTACTATTGTAATCTATTTTCACTCAGTTAATAGAGAATTGCAGAAGTGTTTTGTTCATATCTGAGATTATTATTGATATTTTATGTGTTTATTTCCTTTTTATCTTTTGAATATTGATTCAGCTTGCTTATACATGATTACTTTGAATTCATAAAACCTTATGCTCCAACTTCCTTTATGTATTATGCTAGTTGTTAGAGTTATTTTGTAAAAGCTCATGTGCCTCAGTTTCCATGAATGATACTTATTTGTAATTGAATTTCCATGATTGACTCTATGCCAAATGGTATCCCTCACTCATCTTCAACCTGCAAGAATCATCTAAAAAACATATAAGAGTTATCCAACTTCATTATAATCTTGTTTATTTAATATCTTACCTTTTTCTTGAGAGAGCCCTCTCTGGTTGGAAGGAATAACTTCCAACCCCAAGTGGTTTGAAATAGTTACATCAAATTAACAGTTGAACATCCCAATTAGTCTCAGTTTGGTGATAACAGCGCCAACCCAAAAGAAGGATTAACCCAGCTCTAAAGGACATAGTGAAGGAAGAACTGTAGAAATTATTGGATGCAAGTTTCATATATCCTATATCAGATAGTGAGTGGGTATCTCCTCTTGTATTAGTCCTGAAGAAGAATGGAAAATGGAGAATTTGTGTTGATTATTGGGAACTCAAAAAATCCACCGTGAAGGACTATTTCCCTTTTCCCTTTATAGATCAATTTTGGATGGCCTTGCAGGGAATTTTTTTTTTCTTTACTAGATGGGTTTAGTGGGTATAAAAAGATCCAAATTAGCCCTGAAGACCATGAAAATACCATTTTCACATTTCCTTAGGGTACCTTTGCTTAAATATTCCTACCCTTTGGGTTGTGCAATGCCCCAACTACTTTCCAAAGATTTGTCTTGATTATTTTCTCTGAGCTAGTCCATGACTCGGTTGAAATATACATGGAAAATTTCACACCTTATGGGGATGAATTCCAAGAAGCTCTCTCCATTTTGAGAAAAGTCCTGAGAAGGTGCATTAAGATGCATCTCTCCCTGAGCCCGGAAAAGTTTGAATTCTTAAAAAGAGCAAGAGTAGTATTGGGCCACTCAATATCACAAGCAGGAATAAAGGTGGACCTGAACCAAATCACCATCATCAAAAGAGTGTCTGCTCCACACAAGCAGAGAGATGTCAGAAGTTTCTTAGGTTTAGCTGGTTACTACAAAATTTTCATTAGAGACTTTAGCAAATTGGCTCACCATTATTTTGTTTGTTGACCAAAGACTCTGAGTTTACCTGGTTCATTCTCTGTCAAAAATATTTTGAGCTCATTAAGGAAAAGTTGACTACTGCCCCCATTCTCCGAGGTCCAAATTGGGCTCTTCCCTTCCACATTAACAAAAATTCATCAGAAAAAGTTGTGGGGGCAGTCTTGGGGCAGTTAGAAGACAAATTACCTTATGCAATCTATTTCATTAGTAAGAAATTGTCTAGGGTTGAACTCAATTATACTATTAGAGAATAGGAAATGTTAGCCATTTTCCCTACTTTAAACAAATTTAGACATTATATCACTGGTTATCAGACATTTATGCACACTGAACATGTATCCTTCAAATATTTAATGAATAAACCTAATGTTAATGCTAGAATAATTAGATGGTTGTTGTTATTACAGTAGTTTGATCTAATCATTGTTGATAAACCTGGGAAGGAGAATGTTGTTGCAAATTTTTTATCCAGGTTAGCTCTACCTACAGATGAAGAAGGAATGGTGGATGACAGGCTTTGAGATGAACACCTATTTTATATCTCATCACTCTCTCTGAGGTTTGTTGACATAGCTAACTACTTGGTTACTGAGAAGTTCCCTCTAAACCTCTCATCCGAGGAGAAGGGAAAGGTCATTAGAAAAATCACTCAGGAAAAGGAGGTTGTTGTATCTAAGTGTTATTTTCTTCCTTTTCCTCCTCAACCTCTATAGTTGGAGATGGAGGATGGTTATTCAGGATTACTCTTCCCAGCTTGAGATTAATCTCATGTATCTCCACAGCATAATCTGGATAAGATGTCTCCCCACTGTAAACTTGTTGTGCCTTCTTGTTGTTCGGATTAAAATTGGGCTATGTAGGCATCTGAGGCAGCGTGGGTGGAGTAGAATGAGTGAGTTAAGGTTGAGTTTGGGGTGGAGGCAGTAAATAATATGGTTAATTATGTTTAGGCATCAATCCATCCATCCATATATACTTCCAGGTCCATACAGTATCTTCACCTTTGTTTGCCTTTACATAGATATAAATCTAGTCGATAAATGTAAGAAATATATTACCTAGTGTCTGAGCACATTATCATCATTTTACACATCATCCTCCACAAACAGAATTCCTCTAGGCATCTACTATAGTGTATGAGGTGAATTTTTGGAACAAATAGACTTCCTGAGGGCGTATGAGGTGAATTGTTGGAACAATCTAATGTAATATCATTTATTCTAAAATAGTGGAACCAAACTTCTGCTAACTTGAATCTTGTATTTTTTCTAACACTAGCTACACTTTGAGTAACCCAATCAATACTTTGGTTTGTATTAATTAGGTTAGAACTCACATAATGTAAATGGAGTTACTTAATGGTTCTTTTTTATAAAAAGGATTATGCCAATGTAATATTCCCAAACAGGGAAGCAACAATATATGAACACAATAATGGAAATATAAGTGACAAATAAACACATGTAATGTAAGAAGATCATATAGCCATCACATTAAGATCATAACAGCAAAATGTATAAAATTCCTTAAGGAAATAATCACTCAAGATAGGTAAAACCAACCTCAAGAGAACATGTACATGAAATATAAAGATCACTTCTACACAACAAATGCCCAAGAATTAAGGGAATTTTGAGGTCTAAAATGGGCCTCCTAAGGAAATTATAAAATAACGGTGGAAATAATAAAATAATATTAGATTACATCATCAAATTTTAGAGGGAAAAAACAAAAAACTACTTTTCAACTCATATTTTCAACTTATCTCCCAAATTTTTTACTCAGATTTCGAGCAGGAGTACTCATTGGATGCAAAATTTAATTCCTCATCCAAGGATTACCCATGTTTCATACTTTCGATGGACCCTGCTACACGAAAAATGAGAAATACTTGAAAAATTTGATTGCAATCACGTTTTTTCATGTATTTCTCATTTTCCGCTTAGAAGGGTCCATTGAAAGTATGCAACATGGATACTCCTTGGATTATGAATTAAATTTTGCATTCAATGAGTACTCCCACTCGAAATGTGGGTAAAAAATTTGGGAGATAAGTTGAAAAAGTAGTTTTATTATTTTATTATTTTATAATATTTTTTCCTTTTTATTTAAAAAATGGTGAATCATCCCCCATGGTTGACATCATCATGTTGAATCTTATTGGCTCTTATAAAGTTTATTTTGGTTGTACATTTTTCTTAGGAGGCCCATTTTAGACCTCAAAATTCCCTTAATGGCTATGACAACGCAGTTTTATTAGATATAACTTCTACTAGAGAATTTCAATACATGGATCTGTAAATATATGGCTCATTAAATGCTGGGAGTGAATATCTAAACTCCCGAACACAATTTCAAGACAACCCGAGAAGGATTTCCTGAAATATGCAAAAGTGCCAAAATGTCGATATGTAGCCCTAGGACTGAATAGTAGCTGCAACTCAATATCTGGATGGAGATGGATGAAGATGATACATGTGATGAATAGACCTCCCCCAATATATCCTTCAAGTGAAAGGTTGATCCTAACACTGAAGATCTCACCCTCCAAATCAAGCACTGAAACCCCCACTGCAAATACTCACTTAAATAACGCAGTCAAGGAGAGGTACTGTACTGTAGATGATGGGAAATGTATTTTCCAAGTTTCAAGATGTGAAATATGCTTTGGAATCTTCCTCACTGATTTCCCAAAGAGAATAATGCTTCCTCCTCTGAAAAAATGGCTCCGGAAATGGGTTTCTCAGCCCTCCACTGCAACACCCTGCAACACAACCCATGTCTAAATAGAAACTGCACTGTTAGATGAAGGAGGTAGCTTGGCCTTAAGCCTGAGTGTGGAGAAATGAAGTGCAAAGCTCCCCCAAGATGCCTCTCAAGAAATGAGATGGGATTCCCGCTCGGAAACACCCGGTGCTAAGCAACACAACAATCTCAACTAAACAGCTGAAGAATGCACAATAATCATGCAGACCATAAATTCAATAATCCATAACATGCCTTACTATGGCTGCCTTGCCCTCCTTATAAACAAGTGTGAGAATTATCACCTTGGGTCCCACTCATTAGGGTTTCCAACATCATGGAATCTTCCTCCTACTATCACTGTGTTGTCTCCATTGATGATCTCCACCATCCATTCCAGCGTTGTTGACTTGGTCAAACTTGACCTTGTCCACATGTTTTTACCCCTGTTCACACATTAGGGTGCCATATCCAGCTATTATTATGATCCCTTTTCACATAAAGAGGGATTTTATTCCTGTTTAAGATATGTATGGGCCTCCTTACCCATTTATTCATCTACTAGGTGTTAAAAGCAAAAATTTATATTCCTATTAGTCGCATGCTAATTTAAGAATATTACAGTCCTCCCCTCCCAAATGTTGCTTGTCCTCAAGCAACTGCAAGGATAGAACTGAAGAGCCTCCTCTCCTCCTCCTATATCATACTCATATGATGGACTCCTCCAAGGAACATAATGTTGTCTCATTAATACATCTCCAAATTTCCCCTCCCAAGTATGCAAGCTAGCTTTTGGTGAACATTCCAAATAGCTATGTAGAAGTAAAACATCCCTAGAGGAAACTACATGATGGCTAGAGGCCTTCTTTAGGCATGAGATCTGATATAAATTTGGATTTATCATCCCCATGTGAATCTCCCATCCCCAAGCTATCATTCATACAAAATGATCCACCCTAAAAAATGGTAACTCATGAAAATTATCCTCCACCTTTGGCTCCTGCAATGTAGGTGGGCTGAATAATTGAACATGGCAGACAAAATGTCCTACCCCACGTTTTCCCTCTCTCCACTTATGATAAGTGTGGAGTAGTTGCTAATCTTGGGCTACAATAATGTTGCCTTCAAGTGGCAAGAAGGAAACTGGATCTCCAAATATCTTCTCTCCAATGTCATGAATCATGCTGGCCCAAACCATCCCACCTATGATGAATAGTAAATAATCACCATGTGGCATCCAAATGAGAAAAATAATGAAGGTTTCATGTAGCATTGGAAGGTACCAATAGTTTCCCAAGTGGTCACATCGTAGTTTTTCTAACTGTTGTTGCAAAAAATAACATGGCAAGCTATCTCCCAACAAGTTTCTAGTTGTGCATGTCATCTCATCTACTAGTAAATAGTAAATGGCATTGTTCATCAACTGAGCATGCAAGGAATAGTACAACACTTGCCCAAGGCCATATAGGAGATGGTTGTCTCCATCATAGAATTTGGCCCAAATTTTACCATGAAGCCCAATGAGAGGCTTGCCCTCTTGTGGAGCAATTCACTGTATAGAAATGGTAAGAGCATGCAAATATTGTGTTAGAACATCATTAAATGAAAAAACAAAATTCTTACCATGTACTAAGAGTAAGATGAGGATAATATCCTTGAGTAAGCCCTCCATAGTGGTATGACATACTCCCATGAAGAGGAATGAATCATATGCTGCATGAAGATATTTCTTCTTATGCTTGGAAATCCAAGTCAAGAAGAGCATATCACAGTAATAGATGCCTCCATCCACTACTCCATCACTCTCATCTCCTCCTTGTCCACCAAGTGCATCATATGTGAAATGACCCTGGGAATAATCCATCAATAAACCCAAGCTCCCAAGTGACAACGTTGTTGGCCTTTGTAATAAGGCTCCTGTCATCTCATAGCTCCATTCTTTGACATGTCCCATGTCAAAGTTATATACCAAAGTCCTTTGTTGTATATGGGAGATTCCTTCCAAAGTGGAAGTACCTCCATCTCTTCCAAGGCTAAGGAGTAGCCCCTTTGCACCATGATAGTGCCATTACCCACTCCTACAACATCATGCAAAGCATGGGAGTAAATCTGCCCATGCTCTCCCAAGGGTAACCAAAGCAAAAATAGTTCTTGTTGCCCCCTCACACCTCCATCATAAAATCATGAGGTGAAAACATAATGATTGATATGAATAATTTCATATCAACACAATGAATCCATACTCCTTGCTGCAATATGATGCAAGTGTCATGCCAAGTTTCCTCCACCCACATACCCTTTGAAGAAGAGTATGTCACGTGATGGCCAAACTCTTTCAAGAGTAGCCAGCGTAACCTTGCCTGCTTTTGCCCTGTGTCATAGATCTACAAGCAGCTTTCCAGCCTCTTGCTCACCATCCACACCCACTCATCCAAATGTGGGTGCCTCCCACCATGCTCCATCTTGGTACTCCTCTAATGAAGACTACCCTTCTCCCAAATCATATTTTTACCTTTGCATTTCCTGGGATGTTGAAATAAAACCTCTTGGATATATCCTAGAGAATACCTCACACCAATGACCATCTTGATCCATAAAGATCCAAGTGTGTTGGAGGAAAAACCTCCTCATAGGCCTGCACAATGCTCATCCCAATAGATCCACACAATGATGAAAGACAAGGTGTCTCTCATTGATCAACTTCTCATCCAATCTCATACAAGTGTAATGGTCATTAGAATGCTTTAATGATAGCTGGGCCCCCAACTCCTCATTGATGCTTAATGACAACATTGTTAATCTCCTCAATGGTGTATTTGCTATCTCATGCTCCAACTCAAGGATGAACATAGAGTTCTACATTTTGGGACAAAGCTCATCCTATCCTTAAAAAATCCACACCCCAACCTCAAGTGTTGTGTGCAGCTCATTAATGACACATTAGGATGATTGTTCATCCCTTCCTTGAACAACTCAAGGTTGCACAGCGCAGTGCAATTCTACTACTCCAAGTCAACAGTATGTGTTGACCCTTGGTCATGCAAAGGCAGATTTTCACAACCCTCCATAATATTTGATGAAATAAAAAAAAGTGGAAATCATGGATACCTTGGTGAAGCTTGGGAACATCTTGTATGGCTACACGGGCTCCTCCTTCCAATGTGTTGGCTCCCCCAACTGCTAAGGATGATGGCTACTCCTCCATAGTTGTGTCAGCACTGGTACAAGTCTCCTCAAGTGGTGGTGAAGGCTCTTCCTCCTCTTATTTCTTCTTGTTAAATCTTTTGATCACCCTTTGAGTGAAATCTACAAAATTAGTAACTCTTTCATGACTCAAATGGCTGAACCACCAAGTGCTTGCTTTACCCTCAAGGTGCAGCGCTGCAATCTCAATAGCCTCTCTTTCTACCACTGGATGTAGTAGGAAGATTGCATCTAGCTTCATCACCCAAGACTTTGCTGTACATGTGGATGATTCATCAAAATTAGACAATATAAATCTATTTCCCTTTATTCTCCTATTGCTGCAAGGTCTCCTTTCTTCTTCAAGCTAGATAAACTGTGTAAGGGTTAGAGTTTCCTTGAAAGCTCTAGGTTGAGACTTATATTCTGCAAGGTATCCACTTAGGATCTCATGTTCCAAGTGCCCTCCATCTCCACACTTCTTGTCTTCTTTCTCAAAAGGAAAGGGCATAGAGGAATGCTTTGGAGCTCTCTACAACACTGGTTCTCTTTTCTAATCATAGGAAGTACATGGACCTTCCTCCTCTTGAAACCCTCTAGAGGTCTCACTGCAACTTTATTCCTTCATTTTCTTAACCTCCTTGGAGATTTTCTTCGTAGATATAAAAAGTGATGAGACAAATCTCATTCTTTCCATAATTCTAATATTTCTCTTCTTCTTCTTATTCTCTTGATAGCATAATGGTTGTGATCCACAGGTTGAGCCAAGATTATGCTCTGATACCACTGTAATATTCCCAAATGGGGAAGCAGCAATATATGAACACAATAATGGAAATAGAAGTGAAAAATCAACACATGCAATGTAAGAAGATCATATATCCATCACATTAAGATCATAATAGCAAAATGTATACAAGTCCTTGAGGAAATAGTCACTCAAGATAGGCAAAACCAGCCTCAAGAGAACATGTACATGAGATATAAAGATCACTGCTACACAACAAATGCCCAAGGCTATGGTAGTGAAATTTTATTAGATATAAATTCTAGTAGATAATTTCAATACATCGATCTACAAATATATGGCTCATACAATGCCGGGAGTGAAGATCTAAGCTCCCAAACACAATTTCAAGACAACCCGGGAAGGATTTCCTGAAATATGCAAAAGTGCCAAAATGCCAGAATGCAGCCCTAGGATTGAATAGTAGGTGCAACTCAATATCTATATGGAGATGGATGAAGATGATACATGTGATGAATAGACCTCCCCCAATATATCCTTCAAGTGAAAGGCTGATCCTAACACTGAAGATCTCACCATCTAAATCAAACACTGAAACCCTCACTGCAAATACTCACTGAAATAGCGTAGTCAAGGAGAGGTATTGCGTTGTAGATGATGGTAAATGTATTGGCCAAGTGCCAAGATGTGAAATATGCTCCAGAATATTCCTCACTAATTTCCCAAAGAGAAGAATGCTTCCTCCTCTGAAAAACTAGCTTTGGAAGTGGGTTTCTCAACCCTCCACTGCAACACCCTGCAACACAACCCAGCTCTAAACAGAAACAACGTTATAGCTAAAGGAGGTAGCTAGGCCTTAAGACTGAGTGTGGATAAATGAAGTGCAAAGCTCCCCCAAGAGGCCTCTCAAGAAAGGAGATGGGATTCCCGCTCAGAAACACCCAGTGCTAAGCAACACAACAATCTCAACTAAATAGTTGAAGAATGCACAATAGTCATGCAGACCATAAATACAATAATCCATAACATGCCTTACTATGGCTGCCTTGCCATCCTTATAAACAAGTGTGAGCCTTCTCACCTTGGGTCCCACTCATTAGGGTTTCCACCATCATTGAATCTTCCTCCTACTATCACTGTGATGTCTCCATTGATGATCTCCACCATCCATTCCAACGCTATTAACTTGGTCAAACATGACCTTGTCCACATGTATTCCCCCCTGTTCACACATGAGGGTGCAAGATACATCTATTATTATGATCCCTTTTCACATCATGAGGGATTTTATTCTTGTTTAAGATATTTATGGGCCGCCTTACCCATTTATTCATCTACTAGGTGTTAAAAGAAAAAAATTATATTCCTATTAGCTGCATGCTAATTTAGGAATATTACAGCCAACTAACTATTTTATCTGTTAGTTATATTTCTTTTCTACCTTGCTCACTTCTTGAAGGGTCATGCTTATTATTGTAAAAAAATTCCTTTAATGAAATAAGATAAATTCAAGGTTTATATAAATTATTTTCCATTTTAAAGTCCTAATTACAAGTTATTTTACCATAAATAGAACATAAACCTTCTCTATTTTGGGGCCACAAGTGTCATTCCTTCAAGTACACCCCTCTACTTTTACCATGTATTATTAATTCATATTTTCCTCATTAGAAGCATAAAGAGAGTTATGTACATTTTTTCCCATCACATATAATAATATGCATCCGCTTCATTATGCCATCCTCATTTGAAATAATCATTCTCTATCTCTTCTTCCCTCACTTATCTAAGGACATTGGGTCCAAGTAGACTTATGTGCAAGAATAAAAGGACTATGTTTCCTTACACCTTAGATTTTCTTCTTTATAACTTTGAAATCTCATTGGAAAAGAAGATGGTATCTTAGGTACATCACCTAAAAGGTAATTAATTAATCGTTTCTTCTTAGCAATTGATTTTTTGTTTAATATCCCAGACTTTTAATTCTCCCAACAAGTCTTCCCTCAAATTTATAAAGGCTAAAGTTGTGTATTTCTCATTTTATACCTTTCATGATATGGATATGCATAATCATAATGTATATAGAAATCAATCTAAGTAATACAATCATAATTATTTGTGGAACTAGAGGAAACGTAAACATACCTATTATAAGTATGTATTAGTTTTTGTATAAATTATGTGTAGATTTGAAGCTTCTCGTGAAATTTACTAAATCACAAGACTCAAACCTACTCTACTACTCTGCGGAATTAAATTCACAATCTAGAGAAAAAATCATAGACATGTAAAAGGAAACATTGCAAATTCTCAAAACCCCCTCCTATATGTATGGAATTAACCGAAGAATAGAGATGAATACATATATTTTCTCAACCCTGAGCACAACCTGCAAGTGTATAGTATGTCCCTCTACCTGACTAAATGACTCTGGAAAACACTTAGCCAATTTTCAATCCCTCCAAGTTCCTATTTCCTTGTGATGTTCCTTGGGGAATTATGCCCCTATTAATTCATAAATTCCTCAAATTTAATTTCACAATTCCTTTAGGTTGATCTATGATTGAATGCACCACTTGTACACATCATAATAGTCTACAATTGATAGTACACTGCCTTGGAATATCCATCTCAACAGGGTAACTTGAATTATTTTCATGCAAAAATTATTTTGGGTTACTTAATCAATTATATGCATGTCAGATCATTGAGTGTGACTGAAGTCACATTACACAACTAGGCCCTCCATTAGTTCCTCTAACAGCTAGAACTAGTTTAGCTGAAAATAAATCAATTTCACTGAATTAGATTGCTACAAATTAGAAATCACTCATGCTTATCTAAGCTCAAGGCCTCCAACTTGAATTAACTGAGTTAACTCAGTAACCAAACCCATGTAACCTTAGTTAACTACCTCCAAGATTTTTTTTGAAATGGAAATTTGAATTTTCTCTAGTTTGACCAAGTCAAAGTCAAACTAAGGTTTTCTTAGTGCATTTTTAAACACTCCCTCTCAACAAGAAATGGATTATCTGTCACCCCTATCCTACCTCTATGGAACCTGAATTTTCCTCTTGAAAAATCCTTTATCAATATATTTGCATCTTATTCCTTTGTAGGAATATATTCCAACGACATGATTTGCCTCTGAACACAATCCCATAGATGGTGATATCGGATATCTATATGCTTAGATCAATCGTGAAAAACATGATTTTTAGAGAGCTCGATGAAAAAATGATTATCATGGTAGATGAAATTTGGATCCATCATCTAACAAAATAGTCCCACAAGAATCTTTCTCATCCATATCGCCTCACATGTTGCTTGACTGGCAGCCATGTATTATTCTTTTGTTGAGTTGAGTGCCATAGATATCTTCTTCCTATTGTACCAGGAAACAACTGTAGACCCAACACTGAAAATTCCTCCTGATGTACTCTTCTAGTCTGATAGAATCCCCACCCAATCTACATATGTGAAGCCACATAGCTTATCTCCCTCTAACTATTTATACCATAGTCCAAATTGGGTAATGCCTCTAAGGTACTGTAGAACATGCTTAGTTTCCTTCCAAAATAATTTGGTTGCCATAACCATAGCTTAGCTCAACTTGTTAATTGCATATTACATATCTGGTTGTGTGTTCAGAAGATACATTATTGAACCCACAAGCTACCAATAAATGGTATCCTCCACTTCCTCACCTGAAGTGGCATCCTCTTTCTTCCAACTTGTTTCTAGAGGAGTCTCCATGGGGTTTCTACTCTCCATGTTGAATTTCTTCAGTATCTCATTTACATATTTTCCTTGAGAGAAACATTTCCCAATCTCCTTACCATACATCCAATCCGAGGAAGTAGTGCATGAGTCCCATGTCCTTCATTTCAAATTCTCTTGCAAATTCTGATCAACTTATCATCATCAGTTAAAATAAAAGCATCAACATATAAGAAAATAATCATAAATTTACCTTCAACCAATATGTCATAAAGGTTTGCATCTTCTTCACTTTTGGTGAAGCTCAACCCAATGAGATAGTTGTCGATCCTGATGTACCATGCACAGGGTGCTTGCTTGAGACCATACAATGCTCGCTCGAAACCTTTTGGTTGATCAATGTACACCTCATCCTCAATAACTCCACTGAGGAATGTTTTTTTTACATCCATCTGGTGGATCTTCCACCCCATCTGCGCAGCCCGTGAAAGAATTTATCTAATGGATGAGTACCTTTCTACAGGAGAAAAGGTATCCTCATATTCAATTCCCTCAACTTGAGAGAATCCTTTGGCTACAAATCTAGCCTTATTCTTTTATATGCTTCCATATATTGTATGTTTTACCTTGAAGATCCATCTCGAACCCATAACTAATTTAACTGTTGGTCTTGGGACCACTTCCCAAACAATTATTTTTACAATGAAATCATATTCTTCCATCGTTGAATCAACCCATACATTTTTCTCTAGTGCGCTATGAATTGGGTGCTCCCACATTCTCTCTAGCATCATGCAATAATATCTTAACTTCCCTAGTTCTTTTCCTACATTCTCTGGATGGTTTTTCTTGAGTGGTTGTCTCCACTCTCTTATCCTAAATTTTTGGTTACTCCACAACTTCCTGAGCTTCTTCATTTGGAGCTAAAATATCCTCACTCGTTGTAATCTGAAGGTCCCTCTCGAGAGATAATTGCATCACTTTCTCCTCATCAAACTTCACATCCCTTCGTACAAATTTCATTCTGAGGGATGGAAAGTATACACTATAGTTGTGAGAAGTTTCTGTGTACCCCACAAATACCCCCAACTATGTTGTTGGCTCGAGCTTCTTCCTTGATTATTTGGAGACATGGAAGTAAACAGAGGCTCCAAAAATCATGAAGTGCGACACATATCACTATATCTAGGAGAAATCCTCCTCTAGTGTAATCATTCCCATAATCCAATGAGGAATATGGTTCTGCATATAGATTTTTGTGTTTCATGCCTTTGCCCACAAATATAGTGGTAGGCCTTGAGCATGAAACATATCCCTTGTAACGCCCACAATGTTATAGTTATTTCTCTCAACCACCCCATTCTATTGTGGGTTGTGGGGTGTTGTCAACTCCCATCAAATGCCTTCTTTTGCACAAATTTTTTTGAATTGATTCAACACGTACTCTCCTCCATTATCGCTGCTTAGAGCCTTCACCTTCTTGTTGGTTTCTTTCTCAACTAGTTCGTTGAATTCAATGACCTTGGAGAATGTTTGGTCTTTCTTTTGCATGAATAATATCCATCACATCCATGAGAAATCATCTACAAAGATAAAAAAATATTGGTGCTTGGTAGTAGAGGTTGTCAAGAAATGTCCACAAACATAAAAGTGGATCCTTTCAAGTACTGCATGTGTTTTGATGTCTCAATCATGGAAAGTGGATTTCATGTACTTCCCAAAAGTACATCCTTTGAACACATTCTATTTCTCGAGTGATAATTTGGGAAGGCCTGTGGTTATTTTCTACAAAATCTTTAGTGCACCATGATGCAAATGACCAAGTCTTCTATTCCATATTTCACCGACATCGCGGCTCTGCACCTTATTTTCCTTAGTGCTTAATGCAGTAAAGACTTCCATATCTAGCTTATATATGTTATTCACTCAAACCCTGATATGCTTCACATGTCCCATGGCTACGTGTCTCAGGAATGCCTTTCCTTTACTGCATATCACATCATACCCCTGGTCTTCCAAAACTACTACAAAGATGAGACTTTCTTTAGGCCCGAAACAGAAATGATATCCTTGAGCCTGAGGGGGGATCTCAAATCCCTCTTAAAGGTGATTGTAATAATATCGGTCACGTTTTACCTTCCATCATCCCCCATATCGATCTGAATCTACAAGTATTTCTCCTCCAGGACAGTAAAAACATATATATTTCCCATCATGTAGAAAAAAGCACCACTGTCCAAGTACCCCACGCTCCCCACCATTATGTTATCCATGCAGGAAATTGTAGAACTCAAGCTATAACTATGAATCCAAGGCTTCTCCCCTCGTTCCTCCTGATATCTTCTTACTTTTATTGTTGTGTGGAAACTTTGTGGCATAGTGCTCGAATTCATGAAAATTTAAGAACTTAATTTTGGACAATTCCTTCTTTTTTCCCCCTTAACTAAATTTTGATTTGGATTGGGATTTATTACCTTTCCCCTTCTTTTCCTTTCCATCCAATGAGATTTTTTCCGCATCCTCTCCCTTGGATGAAGTCCCATCTTTGGTAGACCCCCTTATTTCCTCTTGTACCGAATCATACCATAAGCATTCCCAATTTGGTAGTTTCTCCCTCTCGTTCACTGACTTTTACCCCACCAATTTCTTCATGAAATTATGTGTACCTTCTCAAATACTAAGGTATGGAGTCATTCTTCTGCATCTTGATATTTTGAAGTTTATCCTTGAGCACCAACTTCATGTCGTGACTATTGTGATCTCATACTCCGTTCTATGGAGATTTGAGTCAATGTGAACTTCTACTCCTTTTGAGATAATTCTCCTCGCATTGAACACATATTTATTCCATTGAGAAAGGTCCTGGACAGTTTTTGAAGGTATTTGTGGAATGTTCGTCTTGACATATTCCAAAAATCCATTTTCATCTAATATTGCCTCCATGTGATCCTTCCATGTGACAAAATTAGAGGCACCTTCCAAGGCATACGCTAGCCTCAACCCATTGAAGCTCATTTTCCCAACTCTGAAGAGATCCTACAACATTGAACTGCAAATTCAATTCTACCAAGAAAAAAATTTGAAATTCTTGCTCTAGTGTGAATCTTTCTTTGATACCATGTAGAAATTATGTGTAGACTTAAAAATGCTCATGAAATGTACTAAATCACAAGACTCAAACCTACTCTAATGTTGTTCAAAATTCAATTCATAATATAGAACATAAATCATATACATGCAAAAGGAATCATAACACATACACAAATATTTATCTAGGGTAAAGAAACTGCTCAAAACCCATTCCTATATGTATTGCATTAGCCAAAGAATAGAGATTAATACATATATTTTCTCAAGCCTGAGCACAACATGCAAGTGTAGAGTCTATCCCTCTTCCTGACTAACTGACTCTAGCCAACACTTAGACAATTTTCAAACCCTCCAAGCTATTGTTTCCTTGTGTTGTTCCCTGAGGAATTATGCCCCTATTAATTAGGAAATTCCTCAAAATAAATTGTGCAATTCCTTTAGGTTGGTCTCTGATTGTTTGCATCGCCTGTACACATCAAAAAAGTCTACAACTGATAGTACACTACCTTGGAATCTCCATCTCAATTGGGTAACTCGAATTCTCTGCATGCACCAACTATTTTGGGCTGACTGGTCAACTATCTAGATGATCATTAAGTGTGACTAAAGTCACACTACTCAACTTGACCTTCCACTAGATCCTCTAACAGTTAGAACTAATTTAACTGACAATAACTCAATTTAACTTAATTAGATTGCTATAAATTAGAAACCACTCATGCTTATCTGAACTCAAGACCTCCAACTTGAATTAACTGAGTGAAAAAATCCATGTCACCTCAGTTAAATACCTCCAATATTTCTACTGAAATGGAAATTCGAATTTTCTCTAGTTTTACCTAGGCAAAGTCAAACTGAGATTTTCTTGCTCCATTTTTCAACAGTTTGTTATACAACATGTCAAAGTATGGATCAATGTGTTGTTTCTCATAATAACAATGAACATGTCACCCATAAAATATTTATTCTTGGAAGTGATCTGACATGTTTCTTGTTGAGATTCAACAAGATGATGAGCTTAGTGAAAAGAGTCGCCTTCACTAAGTGGGTCCGCAGGCTACTTTTGGTGCAAGTCTATTTTTAGATTATGTCTATTTTTAGACATGGTGATCATATTTCAAAAGTTTCAGAATGCTATTTTTGGATGGTTTATCAAGTTGGAAAAATAAATGAAATTATATTTTTAGAATATTGGGTGAAGTCTATTTATAGATCGCTGATCTAAGAATAGATGCATGTCGATTATTATTAGCTCTTAATAATAATCAGACTCTAAACAACAACTTATTCTCTTGGAGCACTTTGTTTCAGTGCACAGATGTGGCACATCAGTGGACTAAGGGAATTATGCAATTCCCAAGGTTTTACTGGAGCTAATGCATGGAGGACTCAGTTAGAACTCAAGTGGCAGAGTTATGACACAGTTGGAAGAGTAGTTTATGGAGTTGTATTCAGTTTAACTCAGTTAGACTCAGTTGAGCTAGTTGTATCTAGTCTAACTGAATGATACACTAGTGAGAGTGGAGTGAATTAATTAGTTAATTAATTCAAAAATAATAACTCATTAATCAACTGAATAATACAACAGTTAACTATGGTGCATGGCAGTTTCAGTGGAGACCCAATGGAGAGATAGGTGAAAGGGAAAGATGGACTATCTGTTGTGACTATAGTGATGAATTGATTGCATCACACACACATTGGAGTTGCCAATGAGGATTGAAAAGTCAAGGCAAGAGTAATTCGAATTCATTCAGAGCTATTCTTCAGCAGGGATTGCGGAGTGGAGGCAAGCTAGCAGGGGGCAGAGATCGGTGCATGGATTTGCAAGATTGTTCCTGATTAGTGTATGACGATTGTACTGTACTGAGAGCTTGATAAGCTTTGTATGAGGATTGTCATATGATTCCATGATACATAATATATAATTTGGGTTTTCATCTTCAGGATTTCCTGGTTAAAAACAACTGTGTTATGTGCAACTGTTTTTATTTATGCTTTACATGTCTGTGTAATTAATTTTCCGCAAAATATTAACGGTGGCATGATTCAGTGTTTTGCAAGAAGTTAAATATTGTAAGATCAGGTGAATCTAGGACATATGCATGCTTAGTGCATATAATTTCTACATGGTATCAGAGTGTTTTTAATTCTTGAAGATTGCAATTTTGAAGTATTGGTGAGTTTGTGCTGGTTGACAATTCAAATTTCCTACAGAAGATTCTTAGTGCAGAAGTTGAGTATACATTGAAATGGATTTCAATGGGTTGCGATTGGAGTATTCCCTTGATGGGAGCTAAAATTACATAGCCTGGAAGGACAGGATGGAGGGAGTGCTAGAGGATAATGGACTGAAGGAGTTCATCGATAGCGATGTTCCTAAGCCGGGATCTAGCGATGCTGCATTACTTGATGCATGGAAAAATAAGACAGCAAAGACAAGAAGAATTATGTTGGAAGGTGTGAAGGACCATATTGTGTCCATCCTTCACAGGAAAGCCACTCCATTCTTAATGTGGAAGGATTTGATAGATCTGTTCCAAAGCAGAAGTGACCAGAGGAAGTTGGCGCTTAAAGACAAGCTCAGAAAAATAAAAATGGAGAACGGCAATAGTATTCCAAAATACCTCACGAATTTTGTCCACTGCAAGGATGAACTGGGAAGTGTGGGGGTTACTGTTGATGATGAAGACTTGGTGAGCTTGGCTCTCCTTGGGCTTTCGAAGAGTTGGCATAGCTATGAAGACTCTGTCAATGGACGAGAGAAACTGCCGGGATGGGAGAAACTTTGGTCGGATCTTGTGCAGGAGGAGAAAAGGCAGGGTACCAGGGATGGATATTCATCGAAGAATGAAGATGAAGAGAATTGTGCTTTGGCTTCCAAAGCAAGGAAAGGGAAGGGGAAAAAACATCCTTCAAAATCCGATGCTAAAGGCAAGAAGCAGGATTTGTCCAACGTGAAGTGTTTTCATTGTCACGAACATGGACATTTCGCCACTAACTATCCACAGAAGAAGAGAGAAAGAAGGCTTCTGGATCTGCAGCTGGAGAGGCCTTAGCCTCGCAATTTGAACTTTATTTCTCTTTTATCACATGCTTGGTTTCAAGCTGTATGGGATTGATGTGGTATCTTTATAGTGGTGCATCTTTCCATATGACGAGAGACAAGGAGTTGTTTAGTGACTTGGAGGAGGACCTCCAGATGCATATAGAGATGGGCGACGATGGTCGGTACAGTGCGACTGGCATTGGGACCATTACCTTTGAGAAGGATTCTGGTAATCCATTCTTTTTGAAGAATGTTATGCATGTTCCAGGTTTGAAGAAGAACTTGGTCTCAGTCGCAATGTTGGAAGACAAAGGTTATGATGTTGTTTTCAGTGAGGGAAAAGCCTCCCTTCGACATAAAACAACGGTTCAAACCAAGAATATAGGAGTTCGAATTAAGAATATCTACAAGTTAGAGGTAGATGGCTGCGCTGCAATGGTGGGAAAAGAAGAAGAAGTGGTGAGCCGGGATGAGGGCGAATTATGGCACAGGAGATTGAGCCATCTTCACCATGGAACTTTGAAGATTTTGTAGAAGATTTCTGCTAGACTTCCCAAGGGTACTCTTGCACAGTAAAATCAGTGCAAGGGATGTACTATGGGTAATTTTTTGAAGACCACCTTTCATGAGAAGGAGAATCGTGCTTCGGTGATCTTGGAGAGAATTCACACAGATGTGTGTGGACTTTTCTCGGTTGCTTCAACAGCAAAATACAGGTATTATGTTATATTTTTTGATGACTATTCTCGTATATGTTGGATCTTCTTCATGCAGAAGAAGAGTGAAACATTCTCAAATTTTTGTGAGTTCAAATTGGTGGAGAAGGAGTCGGGGAAGCAAGTGAAAGCTCTACGGAGCGATAATGGTGGTGAATACATCTCGAGCGAATTCAAAGAATTCTGTAGAAAATAAGGAATTCGAAGAGAAATAATAGCGCCTCATAACCCACAGCAGAATGGGGTCGCGGAGAGGAAGAACCAAATGATCGTGGGTGTTGCACGAGCGATGCTGCATGAACAGGGCCTACCGATGCACTTGTGGGCGAAAGCATGCAATACTACAGTTTATGTGCAAAACTGTTGTCCTCATAGAGTACTTGGCATGAGTACACCTGAAGAATATTTTAGTGGTAAGAAGCCTGATATTTCTCATTTGAAGATTTTTGGCTCACCTGTTTACATTCATGTGACAAAGGACGTCAGGAAGAAGCTGGAGCTGACTGCAGAAGTTGGGATATTTGTGGGGTACACAGAAACACCCAATAATTATCGTGTGTATTTTCTAGACAATCGGATGACTGTTGTGCGACAGAATATAAAATTCAATGAGGTGAAAGCTGTGAAGTTGTCGCTTGAGAGGGAGCTACACTTGCATGCGGAAGAGGAACTTCTTGTTCCCAAAGATGAGCCTCTAGATGTGGATCAGCCACAGGAGGAGATTCATGGAGTGGAGGAGTCCACTCATGCAGAACCAAACATCAGACAAGGCAGAAAGCGTACCACAGAAGATGAGAGACTGAAGCTTGATGCGGCACAAAAAGTAGGAGTTCCTACATCACAGCGCAGACAGAGACAGTCACCTGACCGATTTACTGGATACATGGCTCTTATGAGCAAGTGTATCATGACAGATCCATCTTCTTTTGAAGAAGCAGTGCAAGAGCCCACATGGGTAGATGCCATGGTGGAGGAGTATGACTCCATTGTCAGAAACAGTGCTTGGGAGATTGTTCCAAGGCCGGTGATAAAATCAGTTGTAGGATCAAGATGGATCTACAAGGTAAAGAAAGCTGCTGATGGGAGAGTCGAGAAGTATAAGGAAAGATTTGTTGCTCGGGGCTTCTCACAGATTGAGGGGATTGACTATGAAGAAACCTTTGCACCTGTCGCACGGTATTATTCCATACGGACCATCCTTGCTCTCTCAGCGTAGATGGGTTGGCACATTCATCAAATGGATGTGAAGACTGCATTCCTTAATGGGATCATTGAGGAAGAGGTGTACATTGAGCAGCCTGAAGTATTTGAGATCTTCAGCAGTGAGTCGCATGTGTGCAGGCTCAAAATAGTGTTGTATGGGCTGAAACAAGCACCACATGCTTGGTACAATCAGATCGACAGCTATTTCAGAACCAGATTGTGGTGGAGGGTAAGCTTTTAATCCTTGTACTTTATGTTGATGATTTAATACTAATAGGTGATGAACAGTTGATACAATCATGCAAGGCAGATCTTGCAAAGGAGTTTGAGATGAAGGATTTGGGCCTACTTCATTATTTCCTTGGATTGAAAATATGGCAGCGGGAAGGTGAATTGTTTATGTCTCAAGGCAAGTATGCCCGGGAGATACTGGAGAAGTTTCACATACAAGGCTGCAAGCCTATCGACACTCCTCTTCCAGGAAATTTGAAGAAAGAGGATGCTACATCGGCAGAGGTAGTGGATGCCACTGTTTATCGACAGTTGGTGGGTTTGCTCATGTATTTAGTCAATACAAGACCGGATATATGCTATGCGGTGAACCATCTTTCACAAGCGATGGTTAAGCCTACCAAGCTCTTTTGGAAGGCAAGCAAGCATGTCCTGAGATATCTCAGGGGCACATCTGAGTATGGTTTATGGTACAAACAGATAGATGAGGTGAATTTTCATGGCTTCACGGATGCAGATTGGGAAGGAAGCCCAACAGGCAGAAAGAGCACATCAGGGGGGATTTTTAGTATCGGATCTACAACAGTTTCTTGGTACAGAAAGAAACAAATATCTGTGGCACTCAGTTCAGCGGAAGCAGAATACATGGCAGAAATTCAAGCTGCATGTGAGGCTATCTGGATGAGGAATATTTTGGTTGGTTTGTTCGGTTCACATTTAGATCCCATAGTGATACATTATGATAATCAGAGTTGCATTAAACTCTCGGTTAATCCTGTTTTTCATGATAGATCTAAACATATTGATATCTGGTATCATCATATCAGAGATTGTGTGTAGCGAAAGATCATGTTGCTTCAGTACATTCCTATGGAGGATCAGGATGCAGATATTCTGACGAAGGTGCTCACCAGGAGCAAATTCGAATACCATAGAGGTAGGATCGGGGTGAAGGATAATCCCTATCTTGTTGAGAGGGAGTGTTGAGATTCAACAAGATGATGAGCTTAGTGAAAAGAGTCGCCTTCACTAAGTGGGCTCGCAGGCTATTTTTGGCGCAAGTCTATTTTTAGACTATGTCTATTTTTAGACATGGTGATCATATTTCAAAAGTTGCAGGATGCTATTTGTGGATGGTTGATCAATCTGGAAAAATAGATGAAATTCTATTTTTAGAATATTGGGCGAAGTCTATTTATAGATCGTTGATCTAAGAATAGATGCATGTCGATTATTATTAGCTCTTAATAATAATCAGACTCTAAACATCAACTTATTCTTTTGGAGCACTTTGTTTCAATGCATAGATGTGGCACATCAGTGGACTAAGGGAATTACACAATTCCCAAGGGTTTACTGGAGCTAATGTATGGAGGACTCAGTTAGAACTCAAGTGGCAGAGTTATGACACAGTTGGAAGAGTAGTTTATGGAGTTGTATTCAGTTTAACTCAGTTAGACTTAGTTGAGCTAGTTGTATATAGTCTAACTGAATGATACACTAGTGAGAGTGGAGTGAATTAATTAGTTAATTAATTCAAAAATAATAACTCATTAATCAACTGAATAATACAACAGTTAACTATGGTGCATGGCAGTTTCAGTGGAGACCCAATGGAGAGATAGGTGAAAGGGAAAGATGGACTATCTGTTGTGACTATAGTGATGAATTGATTGCATCACACACACATTGGAGTTGCCAATGAGGATTGAAAAGTCAAGGCAAGAGTAATTCGAATTCATTCAGAGCTATTCTTCAGCAGGGATTGCGGAGTGGAGGCAAGCTAGCAGGGGGCAGAGATCGGTGCATGGATTTGCAAGATTGTTCCTGATTAGTGTATGGAGATTGTACTGTACTAAGAGCTTGATAAGCTTTGTATGAGGATTTTCATATGATTCCATGATACATAATATATAGTTGGGGTTTTTAGCTTCAGGCTTTCTCGGTTAAAAACAACTATGTTATGTGCGATTGTTTTTATTTATGCTTTACATGTGTGTGCAATTAATTTTCCGCAAAAGATTAACAGTGGAATGATTCAGTATTTTGCAAGAAGTTAAATATTGTGAGATCAGGTGAATCTAGGACATATGCATGCTTAGTGCATATAATTTTTACATTTCTTTATGCCAATCTTAGCATATAGGTGATGCCTAATAAATACTTTCCAAGAGAATTGCAAATGTAATTTTAGTAAAAGATAATATGTGTTCATGTGATTCAAGAAACTAAATTTTCATAAATATGCATCAATCTAACTAAATCCTTTTAATGCAAGTCTTAGTTGTGAAAATAGCCCCATTACCATACCCATACTAATATTTTTTTCATGAAATTTTAGGAAAGTAAATATTATTAAGGTAACATAGGATTAAATTAGTTAGAATTACTAGTTCTTGCATTGATTTTTTTAGTTGTTGATGTATTTTCCTGTTAAGGAAAAGATTCAACCTCTTAGGCCTTGTTTTTAGGTTCCCTTTAGATTTTTATAGAGGTGGTGATCCTATTTATGCATACACTCATATATTAAAAATAACTTAAATATCAAAATTTAAACATTCACCACATGCACATAAGAGTGGACCAAGTTTTTTTTAAATATAAATAAATAATGATGATAGAAATCAATATATTATTCAATATTCATTCCACAACATTCATCCATTCACACAAATAGAGGGGACACATTTGAAACACATTATATAGATAGAAATAAAAGGTTATGTTCCAAATATCATAGATCCATAAAATGATTTCAAGAATTTAAATTCATAATATCACGAGAAAACATTCACGAGATTCCTAGTGCTTATTAATTTTCACAGAATCGCAAATGAGATGTTCTACAAAAAATATTCTCTATGAGAGTTAAAGAATAAGTTTACATGTATGAATAATGTTTAAGTGCCTAAATCACTTTGAGAAAATATTGATATTTAATGCAAAATTAAAGACATTCATCCCTAAAGGATTGGGATTGGGCTCTCATTGACCAATTAATGTAAGGGTACCTAGAAGAGAAAAAGAAATTGTATTCAAGGATTGCATTTAGAAACATATATGATTGTTCATAAATTTGGATGGTCAAATATTGGGAAGAAATTAGGGAATAGCTTGAAAAAAATTACTCATAAAATTGTAGAAGGATGAAGTTGGAAATGATCCACAATTGTTGTAGAACCATGTATATATGTGTTTGTTGGAAGCTTGTTAATCTAACTTCTCAAGAAGTTATTCATGATGAATAATTTTGTTCAGGTACTTTTTAAGCCACTCTTCAATGTATTCCTTCATTGGTTATGTCTTTATGTCTTATTTAATCCTTAACACAAATTTTTCCTCCTCTAGGTCCTACATATTTGATCATAGTTGCTCCACCATGCCCAATTGATCCTTGTTGGCATTAACGAATGTGACCAACCATTTATTGATTTGGGATTTGAGAAACTTGGATAAGCTATCAAAGTCAACACCCTATGATAATTTGATAACATCGAGTTCTTCTTTCAATACATCTTTAGATGATAAACATTAGAGTCTTTAATAATTCATGGGACCTACAAGTATTTGAGAGCTTTAATGGCTTTGTGGAAGGCATTGCTCCTACAGTTATCAATACTCGAACACTCTATGATAGCATTATGTAACATTTTATTCTTTCAGGCTAGCCTTGATTTCTTTAATCCCCCTTCCTCCAAGGAGGCCTTGTTGGATTCTTTGTAAATCAGTTAGAGTATTGGTTTTATTAATGAATGTTAACAAATCATTACCATCAAATTGTTGATCATGCTCAGGATATTTCTTTATACATTAGGTGAATGAATGGATTATTTTTGCTCAGTTTCAAAGTGAGAAATTGCATCACTTGTATTATGGTGTAATTTGAAGAGTCATGTAGGTCCAAATCCTAAAATATCCACCTCAAAATTCCATTGATTGGTAATATTTTTACTTTTTACACTTACCTTCTCGAATTGCAACTTCCTCGAAGTTCCTTTTTAGAAAGTATTGTGCATGGCTAAAGATTGATCCTCAATGGTGATAAAATATTTAATAAGAAATTCTTTAGCTAATTTTTTAGTCTCATCCATGTGTGATACCACCCAATTTGGAGTAGTAACACTCTCCACTTCCATATTTGTGGGTTCTTTTGTTGAGACCTATTTTTTCTCAAGCTTTCACCTTTTGAAGATGAAATGACATGGGACATTTCTATCCTGACTTGTGGGGGGTGTTCTTCTCCATATCCTCCATCAAAATTTCAATCATTACTCTCTCCATGAATGAATATAGTATATTTTCTTCTACAAGTCGAAAAGGAACTTTAGCAAGCCTATGGAGTAGAAGTTGATTGATTACTAGTCAGCTTATTTCATATTTCCTTAGTTATTACTTTAGTATTTGTGCTTACTTTTGTAACAATATCATCAACATATGTAGGTTTCTTGTTCTTTTTATATGGGCCAACATTACTTTCTTCATTTTCTTTAGTAGCTATGGTAAAAAATATTCCATATCTAACTAATGTCAAGTGCTTTGAAAATATCTCTTCTAGGATGAACCCTTGGGTGAATTTGGCCTCAGCCAAATTAAATGAATTCAATGGCTTAAATAATTCCACAAGATGTGAAAAATTTCTCATTGTAATGTATCCAAAAATAAATGGTTGTAATATTCCTAATTGGAAAATAACAATAAATACCAAAAACATGAAATAGGAACAACAAATAAAAGCACCCAAATTAGAACACCATAGAAAATGAGCAAAATAACTGAGCCATTTTATTAATCAATGGAAATCTAGGTACATAATGAGTAAGAAAAATGTAAATTTGGCTTGTTATGCAAGTTATTAAAACCACAGAAGAAATATGTCTGAACCAGCAACTGAAATGGCTCCAAATTGATAATATGCACCGCTTAGAAAATTTACTATAGGCTTCCAAATGGAACTGGAATTTCTTCTCCAAATACTACCTAGAATGCTCTGAAATTGCAGCTCTAAAATCCTCCCCCAAAACCCATAAATGGCTTGGGTTGAAGCCAAAAGATAAATAAGCCCTCCAAAATGGTGCGAATGGATCTCTACCTAGTTATACACCCTACTAGAAATTATTCCTTGTAAACTACTCAGAAAATTCTGAAATTTTAACCAAGGTATCTCCTCTAAATATCTAATAAAACCCATAAGAATATCGAGTTGGTTCTAGCTAACCAGGAAGACCTTAAGAAATGTGAATTACCTACACTAGTATGTCATGCGCACAACAGGAATGTCTCTTCTAAATGGAGCCCAAATCTCTTAATGAAATGCCTTTGGAAAACTACTACAAAATTATCCTTGGAAAAAATATTATTCTTCTAGCTCATAAATCCTTCAATTCATCTTGTCCCCCAACCTCTGCACAATCACTTCCCAAGAGCCTTTGTACACCTCCTAAAATAGATAAATTCGACTGGGATATTCCCCTCGATCTCTGCCCTGCAAAATTCCAACAAAATCCTACTAAAACCAATGGGAAAATATCTGTAAATGCCTGAAATATCTAAGCCATAGTTTCTTCTCCAAAATTTGTACCACGAACTCCTTCTACAGCTAGGAAATATGCAGAGCTAATCAAATCTCCTACAATGAGCTCAAGGGAATCCCTAAATTGGACTCCAAAATTCCTCACTAGGGAGACACTTGAAGTCCTCCAAAATGAGGGTAAAATTTCTTCTTGGAATTCTTGTGCTAAAAAACACTTCCCTTCTTGTGCTAAAAAACTCCAAGAGAAGATGAAATGTGAAATTTAATAGTCAAAATATGCCCAACAAATGACTCTCTCCTCTTATATTTCTATCTATGCTTCTAGACCCCTTTTCTAATATTATTTTATTTGTGGGGGCCATTTTCCACTTAATATATTTTTGCCGCCATTTTAATAAAATATTACTTTTCCGTACTATTCTAATAAAAATAATATTTTCCCCATTTTAATCAAAATTAGGAAAATCCCCTTAGCGATTTTTTTAACTTCCAAAAATTAGGAATATTTCAGTCCTCCCTACCAAAAATTTCTTGTCCTCAAGAAATACCATGATCTGCTATGGCTCCCAAGCTATCCTAGCTAATGCTACGATCCCAAATATTCCATTGTACCACTCCTTGCTGCTATTCCACCATCACATGAGTGAATCCTATGACACCATAGTCCCAAACCATCTTGATCCATGTGAAGCCCTCTTCGCTCTACTCGTTACCCAATAATATATAGTTGTCAGAAGCCCTCTTTGGATCATCAGTAAGTAGAGCACCCTGATCATGTGGAACTCTGGTTAACTCCTCGAGATGTTTCCTTGTTTAAAACCCAATCTCATGCACTAGGGTAGACTCTTAAAGATGCAATCCAACGCCCGTGGAGATGAATAATCGTCCACCTAAACTATTTGTGATCTCCTCTTGTTGATAATACTTCCATACTGGTGAAGTGAATTATGTTACCTGTAGGTCACTAGGGATAAAATTTCTCTTTGTAAATCTAAGACTCAATGGAAGGTCTACCTGATCACATCCTGCATAAAATAGCTCATCCCTAAGGGTAGTTGAAATGACAAGCCCTAAAATTTCGAGGTCCCATGCTAGTCTCAAAATAATGACACCATGCTAATGTTGTGTCATTATGATTATAACTAATTACCCAACATGCACATAATGTATCATTCTTTCTTGGAACCTAATGGAGAAATACTTATAAAGGAAAAATACATCATTCCTAGGTGTCTCCATGATGTCAAATCATACCCCTCCAGAGCTAACTTTGAACCTAGATAGCAACATAGAAATTTTGCCTCACCATACAATGAAGTCCTATAAAAACCCCCATGCGTCAACCCAAGAGTGAACAAGATCACTCTCTGCCATGACCTTACTCATTATGAGATAGAGTGACCTCCCAACTAACTGGATCCCTAGATCCCATATTCAGATCTCTTGCAGCATAAATTTTACAACTGTTGGAATCCATTTTTTCCTCATCTATACTCCCTTCGTGTAGTCAATATATAGAATCCATAAATCATGAACTAATTTGATGCATGCTAAAATACCCTAGGCCTACCACTGCATAGTACCTATGACCATTGGAAAACACATGTTCAAAATAGCTACCCCTTGAATGCATCCAATAAATTGGTATCTAATAATTGCAATCATCTGAGTGTATGTGTAATTGTCTTTATCTTTCCAACCATCACCATTAAGTCTTCCCTCCGAACTCCTGATAATTTTCAAATACAATTTCTGGAGCCTTAACACCCACTAGAAACCTTTCTCATTCGTACACGGTATGCTTCGCTCATGCAAGATCGTGACATGCCTGTAGGAAGAGTGGAACATGTCTCTCTTGTGATCAGCTTTCCAAGTGTAGGCTCAGTGATGAACGGTATGCTACCCTTGCAGAAGATCATCTGATCCCCCTACCAGTGGTTTAAACTCGTGCACCAATAATTAGGCATGGCTCAACTTGGTCCATTTTGGGTCAAAAGACTCTGTAGCTCAAGGAGAGTGCGCACTTCAGCAAAGATAATTTATCCGCACGGAGTTTAGGGGCTTTGGGGCAGGTCAAAGCCCCTCTTTTTATAAATGGATCGAGTTTATTTTGTAAGTTTTGAGTCCTCCCATGGTATGTGGGCCATGGTTTTTGTTTGATGTAAAGGCTATATAAACAAATGTAATATTGAGTCAATGTAAGTAGTCTTGTACTTGTGATGAGAGATTTTTTTTTAATATCTATCTTTCTGTGTTTTGGGCCAAGGGAAGGCTATGCAACTGTGTGCATGGAGGCCTTGAAGAGTCTGCAACTTTGTGCGCATACCACTTGCATTTGTGTGCGCAGGTTGGAGAAATTATATGTATCAAAGAGACTTGTCCAAATAAAATAAGAAGAGTTTGAAGACATCTCTCTGTTTATGCATTGCATTTGATTATTATCAGTGATTGCGAAGTTGTTTATATGCTTTATGTATGTTTTAATGATAAAGGCATAGTGCACATAAGTATTGGTAGATGAATGAAGTATAATATGTTAGAGTAGATAAATGCATCTGTGCAGTTCCAAATAAGCATAAGTATAATTTTAGGAGTAGATCCACATCCTATTGTCTCTGTGGATACAGAAACCTGGTTCTGACATCCTCCAATATTTCCTTGGGTGAGACAATGATCTTTATTGTAGGTCGTTGCTGAAAAATATGGTAATAAAGAGTTTTTTTGGTGTGCACCTAACTCTAAACCTGGGTCAAAGCCCCTTTGATCCAAAAAATGGTTTTGTTGTTGGGACTGGGATCTGATTGATGGATATGTGTATGTGGAATCCGACCAAGAAGTAAATACAATACTGGGTAGAAATGAAAGAATGGGAATTCGTAATTCAAGAAAACATAAATCTGCGACTGTCGACTGAAGCTTGGTTGCAGAGGTATCTTTTCATAGAACAACATGATATTTTATTTACGACACTTGCTAATGAACTGCATGAATGGTTATCAAGGTTCACTGAGAACAAAACTTTTTTTAAGAACGACAAGCCTACTGCGTGGAGCCCTGAATTGTTACAGTGACTCTAGGAGTCTAATAACAGCATATCAAGGGTTTTTGATTTATGGATCGACAGTATCCTGCGAGGATTTATTACTGAATTTGCAATGGACACATTTTTATCTTTAAAAGAAGCTGAGCGAAGATTTTTCAAGGGTTCATGAGGTAAATATTTGAATTGTTTGAAGTTGTGGATTAAAATTATTTTATGCGAAAAGAATGTACTACGAATGCAGTCAAATTAATGTTTGGGCTTAAGTTTGGAGGCGTATCTATGCGAAGTGGAAAACAATACAGAGTAGATCACGAAAATTACATTGAGGTTGATTACAGTCTGTTGTTGAGTGGCTCTGAGAGCAAAGAAGAAAGAAGTAACCCCTCAACCCCTATAGGTGCGTCACAATCAGGAGTTGAGAATAATCAGAGCACCTCTTGTATTCCCCATCCTGCAACACCCCTCACCCCCCATCCTAATCCCTACACTTTCCCTCCATCTCCACCTCCACCTCCCCCATCCCCATGAAACATGGATAATGATATCAAGCTACCAATATTTGGAGGACTCGAATCAAAGGATCCTGAGCACTTTTTGTTTGTAGCTGAAGCTGTATGGAAAGCAAGATAGATCCCCCATGAAGATTAAAATAAGGTGTATATTTTCATTGTGTGCATGAGAGAGTGTTGACATGGTATATAAAGTATTCTATGATGAATAAGGATGCTTCATTGGATGATACAAAGAAAGCACTAACTGCAGAATTTAAGAAGAAAAAATCAGAGTCACAGTGTATTACTAAACTAAAGGAGATTAAGCAATTAGTAATTGAGTTTTTCTGGGAATTAGATCAAAGGTTTAAGATGTTAATGGGTCAAGTAAGTTTTACAATCCCTGAAGAACAACATAAGGACTGGTTTATAGTTGTGTTATTGCCTCATATCAAGCTACCTTTGACACAACAAAAGATATCAAAATAGGTTGAAACTCTAGAAATTGTGATGAAAGTAGAAGCTTCGCTGGTGGGAGATACTCATTCAGGAGTAAAACAGATTCAAAGCCAACTAGCATCAATGCATATGGAGCTACAATATCTGAAGAAGGGTAAGGAATTCAAGTCATAAATTTGACTAGAAGTATGGTTCATAAAGTGTAAGGCAGAAGGCCACTTTAAGGATCAATTCCCTGTGTTCAGAGAATACATCAATAGTGGAGGTCCTAATCCATTGCACCTAGGACCATGTGCATGGTGTCACTTATGTAAAATTGCTGGTCAAAATTGCATGGAATAATGTGATTTGTTGTAGAAGTATGTGTGGACCCCGAAACAACTATTTTGTAACTTTTGTAGCTCGGTGGGGCATGATGAGAAGAACTGGCGTAGTTATTATTTGATGATGGAACAAAGTGAAGGTTCTTATAGAATGCAAGTTGAGGGATGTGCACAGGAGTATCAAGGTCAGCATGTCGGTCAAGGAGGATTCCAAGGATGAGGACGGGGTGTTGGTCGAGGACGGGGTGTTGGTGGAGGACATGGCCAGCTCATCTGTTACAACTGCAGTGAAGCAGGACACTTTGTGAATATTGTTAGAATCCTACCTCCACCTGTAAGTACTGTAAAGCTTTTGATCATGTGATAGAATAATTTCCAGTCCTTATGAAAAAGGTTCAAGAGAAAATAAACCAGCAGCCTACGTAGAATTTGCAAATAATGACCAACCAAGGGAAGATGACCCATGCATTAACATAGTCACTCGAAGTGGTGCAGTGATAGGAGATGATATATCCGAAGGTAAAAAGTCGATGGAAGACCCATGGGTCAGGAAGACTGCAGAAAGAGTCCTTGGTTTCAGTATCCTGGTGGAAAAAGAAGCATTCCTAGAGGTGAAGTGAAATTTCATGGTTCTGGGAGCTTCGACCTCTAGCACGCAGCCACAGTAGAAGTTAATAACGAAGATGGACATCATTGAAGTAACTACTCAGTTGAAATAATTTGATCTAGGTATATTAAAATAATTTTTGTAGACGAGCATGAAATTTTTTTGAGATAAGAAGGTTGTTTGAGGACTCCAGGAGATGATAGAATCCTTTGTTGGTAAAGAAGAATTGCAAAATGAGTCGTGTGCATTCAACAAGTTGGTTTGGCATAAGAAGAGAACAGAAAGGGAGATGAGACTAACTACGTAGATCGGATAATATGACATGGATTAGGTAATTCTGGATTTAGGATCTGATGCCAATGTATTTCCTAAGAAAACTTGGGAGGGAATGGGAAAGTCGAGGTTGCAATGGTCACCGATCTAGTTGAGAATGGCCAACCAGCAGAAGATCATCCCTATGGGAAGGTTATCTGGAGTTGTACTAGCTATTGAAGGAGTGCGCATTGTTGCAGATTTCGAAGTAATATGATATCAATCCATATTCGGCACTTCTTGGTTTGGATTGGGCTTTCGATAATTATGTGATAATCAATCTAAAAAGGAGACAGATGGTGTTTGAAAAGGGCAATATGTGGGTCATTGTTCCTCTAGACCCGTTAGAAGGAGCATGGTATACAAAGCCTGCTCGCGATGAGTACTACGATGCCGACATTGACAATATCTACAAGATAATGGCTAAGTATTAAGATTGGAGTAATCCCACTACAGATGGAAGGCTAAGTTGGGAGCTAGACAGTTCTTGTATTTCAGACTCTGATGAAGAACTGGAAAATTGGCAGAACATGTTGCATGAAGTCTCTACAAGATGATGTAACAGAATTACAAGATCACTTCACTATATAACTTCAGAGGTCTATAATTTGCCTTATTATGATGGGATAGGAGAAGTCAGTTTTTTTCTTGATAAATTTGAAAGAGAGGTTTTGGAAGAGCAAGGGTTCCAAGCATTGGATGTAACCCTCATATATACACCTTCTAGATGGCGGGGTACTCATAAATAAAATATCGAAGGTTTGAAAGACTATCAAAGATTGATGAAGATTATATTTGGCTAAGTAAATACCATAATCGAAGAAAAATATGATGGCAAGGATGATCCTTAGGATCATATTTCTCGCTGGAATTCAGTTTGGGGCGAAGATCCAGAGCTAGAGTGGGTACATATATTTTTCACACATTGGACCTGATACTTGTGAATGGGTATCTTGAGATAGACTTGCGCAATGGAATGGAAAGCTGGACAGATTTGTTTGAAGGGTTCCTCCTGACATTTAGTGTTGAGTATGACTGCCAATGCATTGATGAAGCCCTTTAGGAAGTAAGAGCATGGATTTTTAAGACTACAACTGTGGTAACTTGGACGTAGCCTGATTGGGCCGCGTAGTTGCAGCACGCACTGGAATGTTATATTGTGACCATGGAAGAGGATGATGAAGATCTGCGCAATATTGATATCCCAGAGTCAGAAGGAAATTGTAAAGCTGTTGGACCAGAGCCTGAAATAAGGTGAGCATTGGGTCAGAAGAAGAACCAAAATTTTCACTAATTGGAGATTATTGGGACGAAGACACAGTTAGAAAAGTTGCAGCACTGCTGCATGAGTATAAAGAGATCTTTCCCATGAATTTTTCTGAGTTGAAAGGTATAGTAGGATACCTAGGAGTTATGAGTATTACTTTGAAGCCATATGTGAGGCCAGTAAATTAAAGGCCCTATTGACTAAACCTGAAATACAAGGAAAAAGTAAAGGCAGATCTATAAAAGATGTTCAATGCAGGGATCATCGAATTGATCGAAGAATATGAATGGGTAAGTCCTATGGTAGTTCAGGAAAAGAAGACAAAGAGTGAGATCAGAATATGTTTGGACCTGAGGAAATTGAATGATGCATGTGTACATGACCCTTTTCCCACACCATTCACCGAAGAAGTGTTGGACAATGTAAGAGGACAGGAGGCTTACTCTTTCATAGATGGTTTTTCGGGTTACCATTAGATCAGGATTGCATCGAAATATCGAAATAAGATAACTTTTGTGACAGATCGGGGTTGCTACCAGTATATTGTGATGCCTTTTGGATTGAATAACACTCTTGCTATATTTTCTAGAGCTGTAGTCGCATATTTCAAGGAGTATATAAACAAATTTTTAGAGGTTTACTTTGATTATTGGATTGTTTTTGGGTTGTTGAAGAAGCATATTTCAAGTTTTAGATTGATGTTGGATATCTGTAGATAGTATCAGATATCACTAAATTTGAAGAAGTTCATATTATGTGTACCTTTTAGTATACTATTGGGGCATGTTGTTTGTAGGTAGAGATTGATGGTAGACCCTGTGAAGATATACTATTGTGAACTTGGAACCACCTAAGATAGTGAAACAATTGTTCACAACATTGGAAAATAATAGCTACTACAGGAAGTTTATAAAGTCATATGTGCTGATAACTGCGCTAATGGAGAAGCTACTGAAGAAAGATGTTAATTTTTTGTTGGGACGAAGAATGCCAAAAGAGCCTCGACATCCTGAAGGAAAATATGGTAACTACGCATATTCTATTTTTCCTGGACTAGAAAAGGAATTTCATGTACATGTTGATTCCTCTTGCATCGCATTAGGTGCAGTATTGGTGCATCCACAAGAAGGAGATATTGATAACACCATAGCTTTTGTAAGAAGAAAATTGTCCAAGGCGAAGAAGAACTATTCTATGACAAAAAGAGAGGGGTTGGCTATGGTTTATGCATTACAGAAGTTCATATGCTATTTGTTGGGAGCGCACTTCAAGATGTTCACTCATCACTCCGCGCTGAAGTATTTGGTGAATAATCATGTTTTAGGAGGAAAGAGTTTTCGGTGGTTGTTATTGTTTTAGGAGCGTGAATTTGAATTTATCTTCAATCCAAGGAGATTGAACGTTGGACCTGATCATATTTCAAGGATAGAAACAAGTGAAGAACCCACAATCATTGAGGAGAAATAGCTTGATGCACATTATTCGTAATAAGGGTTGTAGATGACCACTTCACAGATATTATTTAGGTTTTGGCTACAACGTTGATGCCCACAAAGTACACTATGCAGCAGAAGAAGGAGCTGGTAGTCAAGGAAACTAATTTTTCAATGATTGCAGGACATTTTTATAAGATGGGACCAGATGAAATACTGGGTAGATATGTCTCTAAGCATTAAAGGAACATATATTGGGAGAAGCTCATGGAGGAGTCGCGGGAGGCCATTATGCATGGAATGACACTACGCAGAAGATTTTGAGAGCTTGATTATGGTGGAACACAGTGCATTAGGATGCAAAGGAGTATTGTATATCTTGCGATGTGTTCCAAAGAACAGGAACACCATCTAAAAGGGATGAAATTCCCTTGAATCTATGAGTAACGTTGCAAGATTTTGATAAGTGGGTGATTGACTTTGTTGGACCTATCAATACACCAAGGAAGAAGACTAGAGTAAGGTATATCATCACTACGACAGATTATTTGATGAGGTGGGATGAGGCAAAGCCGGTGAAGCACATATACTACTGCAAAGTTGATATTTGACTATATTTTTCCAGATTTGGGTGTCTAAATATCTTGATGAGTGATAGGGATTCACTTTTCTTACATAAGACTATTGAGGCATTGACTAAATAATTTCAAGTATACCATCAGAAGAGTACACCATATCATCCGCAGGAAAATGGTACAATCAAATATTTGAATAATATTCAAGAGAATGCACTCAAAAAGGTATTTAATGTGAACAGAAATGACTGGGATTTGCGAATTCCAATGGTGTTATGGGCATATAGGGAAACATGTAAGAAGATAATAGGACACACACCTTTTATCTTTTTCTATGGACAAGAAACAATCATACCTATGGATTATATTGTGCCCAGTTTAAGAATTGCAGCATTCACATAGATGGAGGACCGCAACACAATGGAAGAAAGGATGGAGCAGCTTCAATTGGAAGTCAGGGCATTTCAGGGTTTAGAAGCATCAAAAGAACAGTAGGACAGAAAATAAACACAGTTCATGAACATATGAAGGAAGTTAGAGCACCTTCAATGAATTCTAAGTAACATACATTCATGCCAGTGCAAGTAATTGAAAGAGGAAAACCATGAGAATATCAAACATCCATAACCCTTTCTGAATGCTGAGTGATGAAACCAATATTTCTATATTAATATAAAAACACAGTTTCTGCTACAAAAAAACAGTATGCTTGTTAATGAAAATTTCCAACCCTATGCAATTCGACTTCTTGTATCTTATAGAGTCATCATTACATTTCTTGGATTCTCTCCAAACACTTGAGAAAAATTCGAATTTGCTAGCTTGACACCTATCAACTGCTAAAACAAACTTTTAATTACATCTGACAATTAAACTGTCTGTTCTAGAGTCCTAATACAACTAGGATTAAAACTCTTTATTGTAACTTAACAACCTTATCCAAACATTAAATCTTCTATCTGACATATGCTCCTCCTAAACTTTGACCTTGATGATTTCCATCTCCTTCATGTTTGACTGTATTGATTTTCCTCTTATCTGCCCTGAAAGATAGGAACATGCTCCCTGCAAAATAGCTATAGTGCTTCATTTATATTTCTTCAAACCATCTGCTGACCAAATTGTGCTCAAAACATGTGGCAATGTCTTATTAAATCCATGTGACTTCGCCCTTCCAGCTGTTCCCAAACAAAACTTTTGAAGAAGTGCCAAAGACTGTTAACATTTTTGTGCTATGAAACTGTCTGTTGTTTTCGTAGCGTAGAACTTTACCTTTGAAAAACCAACCTTGGAATCTTCATTTTCCTTTTTTTTGCTATTGGATCTTCACTTATGGTCATTATACATTCTTCAAAAGCATCAAGGTTTAAAAACCACACCCTTTCACCCTTTGAAAACTTGCAAAATTGATCAAACTGCATCCTACAGCAGTTTCGTAGCGCGCTACGAAACTGTTGTGCATGACACCTACATCAGTTTTGAAGCGCGCTACGAAACTGCTGTGTTTATCTTTTCACAGTTTTTTTCCAAAAATTTAAGCTTCAAAACTTTACTGCCGTCCTTCCATTTATATATAAACCCTCATTATCAATAAAAATAAACTTTGAACTGCTTTCAAAAATGAAATCTTTCCACATAACTCCAAAAATGTGTTAGGAGATGTCACTTACTGTTTGCACTCATTTTTTTGTAGTTGATATTTAGGGTTTGCTAGCTGTATTTCAAGGTCTTCAACCTGCCTTTTAAGCCTTCTATTATTATCTCTCATTTTGGTATTAACCATCGTTATGAACTTTGCTTCCTTGATTGCAGGGACGATCCATATGTAGAATTGATCCTGACTGCTGATTGACTCAATGTTTGAAACCTTTTCTAGCTCCCACAGACCTTTCAACCTCTCAAATTTTGACCTTTCTACAGCATGCATTCTCACTTTCTTCTTAAATTTATCAATTTTGATGTTTTCAAGTCTAATTTTGTCTTTAACCTCCTCATAACTACTCTTTTCTCTCTGAGTATTAAAAACCTTGTTTCTGTCTTCTTCAAGTATTTGAGATGATGTTTTAATGGGTTCCTCAAAAACATTTGCATCCTCACCTCCTATTTGGTCTATCTCCATGTCTGGCTACTGCAATTTCTTAGACTACCTAGTCAATGGTTTTATAGGCTTAAAAACAAACTCTAACACTTCAACCTCAAAATCTAATTTTTTGGATGTTTTCAATTTCTTTGATTTGCCCCCTGTATCCAGATTTATGTTATCTGCTTGAACCAGGGGAGACTCTTCAATGTCAATAGGTTGTAATATATCATTCAATTCACCTCTTAATTGCAAATTTTCATCTGTGACCATAGCCTTACCCTTCTCCTTTGACCTTTGACTCCTAGTCAACTTCTTTTGAGCTGTTTTACTAGTTAACTATTCCTGAATTGCCTCTTTGACCTGAGTTCTATTCTTCTGTGCAGATTGAGGAGTCCTTTGATATTCAATGATGTCTTTATCATAGGTTCCTTAACCTATTTCCTGGGCTTAATCTTGACAAACCTCCTTGATTTTTTTTCTGCATGTTCAGTAGTCTTTGATGGAGATGTTTCTTTGACTTGAGAGCTACCTCCTATTCCTTCAAGCCCTATTCCACTCAAAAAGAGAAATGCAGACCATTCTCTATTCACTTTTTGAAGCTCATGCAAAACTATTAACTTGAATAGACCATGATGAAATAATGAGGTTTCACATGCCTGAGTTTTCATCTGTAATTTGTCTACCATCTTGTCCAGACTTTTAAATAGAAATAAAGGTAAATCTAGAGAGATTATTCCTGTGAAATGCAATAAGAATTTAAAGTGGTAAGTGTACACCTTGTGATATCTCCCTTCGCAAGTGAAGTACCTTTGGATGTTATAGAGCAGATTGGAAAATACATCCTTGACATAGCTTCTTGGCACATATTTATTCAAATCAGTATCTATAAACTCTGGTTTCAAAAATATCTTGCAGGGTTGCATTTCAAACCTAAAATTCTTGAACCATCTCTCCTCCCCTCTTGGAATTTCTGTGACTACTGATATAACTTCAAGAGAAATTGGTAAATTGAGAAAAACAACCTTTGTGTTTGACCCTGTGAAGTTCATAGAAAATTCTTTGGTAACTTGATTATGCCCTCCTTGAAGCTTTTCGCAGAACCTCCAACACCCTACCTTCTTGAAAGCTTATTCAATAGATTTATCTCTTGTGAGAGCTTCTAAAACTTCAGGTTCTATTCTTAGATAGTGACCAGACCGGTGATTTCTTTTTTCTTCTGTCATCTTCCTCCTGAAAACTCTGTGTCTTCAGCAAACCTATAATATAATTCCTTGTTGGATGAATTGGCTCGCTTGAAAATCTGGTTCAGCCTCGCTTGATTGAAGTTCTGCCTCGCTTGATTAGAAACCCTGCTTCAGTCAGCAATTATTTTCAAATTCACTGGATTAGCAAGTATTGAAACTGCTGACATAACATCAATTGGGTTCAACCTTGCTTGATTAAAAATTGTCCTCGCTTGAAAAATTTAAAGAGAGCTCTGGTTTCTTATCATGAGCTTCTCTTTCAGCAATAGATATGCATGCATTGTTTTCTTTGCATGAGATAAAATCAATGATAACCAACCGCTTTTCAAATTTTCAAAGGACCAATGACAAATGACCCCTAACGAATCTCATAATGATTTCATAACTACTTTGGATGGTTGCATGCGTGAGGGAGGATTCGTGGACTAACACCATAATAATGAAAATTTAACCCAAGTTGATGGATGTGACAGCTAAACCGAAAAAATTTTGAATCCCCGATTTCGTAGCACTGATAATGTGATATCAGGATTTTGCGCTACGAAAAGACCAGCATTTTCATAACGCAGAAGCAATTTTTTACACTGAGCGTGCTACGAAAACGTGGTTTCGTGGCTTATTCGAATTTTTTTTGAAAAATATTTAAAATGTGATTTTCAAAACGTGGTATGAGACTTCTAAAGAGTAAAGCAAGGTTTATGAACTTTGTTTGGTGATGAAATGAGACTCTAAACCTATGTCTTAGACCCTATAAAACATAAAAATGACTCAAACCCTATCTAATACCATGACTTAGGAGCAAGTGTAAACTGACTAATTTTAGAAAATTTTAATAGTGATAGCAGATAGGTTCATCTTTGGTTATCTCAGCAAGTGAAAAAAGCAAGGGAAATATCTTGGCATGATAGGAATATCAAACAGAAAAATTTCAAGGAGGGAGACCTTGTACTATTATATGATAGCAAGTTTGAAAAGTTACCAACAAATTTCCAAACACATTGGTTGGGGCCATATACCATCAGGCACGTCTTTGAGGGAGGCGAAGTTCAGCTTGCAAATTTGGATGGTTAGTTGATGCCAAGATGAGTGAATGGGAGAAAATTGAAGATATACAGGGATGATTTTGTCCCTAGAACTTCACACTGACTATATGAAAGGACGAAAGTATTAGTGTCACATGCAGTTGAAAGTGGACACGAGACTATAAACTACTACGCCAAAGACAAACTTTGTCGAAGATGGATTACTGTGCAAAAATTTGGAGCATGTAAAAGTTTGAGGGAACTTTGACGAGGGAGGAATTGTTGCGACGTAAGAGAGGATCTGTCGAATTCCACTAGCAATATAACCGTTGGAAGTTAAAAAGTTGATTTGATAGGGAAATTTATGTTAAAAGTGGCGGGGGAAACACATTTATTGGGCATAGCTGGGAAAATATGCCGCCAAATCCACATTAAAGAGTTGAATCTGAAGACAATAATGGGGTCTAAAATTTCAATTTCTTATAAATATTTCATCCCGCTCCACATTTGGCCACTTTTCTTCCTGAGAATTAAAATTGTTAAATTGTGCATGTGTGAGCAGAGTGTTGAGTTGTATGTGCGATAAGATTTTTGAAGATATTTCTAGGGAGTTTCTTAGGAGAGGATTAGCAAGAAGCATGACTGCTACACCACCACCGAGCGTGATAGGATTGATATCTCCAAGGAAACAATTAACTGTAGGAGAATCAGTGCAGCCAAAGCAAAATAAGGTCAAAAGATTAGTTGTGTCCCCTGGTGTTAGATAGTCCCAAAGGAATAAAATCACTAAGGAACATAGGTCTAAGAAGTGGTTAGACAAGTAGAATAAACCTATGGAGGTTTAGGATAGTGACGAAGAGAAGATTGCAGCAGAAATTCCGGAGGATATTGTAGTTGAAGAAATAGAGCCTATTTCTAGGTTGTTGCCATATGTAACACCTAGGAATCGCGGTGCAAAGTCAGTGAAGGAACTTGATGATGTGAAGTTCGTTTTATTCACACCACTGATTCCTAATTATGTGACATTTGAGGGTGAACCATTGGTGAAAGTACCACACTTACGAATGGAGGACTGGTATTTTAACAATAGAAGAAAATATCCCCAATTTGAGCCCAAATGATACCTGAAGTAGGTTCATTACCAAGTGACTGATGTCACCATATTGGAGCCACACATGTGGGCTACAAGAATCTAAAAAGCAGTATTTCTCAACATGTTGTATGTTACACACTTTGGGCGAAGTAATATCAATACCATATGTGTCCGAAAACTATTGGTGTTAGTACATATGGATCCCTCTAGCTGGGAGAAAGGATACCCATAGATGATATGTTGATCAGGAGGATCACAATGCTGCCCTGCCAAGGAAAGAACCCCATCGAGGAGTTCATGGGGAAAATCCAAGACAAGGAAATCATTGAGGAGATGAAGAAACAGTTTGACATAGTAAAGAATTTTAGGGGCTATGACAGTAGTTCCGTCAATAATCCACTAGTGCACTTCATTGTGCACATCCTTGCTGGAAAGATCCTGTGGAAATATCGTGAAAAAAAAGTACCGAAAATTGTGGTATCTTTGGTTGCGTAGTGTAGTAAAGGTGTGCAATATAACTGGTTGGTTACCTATGTAAATAGTTCCTTGACAATTCCCGCGAAGCACAAGAGGAAGGGAAATAGTTCCACTATGCATGGTTGCTACTAGTTTGTTGGACACCTAATCCTCTATGGGTAGGTGTGGAAGCTGAACAGTCACAAAAGGAGTCCAAGTGACCTTGGAATGTGGAATCCAAGAGTCACACCATTGTATTATAAATATACATCATGTTAATGGTGATATAAACTCACACTTATCCTATATTTCTATGTGTGTGTTCTCCATTTACCATGCGTGTGTTTAACATGGTATCAGAGGTGATTCTTTCCTGACCTGCTGAAATTTGAATGTGCAATGATTCTGGGAAATTCTCTACCTTTGTGCAGAACTATCCCTTTGTCAGTGATTTATTTCCAGGTCTCAAAATAGCGAAAAGTGTGCAGTCTTTCATACTCAACATTAATCCCTACGCTCTGCTTTGCTCTTGCTATTTTAATCCTGTCATTCTGCCTACTGCCCCTCTTCCATTCAAACCTCCAAACACTGCATACCACTGAAATGGCTACATTCCACACCTACCCAGCCCACCTATTTCATATTTAACATCTGTTTGTAACCTAAAATCCATAATAAAGTGCTAGAATTGCAGTGGAGTCGTGGTGTAGCAATCAGTTTGAATTGTAACGTTGATTCTTGTTAAATCCTCAACCAAAGGCTGACCATACTCTACCACCACTCTCCTTTTACGAATGCAGTGGTGTTTTCACCTCTTCTCACTACGCACACTGTTACATTCCAAGATGGTAGGAATAAGGCGCACCCCAGAAAGGTCCTCTTTCAAACCAGTAATTATTTGATAGTATATTCCTTCAGTATTATTGTCACTAGTAATCCGATCTATATCCTTTCAAAATCGTGCACTTGATCTAATTTTCTCGAGATGAAAGACTGAACAAAAATAGCTTCAGCTATTTCATCCTCTGTGGAGGATTGCATACCCCTAGTCCAGATTTTTTGTTGCATCTTTTCAAGATAACCATCGATATCTTCATCCATAATTGACGGATCAACCACAAAATCAAAAAGCTTGCGGATAGCCATAACTTCTACTCCATTTTTCTTAAAGAAATCAAAGACAGTGGTAAGTTGTGAGGTGTATGCAGGTTACGTGAAGAGGCAGGTCGGTGCAAAGTGAAATTTATAGCGAGGGAGGTCATTGAAATCTGGAAAGTTGTGAACTACCTGAAATAGTTTCTTGAAGGTTGAATGGTATGGTCGAATGATTTTTAAATGGTGCATGGTGAATAATGCCTTATTTTTTAAGAGGGCCAAGAACCACATTTCTTTCATATATCGTTAAGGTCATATTTCATACTTCATACAAGTGTTAAATAGATTTTATAAAGAGGGCCATATATGAGCATTCGTTCTTTTTAAAAATTCATATGTTTAAAAGGAATATATGACATGGATGGTTTATAACATGAAGTGCACATGGATATATGGAAAGTGAATATGTTGAGTTCTTTTTTAAAGTGTTGTGAGGGGTGCATTATAATATATTATGTGGAGTATATATGTAATATATATTGGACATACAACCATTTATGAGCCTCTTTACTTTATAAATATCTCATTATGTGATAAAGGTATATTGAAAGATTATATTTTCTTTTGAAGACATACCAACTTTCTTGCAAGTAGTTTTAGATTTGTTTTGAGTGTTGGTGTTAAAAATTTGTTGAATATTAAAGTATTCAGGAATGGCATATAAGTAATTTTTAATATGCCTTAGCAAATTATATTAAATTCCTTGATGTACTATATTGGGTGTTGCATAAGCCCCTAAGGTTCATGAAATCAATGTTTTTAATTATCAAATGAGCACATATAAGGTATATGTTGAAATTTTGTCCTAATGGTTGCTCCAAAGCCTACCATCAAGTTTGTAGAAGAAGATATTACATAATTTCTAGAGAAAATTTTGGTATATAGTAATATAATTGAAGCTCACACTCCTTATTTGCGAGTTGTTAAGAAAAATGGCTAAGATTGAAAGAATATTAGAGTTATTGAGAACTCTAATCTTATCCACTACTGACAACACAATCAATATCAGTAAATCCACTATTTCCAACATTAAAAAATGTATACAAAATGCACAAGAACAAATTGAGTTTTTGCAGCTTGAATCTCAGCTACAATAAGAGGAGTTACAAAATCGTAGTCATCATTTTGAACCTGTTTTTGTTAAGAACATTGAAAGAGACTCCCATAAGAAGTAAGCCAATAATGTTGTGGTTTATTCACATTCAATGCCCAGTATAAGAGAATATTTTCACACAAAATCAAACATCCAGCCTGCACCTCCCAAGCCCATCATCATACCTTGGGAAGATTTTGTCCACAACAAGCACATAACTGGTCTTGGATATGACAAGGAATTGTCATTTCATATTCGAGACTATTCCAAGCCCAGAAAATTTTAGAGTGTTGGATTTCTTTATGATAGCTCACCTTCAGCGATTCCAGATCCTACTCCTCTTCCAAAGCAGCAACAACAGATTGTAAAATGCCAACACTGTGATCAAGTCAGCCATATGAAAGATCATTGTTTTGATCTTCACCCATGCAAGCACTATGGTCGACACACCCACTCTTCACACAGATGCTTCAGAAAAAAGCCTCCTGCAAGAACAAAGATTCATCTTGGATGGATCGCTTATTGGCAATGGGCATCAACAACCAAGAAGATGTTGAATTTGCATGTCAGAACTTGTTCTCGAATATTGAATAATCTTGCAGTTGAGTTTTCACCATCATCTCACCTTGTACCTGAGAGGGGGAAATGGTGGTCATATATAAGCTTCGAAGCCACATCAAGTGAGCCTAAGATACAATATCTCATTCTAGATTCGGAGTTGTAGCCAGAGACACAGCAGTTCAAGCGAGCCTGAGCCACAACTTGTCATTCCAGATTCAGATTTGTAGCCAGAGACACAGTAGTTCAAGCGAGCTTGAGCCACAAATTTTCATTCTAGATTCAGAGTTGTAGCCAGAGACACGGATGCCCATGAGCATTCCTTTGGTTGGTGGACAACCTTAAACCATTTATGCGAGGTTGATATTCTTCCTCTTCAAATAATTTAGAGCACTTCCTCTAGTAGAATACTTCAGCTTCTTTCCAACTGTTGTGGTAGATTTGGTGCACGTATGTATGAAATCGCACCAGTTTAAAGGGTGTGGTTCTACCCTTTAAACTCTAGGCAACAGGAAGAAAGTGGTGGAGTTCAAAAGCATACAATCTAGAGGAAAAAGCATGCAAATGTATACTCAAATTAAACTAAAACTAAAACACAAATATACAAAATCTATTGAAGAGATTCAAATGATAATAGTGCAAATAGTGGCTCTAGGCCCCTTCTTATTAAACGTTTGATATGAAGAATAAATTTTACCCACTTTCAAAAGGGCCCCTAGACAATGGTTCTAGGTCCCGATGCAAGGATGTTGTTTTCAAAGCTCGCCTTAGTGCAAGCTCCCTCTCTCTCTGCTGTGATGGACTAAGATTGTTGGATGGCCAACAATCGAGTCCCCTCTAACTCCAGCTCTGGGTCACACACTATTGGTATTGCTTGGGAAATTCTAGCCAGCATAACAATGTGATCACCTATTCTTCATCTCATGGTGGCTTTATATAGGGGATTTCAAATCCTCCTTACCTCCCTTGGTACATGGTGGATGTTGACCCAAGGGAGAGGTATGATTCCATTGTGTGCTCCAAATATTCCATTGTGTGCTCACATAGTGTCTACGGAGGCGCTGGTGGTTGTCCTTAGGTGGCTTCATGTAAGGAGTAACTTGTCCTTTGCTTTGTGTGGTACCAAAAAGTGACATTTTTCCACTTTCAGGAATGCGCGCTTATCAGGAAAAAAGGTGTGCAGAAGGCACTCTTCTCGAAGGATAATGCACACAATCAACATTTAAGGCTAGTTCAAATTTGATTTTCTCAAAACCTTAGATATTTTAAATACTTTATCGATTCCATAATGTCTTCCTGTCCTGTAAATCCTTTGGCTTGACATTAATTAATGTCATCTTCTTCTGTACGATTTTCCAGTGTTAACACTAGCTTTGGTAGAGTTCTGGGAAATTCATTAAGCATTCCAGTGTTGGTGGTCATCCTTAAACCATCATAGGTTATAGACCTCCCTTCTTCTAGGTCTAAGGTCTCCCTTTTCAAATATGAGGGACACTTCCTCTAGCAGAACCCCTCAGCTTCTTTCCAGATTTGGAAGAGTTATGGGAACTGCACTAAGCATTCCAGTGTTGGTGGTCATCTTTAAACCACCTCTTTATGCCAACATCTCAAAGATTTGGTTTAGCCTAAGTGCTACCATGCATACTTTTCATAGTTGTGTTACAACTCTCTTCTTCGACTCACACATACCCCTTTGGATTAAGGGGGGGGATTTTGGACACCTAATCCTCTATGGGTAGGTGTGGAAGTTGAACAGTCACAAAAGGAGTCCAAGTGACCTTGGAATGTGGAATCCAAGAGTCACACCATTTTATTATAACTATACATCATGTTAATGGTCATAGCAACTCATGCTTATCCTATCTTTCTATGTGTGTGTTTAACATAGTTATTACAATGATCGCTTGGAAGGAACCAAAAGAGGCACAATTCCCTATTATAGACCCAGATGTTTATGAACCTACGAGGTATGCCTCGCTCTACTTTTATAAGTACCTGAAGCGCGTGATGAAGAACAAAAAATTTTGGGTGTTAATGGAGATGGATCTTCACATAGTGGTGAGTTAGCGTCCTAGGCTATCACCAACTTTATTTAAAGATTATCGGGGTGTTGCAGACTTCAAAGCTCATTTCCACATGGTATACATCAAGGTGTGAAGGGATATAGATTAAGTATGGTACCATTTTCCATACTTGGTTGGCTCCATCCACTGGAGGCATTGTACCAAAAAATGCAGGTACGAGTGGCAAATATACACTGAGGAAAGGATGTAGGAAATGAAACAGAGAAGGATGATGAAGAGCCTGAGGCAAAGAGAAAAAGCAGGGCATATAGGACCCTTTTACTGATACATAACTGGGTGATTCACCCTTTATTATGAAGAGAAGGATATCTACCTCATTAGGCATGCATAAAAAACATAAGTCAGACAGATCAAAGGGCACAGAGCTGATGGTCATCACTCAGGGGGACATTGATGAGATCAATGATAAGGTGTTACACATCACTGAAGATGTATAGGGAAGATCGAGGATCAATAAAATTTTGTATTTACATAAGTGCAGCAAGGCATGCAAGAGATTAAGGTGTTGGTATAAACAGCACAACCTCAGGAAAAAATAGTAATTCAAGTGAGCCAACAAGTGCACCCAGTGTGCCTATTGGACATTTTGATTGTTCAAGTTTTGCAGATACTTGGAGGAGTGCTGCATTTTGAAGCTGCAGAGGGTTGAGAGAAAGCGAAGAGGAGGGACAAATTTAACCTGAATCTTGATTTGTTTCCCATATAGACATTGCATGACTTCCACCAAAGCGTCATAGACGAACTAAAGGTGTGAGAACAATGCGCCTTACAGATAACCGAAGAATTAAGACAAGAAAACAAAAATATCATGATGGAACTAAATCAAATTATCAAGGAGAGGGATAAAGAGAGGTAGCAACACAAAAAATTGAAGGATGTCATAGGCCAGACTTGCAGCAAGATTCTGGACATCAAGGTACATGCAGAAGAAGCCCCAACAGAGAAGGTTGTGAAGTTCGCCCTCGCAATTAAGGAGAAAAAGAATGGCATGGACAAGATCAATTTTGTGTACCAGATGCAAATAATTGAGCTGCAAATGAGGCTACAACTGACCACACCACGAGAGGTACACAAGCAAAGCGAATAAGATCTAAAACCGCATTAGAAGGAATCTCCACTATAGTGAAGGACTGTGGAAACTTGTTAGATGACACAATGGAAATTTGGAACCTGTTGCAGGAGGACCCCAACATTCAGAAGATTGAGCAAGAGGCACTAAAAAAGAAGAAGCAGTTGGGTGAGATCTAGGTCACTGTGAGGACTTTATCACCCGCGCAATGACTCGCTCACATCACAGAAGGGAAATGTTTGCAAATCCAGATCGAGGATCTGCACATGAAGGAGCGGCTGATTACATCGAGGACACAATCGTGGAAGGATGAATCCATTCAACTATCTTAGATAGTTGATGAGAAGCTGAAAGAGATGTGAAAGAAATAGAAATATGTTCTTCCGAATATCATCGAGCCAACATCAGAAAATTTTCTAGAGTAAGTGTGCCAAGAAGAGAAGTAGTTTGCATAAATGATTCAGCCTTTGAGTGCATCCTACACTAGCATCGTAGAGAAGGTTCTGGGTGCACCATCTGAGTGACTCAAGACGAGTCACATGTGATTTTTTGGGGCATGTTGGGCATCACCCAACTTGTTCCATTATGGGTCAAAAGACTCTGCAACACAAGGAGCGGAGCGCGTGCTTCAGCGAAGATAATATAATAGCGTGGATTTTAGTGGCTTTGGGGTGGGTAAAATCCCCTCTTTTTGTAAATGGGTCAGGTTTATTTTGTTATTTTTTAGTCTGCACATGGTATGTGGATCATGGTTTTTGTATTATTTAAAGTCTATATACACAAATTTAATATTGATTTGATGTAATTAGTCTTGTACTTGTGATGAGCACAAATTTTTTATTATATATCTTTCTATGTTTTGGTCCAAGAGAAGGCTTCGCAACTGTGTGCGCGGAAGCCTTGAAATGTCTGCAGCTTTGAGTGCAGACCACCTGCAGTCGTGTGAGAAAGTCAGAGAAATCATATGTATCGAAGAGACTTATCCTAATAAAAGAAGAAGAGTTTGAATACATCTATGTGTTTATGCATTTTATTTTCTTATTATCAGTGATTGTGAATTTATTTATATACTTTATGTATGTTTTAATGATAAAGGCGCAGTGTGCATAAGTATTGATAGACTAATTAAGTATAGTTTGTTAGAATAGATAAATGAATTTGCGCAGTTCCAAATAAGCATAAGTAGAATTTTAGTAGTAGATCCATGTCCTATTGTCCCTCTGGATGTAGAAACCTGAATCTAACATCCCCCAATATTGTCTTAGGTGATACTGTGATCTACGTTGCAGGTCGTTGCCGAAAGGGACAGTAATAAATGGTTTTTTTGGTTCGCATCTAACTCTGAACCTGGGTCAAAGCCCCTTTGAGCCAACACCAACCCTTCTCCTCCATTGGATAAACTCTATCATTACCCTAAGGAACTAACTCTCATAGTATCATCTCAAGAAAATCCCCCAAGTCCTACTATCCATAAGTGGGTCTAGATCAAACACAATAAGGCTCCCCTCAATTGCACAGGGTACCAAAGAGTGGAAGATGAGTGAGTTATAATGGGTATGATCAAGAACCCATGTGGAAGTTGCTAGCCCGTCCCATGAATAATCCTCTCTCCCAACCTGAGTATGTCCACCTCAATGGCATGTTTGATATCCTCGATAAGGAATATCCTTGCTAGTATCACTACATATAACCATGCATCCTCGTCTGCCATGCCATACAACAGCACCTATTTTCACATCATTGTGCACCATCGGGGCCCGCTACATGTTGTCACATCATCCCGAATCAGCTGGAATCCCTCCCATATTTATGTGTTCTTCACTTTATGAATAAATTCACTACGATGCGAAGCATTCCTCATACACCATGGTGCAACCCTGCACACCACTATGCACCTTTGTGCTCCTCATAATACTACTATGCATCGCTACATAGCCATCCATAACCTCAGATAAGTGGACCTCCCCTGTTGATCCTCTCAAATAGATCTGACAGGAAAACCTCCCTAAGTGTTAATGGTGGTGTCACTGAAATTTTTTTTCTCTATTACCTCTATGCCCTACATATCTATGGAAAATACTCATCCTCATATAACACATTTTTTGGTTTTCTGTCGATTCCACCTTCTCCAATCAACCCATGTCTAAGTGTGTTGATCCTTCCATGGCCCCATGTACGTCCAACCTGCCATGAAAACTCACTGAATATGCATGTTCCCCTGTCAATCCATTATGTCACTAGGGTTGTTCATAACCCTGATTGAAATATGAAAGTGTGTATGTGCTCAGTCATTAGATACATCACAGTGTTGCTACCATCACCTACCACTTCCTTGATGTGATGGGGGATCGTACCTGGATCTCAGTAATAGGCTTTCCCTGGAGCCCCTCTAGTGACGCACGACCCCTAATGAACTATGGCCATGGATATATCCTGACACCTAACCCTCTCCATCGGGTACCAACTCAATACCTCTCCTCATCCAACTTGTTAGTTTCTATGAGTTATCTATGATCAAATGTAATCTTTCCATATGATTGATAAGGTCTTAGGGTCAAATTGTTATATTTTCAAATAAAATTTGACATCTCTTTCGTGTCATATAGTCAGTGGTTATTGTCTAGATCATTGCTACTCCCTCCACTTGTTCAAGTTCACCATCATCCATCATATTCATGTCATTTTTCCCCTGTCCTAGGTCATCAAAAGAGTCAGTGGGTCATCATCCAGGTTATGGTCTAGGATTCACATTTGATGGTCATCATCATATCAGTCATCAAAATCAAACAAGGGAGTCATGTCATCCATTTTTTTCATCATCATGGGAGTTAGACTTAGGGAAAAAAAATAATCAAGGTAACATTTCCTTTTGAATAAATAATGTTGCATTTTAAATCAGTCAATAATAATTTTCTCAAAAGTACACATGACGTCATGTTTTCATCAAGCCAAAATCAAGATTTTGAATTATAAAAGAGAATAAATAATTTCAATACTTCATTCTATCCTTCCAAAGCTTAAAGATCTCATCTCTTCCATTGTAACACTTTCCACAACCATCAAAATTTTGAATTCCATTACCAATTTCTTAGTTTATCAGTTTGTTGGTTGTTCCGCTTTTGTTTTGGATGCATAAGGAGGAAAGAATAGGTTCAAAACTTCATATCAGTGCTTCAAACATATTTAATCAAGTAATTTGAGCCTTCAAAAACCCTTTCTTCAATCAATTTCATCAGAGAATTGATTAAAATCATTTCCTAGGGCATCTGCTATGTTTTTTATATTTCATTGTCTTTGGCTTCTTTTCAAGATAAATTTCCTCGTTTCTACGCCTATACATCCCAAATATTCCTCATCATACATTTCCCACCATTCACCTCATTTAAGTTCCTCTATTTCATCATTTCCCTCATAAAACCTAATTTGTTGTTGTGTTTCTAGAACAAGTCTGTGTTTTCCCTTTTTCCCCACTCATTTCTCACTCATTTTGAGAAGTTTCACTTTCACTGTGCCCCTAACACCTATCCCTATATCCAATATTTTTTAATATTTTTTCCTACCCCCCATCCCCTCCATTCCCTACCCTCAATTTTCTACATTTTCACATCTGTTGTGCAGCTCAAGTCCCCTTACCCATTCTTGTGTGAAACTAGGGTTTCCTGTCAATGCAAAGTCAAACATGGTAGAGATCAGTGAAAAGAGGAAATTCAAATGAGGAGAAATCTCAATATATGAGCCCATTTATATGCAAGAAGTCAATGCATCAGATTTTATCAAAAGATAATTTTAGCAGGCAGGTTGTCTAGGGCTTTGTAGGAAAGTGCAAGAGGTGGGTTATAATCATGATCTAACAAGTTTATTTTCCCTCAATTTCAAAAGAGATCATGTCACAATTGCAGAGGTGAACTTTATGGTGTCAGCAGAGATCATATATTTAGCAACCACAATCCCTAATGAAGGTGAAATTTTGTTCAAGGGGATGGATTTATACCTTGAGAATTATAATATTTTCTTGAAACCATAGTACAAGGAGTCTCATTCTCATATCTTTCCTAGCATACTGTTGTTGGAAAAGCACAACCCTCTAGTGAAGATTATCATGAATTATTTCAATTTTGAGGGGAATTTTAGCAGGTTATATCAGTATCATATCATATTATTGATGCATTTCACTTATATCAAGCCCCTAAACCTACCCAACTATTTTTTTAGAAGTTTGGTGAAAATTACAGAGAAGGTGCAATCTAGAGGAAGAAATCACCAAGCAAGTCTCTTCCATCATTATCTAATCAAAGTCATAGTCCTCACCGGCTGGTTCAGATCAATATGTCATGGGAAAAAATCTTAGAGTTAGTTGCATTTCTTCCTGTCTCAAGCCAACCAAATATTAAAAGCTCTCCTTCATCACCATCAAGACCACAGGGAGTTGAAACATCAAGTATGCCATCAGTGACAAGAACTCAGCCTAGAACAGAGATTTCAAGGACATATAATAAAGATAAGAATTTGGTCTTCATTCCTTAAGTAGAAGAGGATATGCCTAGGTTTAGGCCTAAAAATAGATCTCAAGAAAAAATGATACCTAAGGAGGTTGTATGTGAAGAGGCAGTTCACTTGGAAACCACAAGAGAGGAACCACCTCTGAGCATGCATGATTCACCATTGCATAATGAAGAAGAGGTACCTCCGGAAGTTGAGATAGCTTACCTAGGAGAACAACATGGAGATAAGGCAACAGAATATATCGTCAAGGAGAAGGAGGTGTTATTACCCCCCCAACTTCCCAAGGTTGAGAGTGGGATTGAAAGAAGGTAACCACATACCAAGATTTTGGCCAAGAAGCTAGCCCTACCAAGACCAGAGAGGGATCTCTCGTTGTCACTTTGCAGTCAATGGAATGATTGAATATCTATTGATCTTAGGCTAGGTATTTAAGCTCAGTAAATAGGATTTTTTTTTATGCTTTAAGTGATGGATAGGAATGTCAGTGAGAAGGCTAGGTCTAGGGTTTTTAGGTTTTAATTCCAAGTTCTATTTGAAGAGAATGTGTGAGGTAGCTTGAAATAATGCTTAATTGGTCATTCAGTATAGGATGAATTGATAGAAAGTCTAAATGAGCATTGAGGTGACTTCATTCATTTAGAAGAACATATACATATAATGCAAAACATGTATAAAAAAGAGCATAAACAGACATGATTTCTGCTTATAAACTTACAAGATAAACACATGGAAGCATGTATATGAAAGAGGAAAATATATCATTCAACATGAATAGATAAATATACAGAGAATGAACAAATGCTCCAATGCATACCACAAGATTCTCAACACAAGTTTTGCAAGATTGTCTTTGATTTCATTCCAAAAGGTTGTATAATAGCTCCACTGCAAAAAAAGACTATCCGACCCAAAAAAATACTAAACAGAGTCTACTTGTAGAAAATATTAACCATGAAACTTCATAGTGGTGAAATCTCATCCAAAATTCATCATAAATACATAATATGAATCATTTCCTAGATTCTATGGAGGTTAGAAACCATTCCCTAAATTTTAGCTATGAACTAGGAGTGTGTGTCCCCCACATGAAATTACATGTTCCCTCATCATAAGAGGAAAAAAACAACTCAATTACTCTAATTCCAACTCACAGGACAACAAAACCTCAAAATTATGACATTTTTCTGAGCTTGACAAGTGTCCTGAGGAATCCTATGCAGATCTGTAATACTTTCTAACAGATACGTAACAAAATTTTACAGAAGTGTAATAGAAGTTTGCAACCATTTTTGAGGCACTTCTTGGAGTCCAAATACAATTCTGAAAGGTAGGTAAACTAGATCTATGTGTCTAGTTTCTGGAACATATTGAATTTTTCAAAATTAGCCATGGGAAGGCCTCCAAAAGTTCACTCTCCCAAGGTTAATCCATAACCATAACAATGCCTCCAAAAAAGTGGCATAAGCATAGAAAATGAGTGGCTTTTTGGCCTTTTCTGCAAAATTAAAGCTTGTTATACACATAGGGTTCCTGATCTGTTATTTAATCATCAAAATGCATACAACCATATAATAAAATCATCATTTGGATTCCCCTAAAATAAGCGTAACAAAATCTTACTACGCTTATGTGAGGAGGAAATTTCCAGATTTGTGCAAAAATCACAAAAAAATACCAAAATTATTCAAAACTTCTCAAAATTGGATTTGTAGCACCTGTGAGTGATGGGATAAAAATTCAATGAATCTTCAACAAGCAAATATAAGATATCCTTCTCTTTAAGCTTCATTTTATTTTCTTTAAGCCTTTTCTTCAACTATTTTAGCCTTATTTGTGAAATTATGTTCCTGGTGCGATAGTGATTTGCCATGTGTATTTGGAGATTTTTGTCTCTCTTACATCTCTTCAAGAGCTTCTCCAAATGTTCATCTACCCTTTCCAACTAGAGTTCTCTGTCTTAATTTATCTCCATATCTATTATTTCATCAAAGGTCAACTCTTCAGGTGGATGAGATGACTGTCTTTCTAGCTCGAACGCCCTTTTGAGGCCTCTTGTATTTGGCCTTATTTGCTGTGTTTCAGACTCCATGTCCTGAATTTGATCAACATATATGATCTGGTTACCTTTACCTTTATCTGCCTCTAGGTCTAGCTTAGTTTTGCTTTGTATTAGTTGCTTCACCTTCAATTGAAAATTCTCTTGTTGTATGAAAGTGATTTGAGAATTAGAAATGGAGAAGATCTCCCTCAACTCTGATATTTCCTCATCCGTATCCCTAATGATCTCCTCATATGATTTGATATCAACCTGCTCTGCTACCTCGACCTCCAAGGGCGCTGGTTCACTATGTTGGTGCAAAGGTGTTTCATCTTGATGCATGAGAGGTTGCCCCTCTATTTCACTTTGTTCAACAATAGTGTCAAGTGTAAGTACACTTTTGATAGATTTGGGCACAAATACCTGTATCTTTCCTTTCTCATAGGTATGATTAAACTCAACAACCCTAGGATCCTTTGAAATATGAGTTTGCATGCTGGAAGATCCAACCTCCATTGATTGTGCTGACAATGATGGTGATGGTGTGATATGCATGACAGGAGGGCTAGTGGTGGGTGTTGTTGCTACTCTTTCCATGAAGGCTTCCTAAGTCATGTTTATGGATGAAAGGTGGTGCAATACAATGATTTTGACTAGACCATGGTGAAAAATACTTGGGTAGTGATCTTTTTTTCTACTCTAAACCTTCTCAGTCATTTTAATCAAACTTTTGTACAATTAATGTGGCAAGTCAAGTGAATTGGTAGAAGTGATATGCATCAACATCCTTATATGGTACCTATTCAACCTAGAAAAGATTCCTTCACATGTGAAATACTTCATTATTAACATCATCAAAGGAAAATATTTTTTAAGGAGGAGTCTGAAAGGGAAGAGGTACTTTTGTTCCTCTCTAGCATGAGGTTTGAGAAATTGTTTGTAATCTTCAAGGTCTAAGTCCATGCCCTTGAACCACTTTTCTCCATGACTAGGAATACATGTTTCTGAAGAAATCACATCTGATGATAGGTTAAAATCCACACCTGTAATGATGAAATTTCCCATGTTGAGATTAGAGGCAAATAAGCTTGTAAGTTGAATATGATATCCTTCCTCCGTGATCTTCTCACAGAACCTCAAACATCCAGCCCTCTCAAAACATCTTTTGGCCAAGGGTGAAGCATTGATTTCTTGCATGGTGCAGGGTTCTAATATGAGGTGGAACCCTCCCTTGAAGATTTTATTCTCACTCTCCATATTGTCTATCAGTGAAATGAAGAAACCCTAGTGTGTAGATGGAATGAGTATGTGTAGTGTAATTTGGGAAAAACAGAGTATAGGGATGAGGTAGACTTAGAGGGTGAGATGAAGTGTTTTAAAGCGAAGGAAAATTATGCAAAAAATTCAGGAGATAGGCTTGCATATTCTCCATTTTATGAGTGAAATTAGGTGAAATGGATGTGATGAAGGTGGTCAAATGAGGGAAACATAGGAATTTCCCAGTTTAACACTTGAAAACTGGCTAAAAATTAGGGTTTGGTGAAAATGGCTCTTAAGAAGGAAGTGAATGGCGTGGGATGGGAGTATGATGTATGCGGGAGGTTTAGGATAGTGTTAGATGAGAGGGTTAGGGTTTATTTCACTCGAATCTTGCAATGATATGAAGAAGTGAAAATATAATGGAGTATGAATTGAGCATGAAAATCAACAATGAGATTGATAAATTGACCATAGGAGGGTATAAGAAGTTGACTTATTGTTGTCGGAGCTCTAAGAACTGATGCCAATGAGCCTTGAGCTTGCTTGAATGGTTTGGGAACCAAAAAACCCTAATTCAACACTTTCTGGATGTGTACCACACCCCCAGCAGAAACATAACAACTGATTCCAGAAACGTAACAACCTGCTACATAAGCATAACAAGCTATTCCAGAAGCGTAACAAGTTGTTACATAAGTGTAACAAGCTATTTTTGGAGTATTTTCTTGCCTTTGTTCGAACTCTTGACCACTATGGAGTCCAATGGAGGTAAGAGAGGAGCTCTATCGCACATGAAAAGAGAAGAATGAGTTTGGATGAGCCTCTTTTTGTCCTTTATAAGCTTTGAAATGAATTTTTTGTCATATAGTGAAAACAATAAGACAATTTTTCCTTTTGAAATCTTTTGACATTGACACAAAATTTGAAATAAGACAACTTGCCTTACTTTCTTCACCTAAGTATGATGACTCCCTTTAGAAGACTTATATGGTGAAAATGAAGGATTGTTTACCTTGTTTGATGACAAATTGGACTTTTCAAAGGCAAAACAATGACACCTAGACAACAGACCTAGATGAGATGGAGTGAATGACATAAGACTTATAAATGAAAATGAATGGGATGAAATTTGAGGTGATGATAGCCATGGATTGGATGAACAAAGCATCATTTCTGACCTAGACTCATTCAGTGACCAAAATTTATTTTGAATACTTGTTTGAAAAGACCAAAAACTTTGACCTATGACTACTAGCAAATGAACTGAAAGAGTATGTTTGATCACTAACATATTGACACTAACAAGAGGCACAGATTAAAGAGCTGAAGTATGACCTATCTAAAGAAAATTTCATGGTGGATTTCCTACATCAAGAGAATAGACAGTTGAGACAGGCTCTAATTCAGTAGAGCAAGCCACAAAAGGACCCTCCATCAGCAAGTAAAACATTAGCAGCAAGGGATAAAGGGAAGGCTATTATTGATGTTGAGAAACTGGAAGAAAAGAGTGTTCAAACACATCCTCGGAGACCTAAGACAAGAGAAATGGCTAGGAAGGAACAGAATCTAGAAGATCCATCTCCCCCTCAAGCTCAAGCCACCATAGCTACTCCTCAAGCCCAAGATATTACATTTGACTCCATAAGTGCTGATATTGAGAAGAACAGGGAGTATTGGCTTGATAGAGTGAGTGTACATTTGGAGAATCTACTGGAGAAAGAAAACAGGGATACTACCGTGCAAAGAAATATGGCAAGGCACTACTATGCTAGGAACATGATTTGCAAGGTTAGGGTCAAAAACTTGAAGAAGAAGCTCAAAAGAACCCAAAGGAAACTCAAAATGAAGAAAAGCCTTGACCTCTTGGCTGATGCATCCTTAGTTGTTTGAAGGCATTACTGAAAGCAAGGAAATGAGGAAAATTTTGAAGATTTTGAATTTTTTTTGTGAACACAGGAAAATTGGTCAACAGAAACGTAGCAAGTACTTGCTACACTTTTTCTCAGGAGGCCCAAATTCATAGTTTCAAGCATATGCAGATGGATAATAAGGATGTCAAAAAAGTTCATGGGGATGCTTGAAAGTTTATAAAATTTCAAAAATTGACCAAATAATTCCTATTTTTTATCTTTCTACCACTTTTTCAGACCACTCGTTGCGCTTTTGGGACAGTTTGACTCTAAGTCAATTTTCCAGGGGTTTGGAGACGGTTTTTGCAGTGCTTGATGACTCCATTGTGTAATAGACATATTCATCTTTCCAAACATACCTTTTGCAGCAAAAAATCATCTGAGAAGGCCTCCAAATCACCCTCCAAAATTTTGTTGCGCTTCTGCTAAAGAAATTTGTTGTGTTTCTAGCTTTTCTGTTGGGTTTTCGTGTTTGGGAAATTTTCACTACACGTGGAGGTCAAAGGTCAACTTGGTCGATGTAACAGTTGGCTCATGATTTGTTTAATTATTAATAGGCTTATTAATGGTCATCTTTGTAAATAATCTTATGATTAATTCCTTGAGAGAAAAGCTCAATTAGTTAGCTAAAAAAGGGGAAAGTTGTTTCTAACTTCCCTAGGATTAGGCAATGAGTCATTAGGTTCATTAATTAGTTGCTATGGATCAGGATTAGACCCATAAAGGTGGAATCTTGTCTATTTTCTATATGTACTCATAATCAAGTCATTGAGAGGGTTGGATATTTGAAGTTCACTCTCTTTTGGAACTCATGTACTTGACTACTTGCAGAAGTAATTTATAGGCAGTTGCAGCTATTTTTATGGGATTCTTGTGATGTGGTTAGTGACAGTGCTTTTTCTTATGCATCTGATGATAAATTTGTTCAAGCATCCATCTATATTCTTCTTGTGTTAATATTATAAGTTTTAAACAGGATACATTGCCTCATATGCTCTGTTTTATCTGAGATTTTTATGTAAATTTTTTTATCTTCTAAGTAAATGATTTCATACATGTATTCTCATTTTACTCCTTCTACATGATTTCCTCCTCGCCACACTACATTGAAAAATTCAATTTGTTCCACTAACTACACCTACCTTGCCTCATTCTATGTATGTAATGGACCTTTTGAAATACATGGCCTAGTTCCTAAAACGGGTGCTTCTTATCCAACAAACCCTAATCAAATCCTATTGAGCTAATAACTAGCATAAAACCCTTATATTCTCCAGTCACTTCTATTGGTTGTGAGCTTGATATAGATAGAGCCCTCTCTAATTTGGTAGGGCTATATACCAAGTCTAAAGTTGGCTTGTGGTTACCTCTTTGGTTTCCTTTCTTAGCCTTGGGAAACTAAGGAGCCATAACACAACCCTATGAGATGGATCAAATGAAAAAAATCCTATACACATAACAACTCGACCATGAAAGTGTCGTGCCATGCACAACTCATATCGCCTCATCCCACCATCTTGATCAATGCATAAAATCTGTTTAGGTAACCTTTCCTCCCTCTCTCCAATGTGCATAGGTAACCTAATAGTGTTGCAATCCCCATCTATATAGGCATAAATAGAGCTACTATCTAGAAGTATTGTAGTTTTGTTGGCTTCCTCTACAACTATATGTTCCCCATCGATGGAAATCCCAAAATATGACTTCCCATCCCCTCCACCATGGGCTCAACCCAAGCTAGTATTTTTCCCTCCACCACTAGTTCATCATACATAACGTCCTCATCTAGCTCATGCTCCTCAAGTTTCTCTCCATGTTGTTGCAAGTGGCTATTTTTTCGGTACCTTTGTGCCTATTGGCCCCTTATTAGTGGATGCCTCTATGGGAGCATGATCCACTCTCTCTGTCACTACCTCAACCTGTGTCATCAATGTGCTCTCTGATATGGGTAACTCTGGAATCACATTAGGCCGATCTGTATCCTCCTCAAAACCACTTAATTTATCTTCCTCGTTTTTAATATCCTCCTCATGCTCGATGTTAATAATCACCTCCATGTAGTGGGCCTCATCCTTGGTGCACCGATAGGATGATTCTTCTCTTGATCTATGATTCTCCTTTAAATGGAAAAACTCCCCAAATGGGAGATCCCTCCTGATCTTAGGGTCCAACACATCATAATAATCAATCCCTTCTACGAAGTACCTCATAAAATTTTCAAAAGTGTCTGGATTTCTCTTCTTCTCCGATTCATCCAGGAAATGAGGCATGGTAGGTCAGTTAGACTAGCCTTATGTATGGGTGTTGTTTTATTGGATTGCGCATGCATGTGTGTGGCTTATTTGCGGGTTATTTATTTTCATTCTCATCATTTGATGCATCCTCTCTAGAAATTTTTGGTTCTACCTCACCAACTATTGGCTCTGCCTCATCAACTCCTCCATGATCCCTAGTGTACTCATCCCTTTTTGCATCATTGAAGTGTCCATAAATTCACCAATCACTGTGCATGCATGTCTAAAAATTCCATGATCTTTCTAGCTTCCCCACATTTAGCCAAGATCATGCTTTGATACCACTATAATGTTCCTAATTGGAAAATAAAATTAAATACCAAAAACATGAACTAGGAACAACAGTTAAAATTAAATACCAAGCACCCAAATCAGAAAACCATAAAAATAAGCAGAATAACTAAGTCATTTTATTAATCAATGGAAATATGGGTATATAATGAGTAAAAAAAATGGAACCTTGCCTTGATATGCAAGCTATGAAAACCCCAACTGAAATATCGCTAACCCAACTTCTGAAATGAATCCAAACTGATATAATGCATAATGCCGAGAAATTTTTTTGTAGGTTTCCAAATGGAATTGGATGTTCTTCACAAAATACTTCATAGAACGAGCTGAAATTGTAGCTTTTAACTCCTCTCACGAAATCCAAAAAAACCTAGAAATTGTTTGAGAAATATCCAAAAGATGAAGAATCCCTCCAAAATGGTACAAACATCTCTCCCACTTGCTATACACCCTACTAGAAATTATGCAATGTAAACTGCTCATAAATTTTTTATATTTTAACCACAACCTATCCTCCAAATATCCATTAAAACCCATAAAATTCTTGGGTTGGTTTATGCTAACCTAGAAGAACTCAAGAAATGTGAACTTCCCAGGTTGGTGTATCCTACGCACTAAAGGAATGTCTCTGCTAAATGGAGCTTGAATCCCTCACTAAAATTCCTTTGGGAAACTCCTACAAAATTCTCCTCGGAAAAGGTCCTCTTCTTCTAGCCCATAACTCCTCCAATTCACCCTGTCCTCCAACTTATGTGTAGTCATTGTCAAAGATCCTTTATGCACCTCTTAAAATAGATAAATTCGACCCAAATATTCCCCTCAATATTTTCTCTACAAAATTCCATCGAAATCCTACTACAACCAATGGGAAACTCTCTCCAAAAGTCTAGAATCTCTAACACATAGTTGATTCTCCAAAATTTGTACCAAAAATGCCTTTTTTCCGAATAAATTCATAGAGCTAATCAAGTATCCTACAATAAGCTCAAAGGAAGCCCCAAATTGGAATCCTAAATTCCTCACTAGGGAGACACTCAAAGTTCTCTGAAATTAGGTTGGAATTTATGCTTACAATTCTTGTGCTACTAAATATCCCCAAGAGAAGAATAAAGGTGGAATGTAATAGTCAAAAGATTCCCAACAAAATAGTCTCTTCTCCTTTTATATTTCTCTCCATGCTTCTAGACTCCTTTTTTAATGTTATTTTATTAGTGGGGTTGTTAAAGAATGCATGGTAAACACACAAGGAAATAAGATAAGCATGAGATTTATTATTATTCATTAAATATATATATATATATATATATATATATATATATATATATATATATATATATATATATATATATATATATATATATATAATATAGTAGGTGACCCTTGGTTTCCCATTCCAAGTGGTCTCTTGGACTCCATTTGTCCATTCGCCTTCCACACCTACCCATTGAGGATTAGGTGTCCAACATCCCCCCCCCCCCCTTAATCCGAAGGGGTATGTGTGAGTCCAAGAAGAGAGCTATAATACAAATCTACAAAGTATGCATGGTAGCACTTAGGCTGAATGAGCTCCCTGAAATGTTGGCATAAAGAGGTGGTTTAAGGATGACCACCAAAATTGAAATGCTTAGTGCAGTTCCCGGAACTCTTCCAAATATGGCAAGAAGCTAAGGTCTTCTGCTAGAGGAAGTGCTCCTCATATTTTGAAGAGGGATACCTTAAACCTAGAAGAAGGGAGGTCTACAACCTGCGATGGTTTAAGGATGACCACCAACTTTGGAATGCTTGATGCATTTCCTGTAACTCTACCAAAACTGGCAATAAGTTGAAGTCTTCTGCTAGAGGAAGTGTCCTAAAGAGGAAGAATATCAACCTCACATAGATGGTTTAAGGTTTACCACCAACCAAAGGCATGTTCATGGGCATCCATGTCTCTGGCTATAACTCTGAATCTGAAATGGCAGATTGTGGCTTAGGCTCGCTTGAACTGATGTGTCTCTGGATACAAATCTGAATCTGGAATGTTAGGTTGTGGCTCAGGCTCACTTGATGGGGCTTCAAAGCTTGTAGATGACCACCATTTTCCCCCCTGTCAGGTACAAGGTGAGATGATGGCAAAAACGTGACTGCAAGACTATTCAATACTCTAGAAAAAGTTCTGACATATGACTTAAACATCTTCTTGTATGTTGATGCCCATTTCCAAGAGGTGATCCATCCAAGATGAACCTTGGTTTTTGCAGGAGGCTTGCTTCTAAAGCATCTGTGTGAATAATGGGTGTGCCGACCACAGTTCTTGCATGGATGAAGATCAAAACAATAATATTTCATATGGCCAACTTGATCACAGTGTTGGAATTTTACAATATATTGTTGTTGCTGTGGAAGAGGAGCAGAATCTGGAACAACTGAAGGTGAGGTATCATGAAGAAATCTAGCACTCTGAAATTGAATGGGCTTGGAGTAGTCTGGAATATGAAAGGACACATCCTTGTCATATCCAAAACCAATTCTATGCTTGTTGGGACAAGTTACTCCCAAGGTTTGATGATGGGCTTGGGAGGTGAAACGTGAGCTTGTGCATCTCCATACAAATCTTCTCTTGAAATGGGCATTGAATTTGAATCAACTGCAACATTATTGACTTGTTGCTTAAATTTGGGATTCTATTTTAAATTTATGAACAAAAACAGGTTCACCATGATGAATTCGTTGTTGTAATTCTTCTTTTTGTAGCTAAGATTCAAGCTGCAAAAAATCAATTTTCTCATGTGCATTTTGTAGACATATTTGAATGTCAACAAGAGTGTTTTTTTCGATTATGATTATGTCTTCAGTAGAATAGAATATCATAGTCTTCAAGAACACTAATATTGTATTAATTCTGGTCATTTTCACAAGTACTACTTTGAAGAATGAAGAAATTGAAATAATCAATGCCTAGAATTAGGCCTTAGGTTCACGACTCATTCTGACTTGTAAATGAAAGGTACCCTTGGATGAACAATGTAACTTAGATTTGTGCTTTCCAATCATGCAATTCAGCTTAGAGTAATAGAGTAGTAGCAACTAGCTCTTAACAATGGAATGATCGTCTTAAGAATACACACACACATATATATATATAATGAATTCAACATAGAGCTTCCAGCATAAGAATATGAAACTTCAGTTCAGCATATAACTATTTTAAAGAATAATTAGAAAAAAATGCCTTCCTTGTAGCGGTATTCACACAAATTTTCTGCAAAATCTGCTACGCTGCAATCCTTTCACATTATTCAAAGTTTGCAGAAGAAAAAAGGGTCCCAATTTTTCTAAGATGTTAAGCTTTGGCATGAGCCGGTTTGAGGTGATATCGGGGTGTCAAGGAATCTTCCTAAGAATATCCTCACAACAAGAAAAACACTTTAACCACTTGAGAGTAGAAATTCCTTCAGTTTATGCCGAAAATGCCTACTTCCAGGCTTTGCCTTCGAATAACCAACTACAAATATCTGCCAGAAATCTCCAATATGCCTGTCAGTAACTAGGCCAGAGCTCCAACAATCTTTCCAAACAATGGAAACTCGTTACAACGGAACCAAATATGGAACTGGGTGTTCTATTTTCTATGCAGAAAGGGAAAATGGGGAACCGAGAAGAGATGAGGGGAGGAAAATTCCAACTAAACAAATGGAATCAATTTTCTTTGAGGCGGTTTGGTGCTGGGGTATTACCAACAGTGGTATGGGAGTTAATGTATGAGGATCAAATTATGGTGAATAGTGGGAGGAGGAGCATTGATTGGTGGGAGGAGGAGCGTTGCGGTAAACTGGAGCAGACTGTTGTGGGTGGAGCAGAAGTCGACTAAGCAAAGGCAGAGCCGAACACTATAAAAAATTGTGGTAATAACATAGGAGGTAGCTCTGCATTGAAAAGGAGGTGTGTACCTCCAAACTACAGTTAAATTGGGCCAGTTCAAGTAACCACCTCCAAATTTGTCTCTCTCACACCACCATATATTTTTTCATTCATTAAAAATTGAAAACATCATTGCACGCTCGACTCGGTTTTCTCTCGACTAACAATGGAACCTCACTCCGCCTCTTTGTGGTCTGTTTTGTTCACATGAGGTAGTATTTTTCACTTTCATTCTCATCGAGGTGAGATTAGAATATTAGTCCCCCCTCTCTTTGGTGATTGAAATCCACAGTTAGCAACCGTCTCAGAAAATATACAACAAATTGTCTCAGAAAAGGATAATAGAAATCGTCTGAATGCAATCATTCAAAAACTCTATGCAAATCTGTGTCTTCTTCATTTTATGGCTATAATTATGTGGTCGAAGTTATCACTCAAAGAAATGCATGAAGTAATTCAAATATCTTATCAAATAAGGGAACCTCGAAACATTAATATATAAGGATACATCTCACACAAGAAGCTTTTCTAAAACCATCGCAAAGCACTGTAACATGTGACATTTCTAGCATAGGAAACTCCTATTACCATAGGAGTAGAAAAACCCTAACACCCCAACTCCATAAAAAAGTGATCCTGAGCCACAGAAATCCAAGCGTTAGCCAGATAACATCAATGCAAGATTTCGGACTTTCGTATCTATCCTTTCCACGCCATCTGAAATTTGAGGATTTGAAAAATGCCAAACATGTCTAGTCTAACTCATAAAAGTTGTTATGATTTCAGACTAAGGATATCCAGCAACACTGAGCAATCATAAAAATATAAAATGCTCACAGAGTCACAAACTACCATGGATACGTTACTGACAGGCATGACACACAAGAATTGGCTCCAGTATTCACTCGCACAGATTGGTATTTTTTTTTCAAGGGCAGACATGGCAGGTTTGAGCAAGGAGTGTTTATGCTCTCATTGATGCCACAAAAAAAACCAGTGGATGATACCCACAGATAATCGAGCTCGCAACACTTTTGTTACCAGTTTTATGGAGAGATCCTAGCTCAAATATAGCTGATAAAGGTTTCATAATGGAAAATCTGAGATGGCCACAAAGAGTGGCTCAAATTGGAGTAGGGCCAGCAATCGCTTGCTCTGATACCATGTTAAACAATGCATGGTAAACACACAAAGAAATAATATAATCATGAGATATCTTATTATTCACAAATATAATCATATATATATAATACATGTGGTGACCCTTGGGTTCACATTCCAAGTGGTCTCTTGGACTCCTTTTGTCCATTCACCTTCCACACCTACCCATTGAGGATTAGGTGTCCAATAGGGTTCCATTTTCCACTTAATATATGTTTTCTGTCATTTTATTAAAATATTACTTTGCCACAATTTATAATAAAAATATATATTTTCCCCCTTTTAATCAAAATTGGTAAAAATCCATTAGCCGATTTTTTTCACTCACAAAAATTGGGAATATTGCAATCCTCCCCACCAAAATTTTCTTTTCCTCAAGCAATATCATGATATGTTACGACTCCCAAGATGGCCTAGCTAATGTCAGGGTCCCAAATGTGCCAATGTACCACTCATTTATGTTGTACCACCATCACATGAGTGAATCCTATGACATCAAGGGCCTAAAACATCCTAATCCTTGTAAAGCCCTCTTTTCTCCACTCGTTACCCAACAATATATAGTCCCCATAAGCCCTATGTTGATCACCAATAAGTATATCACCATGATCAAGTGGAACTCTGGTCAACTCCTCGAGATGTTTCCCTACTGAAAACCCAATCTCATGCACTAGGGTAGACTACTGAAGATGCAATCCAACCCTTGTGGAGATGAATCCTTTCCCACCTGAACTCCCTATGATATCCTCGTTTCAATCATCCTGCCATACTAGTGAAGTACATTGTGTTACCTAGAGGTCACTAGGGAGAAAATTTCTCTCCATAAATCTGAGACCTAATGGAAGATCTACCTTTTTTCGCACCCTAAAGAAAATAGTCCATCTCTAAGGGTAGTTGGACTGGCATGCCCTAGAATGTTGGGGTCTCAATCTAGTCTCAAAAGAATTCCACCATGCCAACGTTGTGTCATTATGATTATAACTAACTTCCCATAATGTGCATATCATATCCTCCTCTCCTTGAACCTGATGAAGAAATACCTATAAAGGGAAAATATATCATTCCCAGACATCTCCATGATGCCAAATCATACCCCTCCAGAGCTAACTCTGAACCTGCGCAGCAACACGGAAAGTTTTCCTCACCATACGATGAAGGCCTCTATGAACCCCCTTGTGTCAACCCAAGATTGAACTAGATCATTCTCTGCTATGACCCCACTCATCATGAGATAGAGTGACCTTCCAACCAACTAAATCCCTGGATCCCATAGCTAGATTTGTTGCAACATAGGTATAACAACTGCTAGAATCCATATGTGCCTCACCTCTAGTCCACTGGAGAATATCTATCGTGCCTCTAAGGCATTGACTCTCATAGCATTGTCTCAAGAAAATCAGTGAATTAATACTATCCACAATGTGGGTATGCATCAGATAAAAGAAGGCTCCCCTCAACTGCACAGGGTGCCAAAGTGTGGAATATGTGTGGGTTTCAATGGGTCTGATTAAGAACCCATGTGGATATTCTCATCTCATCTCGTAACCAATATTCTCTCCCAACCTAGGTATGTCCACCTCAATGGCGTGCCTAACATCCTCATTAACGAATCTCCCTAATAGTATCACTACATATAATCATGTATCCCTTTCCCCTCTGAGATACTCTTAGTCATCAGAAATTTTTTCTATTTTGTAGATGACTAAATACTTGTCCTAGATTTCTAAAAACAAGATTCATGAATATTGTGAGATTTAGAAATCTCACTCCCTTCATTATCCTTAAGATAAAATTTTCACTATTTCACTACTCTGCCATTCCCTGGTCAACTTACCACTCCTAGAAGACCCCTCATGGGCTCATTCCATTCATATTTGTCCTATTTTCACACCCATAACCTCAGCACTCTATTTAGCCTTTACCTCACCACTTCACTTGCCCTCTAATATTACCAAACAACCTACTCCTTTTCATATTCACTAAATTCCTCAAGAATTGATGGTCTCAAAACTATCTCTATAGGATCTTTAGATAAATCAAGTACCTTGGAATTTGGATCTTCAATACATCAACTTGTCAAAAACTCTGTTTTTCATACTTGAAGACCCTAAGCCAAGCTTTCAGTCAAATACCAAGTCAAAAGAGCCTCCCACTAGGTCATTAGGGTTTCATAGGTTGTAGGGTTATCTTTGGTGTTCTAAATCATTGTTTTTCATGTGCTAGAAGCTTAATCAAATGTGAAATAAGGTCAGCACTTGTTTGTCCAGGATAGATCAGAAAAGTCTCCAAGGAAGATCTCCTTATCAAGTTCAAATTCTGCAAAGAACAGTTGTTCATTTTGACATTTATGCAGGAGTTTCAAGGTGGCTATCAGCAGAAAAATTGGTAAGGTAAGAGGCATTCTCCTCATCAAAGACATACACAAGAAAATGAAGGAGGAAGCAGCTTATGTTCTAGAAAAATCAGGGTTTCTAGGCACTGATTAGGCCAGCAGTATGCCAAGAAAAGATCAATGCATCAAATCACAAGGACAGAGGCACGCCAGCACAACCAAGCATGAATTGAAGATTTTTAGAAATTATAAATGGAAAAGGGAAAAAGGTGAGGTGAACTGAACATAAATGAATGAACTTGAAAGGGTTATAGAGAACTGTTGTATTGTACAACAACCCTCCCCATTTCGAAATTTTTATATTAATTTTTATAAGAAATGGGTCCCCTTTTCTTTTTATTTTAGATTCAATAATTTTTCCTAGCGTTGCTTATTGCAAAGATTAAATAAATACCTTTGTATATATGTAAATATTGAAAGGAAATAAAATGAATCATAAAACAAAGCAAAACCTAAAACATAAGTCTTTATCACATTTCACAAAATATGAAAGAAAATGCTAAATATGTCACTGCTCTAAAAGTTCCGATGTGATAAAGTGAATCGTTAAATCGCATATCACATAGGAAAAATTCAAAATCCTTCTCCATCATTCCGATGCGATAGATCGGATCGCAAAAGCACATATTGCACTAAACATAAGGCTAATTATTTGCTTTGAAAAGTTCTGATGCGATGAATTCTTATCGCAATCGCAAATCAGCAAAGTCATATCACAAGCGGTTCCTTTTGCAAAACTCCGATGCGATAAGTCCAATCAATCGCAAATCAACGGAAAACTTAAATACATCCTTATGCGTTCATTTCAAAAGTTCTGATGCGATAGAATAAAAAAAAACGCCCATCACTCATCGCTCCAGATCATATCACTCATCGACAATTGCAATCGGAAGCTTCAAATGGTAATCTTTAAACTGAGACTTTGAAATTGCCGATCCCCAATGGACGATCATCATTGATTGGAAATCAGATAAGTTATGACATTTAACTCAAATGAGAATGTGTGACGTGACTTTCCATAAATGCATTTAATTTTTAAGACAGAGATCATTAAATCTGATTTATGAATGAAATCTTTTGCAGATTATTTCTTTTCATTAATATGACATTGCTTTAAATGATTTCCTTTTTTATATGACGTTGTTCATTCTTCGTTGTTTTCCTTACGATTCTAAGAGAATTTTCCATCATTTCCCACTTATTTACAGATCTGTAGAACAACTATCCCTCCTATTTGCAGACCTGTTAAAGTGCTTCCAGTCAAAGAAAATGTCGAAGAAGCTTAAGAAAGCAAAGGTTACCATCATCCCAAAGGAAAATCTAGTCAAATTCAAGTTAATAACTGATACTACATGCCTTGGTCTCGGAAAGATGTCTTGGGAAGAATTTTATAATCTACTCGAAGCTTAAAATCCCATTGTGACAGAAGAAAAAGCGACAGTGCCAAATGAGGACTTAGAATCAGAAGATAATCCCCTCAAAGAACTGGCAAACTCTTATCTTCATAGAGTAGCGGCTCGATAAAATGTATTTATGTACTATGATTTAGTATGATGGGTGATAGAAGGCATAAACATCACAGAAAAAGAATTTTTCACAGCTGGTGCGAAGATGTTCGGATCCTTCAAATCAGAGGATATCAAGGCAATGTATCATCTACCAGAGCCTCAGAAGGTCTACAACAAGGAATTTCTAGAGGATTTCGCTTCAAAAAAGGAAATAGAGTCAGACCCTATTAGAGAATGGAGGCAAGCTACAGAGAAACACAAGCATGAATCCTCAGGTATGTACTCTGTAGAATCTCTAGCACCTCCCTGTTGCTACGTTGCTTCCATGATATGCAGACTGTTTGGGTTTGCCAATTCTGCAAGGTTTTCTATTGAAATGGTACCTCTGATTGATTCCGCCGTGAATTCTTATATTATGGATTGGTCAGTCATCCTATCCGATAAGATAGCAAACAAAATTCTTGATTATAGAAGGAATAGGCATATGTCTACCGAAACGACACCCCCATTTCATCTGTGTGCTTACATTATAGATGCCATATGCTTCAATTCTGAATTTCCCATTTTTGGATGGAAATGGACTCCTCAGGACCCCACACCTATCCATATCTATCATAAATATTTGTGGAAAGCCCATTACAAAAATCATATGTATAATATTTGCCATGGATTTATGTTGCCTATTCATCAAGCCATTTTTAACAAACCCTCTCCACGGCTATCAGATAAGGCCAATTTTGACTTAACCCTAATTGGAAACTAGTTTGGAGATGATAATTTCACTTACATCAGAATATTCGGAAGTGTAACCAATCCTCATGTTTTGCCTCTATACAGTCCTGATAAATTACTATCTCGAGAAATTTCCTATCAGATTATAGAGAATGGTTTGTCTAGGAATCTTAAGACCTCCAAGAAACAAATGTGGCCTACATTTCCTCTCAAAAGTGGATCTTACACTCTCAATGATTTCAAGCATTCAGAGAAAGAGGCCTTGAAAATTAAACAACTCAAACTAGCATTCATCGCCCCAAGACAATATGACCCAAAGAAAATCGCCCTTAATGTTACATCTATGGTACAATTTCCAAGTTTGAACATGAAGATGATATTTTTGATGACCTATTTGTCTCAACTGAAGGTTTTGCACAAGCTCAGCAAAAATCAAATTCAAAACTGGAAATAAGTGATATAGAAAAATTCATGCTTTACAGTAACAAATGGTTACTAACAATCCCTCTTGACCAGCTACAAACAACTCCTCTGCTATCACATGAAGAACAAAAAGAAGAAAAGGGAAAAAAGAGTGATACTCAAACTGAACAAGTAAACACAGGAAAGAAGACTGAAAGCTCCTCCGATATTGATAGACATGTTAATTCAAAAGAAGGTGAACAGTTTGATCAGCAGATCCAAGGAAAAAAATGATTTTCAGAAACTGAATACAACATAGACATCTATCATCACAGTTAAAGAGACAGTCAGTAATACCAACACTCCAGATGTTGAAATTATTCTTGAGAATCCATCTAAGGAGATTGTGTTAAAAATTGAAGATATACCACCCTTGGACATTTTCTACAGTCCAAAGCATAGAGCTGTGGTTAAGAGGCAAAGAAAGAAAAGAAAACTGGGCCACAATCTATTATCATCTTCCCAGGCCGAATTGATGGATGTTTTTTGGAAAAACTCAAATATTGATCCTTCATAGGGCTTAACAAAAATATCTCAATATGCAGGAGCCTATACAGCAGCAACCTTAGATAAATATTCCGAGGTAAATTTTTTAATAAAGGAAAAAGACCAAAGAATAGTGCAGCTAGAGCAGCAATTAGTTGAAGAAAGACAGCAGAATGAAGAACTTAGAGAACAGTTAAATTCTGAAAGACAAAATCTTGACCATCAAGCTATAAAAAAACAACAACAACTGACCCAAGAGGTAAATAAATTACAGACATTGCTTCAAAAAGAAAAAGTGGCCAAGGAGGAACATAATGCAATATTGCAAGAAAAATTTCAAAGATTTAAAAATTATCCTAAGGTGGATCAATTCAAGAAGGAAGCACTTGAATCAAACAAAATGTTATCATTACAACTCAATATTTTATCTCAGAAGATAACAATGGTTCAGCCTTTATGTGAAATAACCATGTTGCTTGCAGAGAAAACAAACTCAAGGCTTGAATTTGAAGATGCTGATGAGAAAATCTCGGGATTTCTCACATAGCAAGAAACAGATCAAGGAATTGCAGCTAATTTGCCTAAAATTCAAGAAGCACATAAAGAAAAAAAATTTGCAGAGTGGGAGGCACAGTTAATTAAAATAGAGAGAGCCATTTCCAGAGCAAGAGTTTTAATGGACAATGTGGTAGAGTTAATCAATGATAACCTACATATTGCTAACTTAATCTCCGATCACATTCCAGGACAACTTCCGAAGGTCAAAGAGTTAGAAAAACAATGGGAGCAAGAATTGAAAAGCAGGTACCAAAAAATTGATGCAATACAAGAGCTAACATGGGATACATTCTGGTTATATCTAGTCAAACCACACAGCCAGAAATTGACTATGAAATTCCTCTCCCATGCTATTGCTAATATGCTTCCAGAATTTTATGATGCCACCTACACCGATAAACCACATTCTAGTTTGAGTCATCCGCTAGAGGTCAAAGATATGTTATCGATATGCCAGCTGCACGCATCAGATACATAGGAAGTATCTAAGATCTATTCTGATGGGAACCGCCAACCTATTTCTGTAAAATCTCATCTCAAACTTTCATAATTTGGTATTCAAAACAGCATCTAAGCGATGTTTAGGATAGTTTGTTAGGATTTTTAGTGCTATTTAAACCCCTTTCATGTATTTAGAAAGGGGTCATGAATTTGTAATAATTTTTGACTTGGAAGATACACTACTGTACTTTTAAATTTATTATTTTTATAATGGATCACATTCTGTGATTTTATGAGGAATCATTTTTAAGAGTCTGCACTTTTGCGTCTTGGAGATAATTCTAAGTGAAAGAACAGAATCAGAGTATCAATTGCATTAGAGAATTTTAAATGTATGTGGTATTTCTATCATTTATGTTTCAGTTTTCTTATGCGATGAAATATTCCTATTAAAATTGTTATTGTTTATATATATATGTTTCTAAAACATTTCTTTGTTATATCATTTATGAAAATATAGGAATGTTATCTTTCATAGTATGTATAGACAATACAGAAATATAAATTTGTGAATATGACACATTATTCTAACTTTGTTTAACTTCTTAAACATAGTTATCATTATATGAAATCTCATCTTTCTTTTAAATAAATAAGTCATCTTTATGATTATTTGTTTAAGTGAAATTATTCTTAAATCGTGTTCATCTTTAAATACCCGGGTTATTTTAGAGTTATTTTTATTTATTAAGTAGTAGATTAAATATCAAAATCTCATCATCCATTATACAAACACCTCACCACAAACACATTCCATTTATTATTGGGAAACTGGTCTCATATTATCCAGTCGGAGCCACTACTATAAATGGAAAAGGAGCTGTATTAAGGTTCGGACCGGGTGGTTTCCCCAATGTTTGAAGCTAGGATTTCAGGGGCTTCAACATTTTTGGCACTAGAAGGAGGGCCCTAAGTTGTGAATGGAAAGTAAATCCAAATCCACAAGCCATTCCAAGAGCAATTCACCCTCATCACCTTCTTCAACTTCTCCTTCATCTCAAATCTCTAGGGAAGAAGTTGAAAAGAAAATTAATACACCCACTACCAAAACGCTAAAATATCAGAAGAATCATATTTTGAATCTCCTAAGGTACAATCGTTAATTCATAAACTTGAAGGTTTTTCATTATCACAAGAATAATCTGAGCTATCCCAGGGTAGTGTTACTTCACAATACATTCCTTCTCAGCATCTTACTAGACTGCAGAGCGAAAAACTTGGTATTTTACAACTGAACTTCCTCTTCCCAGTCGAAAAAGAGCTAGAAAAACACCCTCTGAGTCAGACTGTGAGACTCTTTCATCACTATCATCCACATCTTTCACATCATTTCCATCTACTTCCCAACTTCAAATCACAATCCAGAAAGGTACAGTTGTTTCAACGACACCTACTCAAACAATTTCAACTGTTCCTCCAACTTCCTCTACCATTAGTACAATGATGGCACAAAGACCATGGACTAATCCAGGAGCTGTTACAATGCCTGCACCTTTAATTCAATTACTAACTATTCCTGAAAAATGGTTACCAAAGTTTAGTCCCGACCTTGGCATACTAGCTGAAGAACACATTAACAACTTCATGTTGTTTGTAAATTTAAATGGAGTAACACAAGAAGATTTTGTGATCAGACTATTTCCATACACTTTGCAAGGAGCGACGGGATCTTGGTATTTTTCATTACCATCGAGATCCATTACTAGCTGGGATATTTTTCAAGAAAAATTCCTAACCAAGTTCGGAGATGATAAGTCAATAGCAACTCTGATTAATGATCTCTCCAATTTGAGAGAAAAATCCAAAGAACTCATCAAAGACTTCAACTGTTGATTTAACAAATTGTTGAATAAAATTCCTACAGCATCAAAACCTAGTGAGCAAGTATGAAGTGAATGGTATATATTAGCTTTGCCTTCAAATATAGCTATCTTTGTAGATAGAGATGCTAAACCTACACTAGCCGAAAACATGAAAGAAGCAAACGCAGTAGAAAGACGTATCATTGCTTTAGATAAAAAGAATAGTAATGAGGAAAGAAAATCCAAAAAAGTTAGTTTTAGAGATGATTAAAAGAAGAAAGCACCTAAAGATCCATATGATATGGAAGGATTACAGAAAGTCCTGAAGACTATGTCCAATGAAATGGTTGAAATTAAAAAATAGGTAGCTGAAACTTCCACTAAAAGGTCCTTTAGGAATTTTAAAAGAAATTAGATAACTAAATCTAAACCACCCAATGCAATATCTAATGCAGAGTCAGATTTAGAGGAAAAGGAAGAAGAAGATACAATCCTATCATCAGAAGAAAACGAAGAAGAAGAATTAGTTGAATGCCATGGGATGTGGGATTTTATTTTGCCTAACTCAGATAACAAAAATGAACAAGAAGCTCTCCCAGTGAGTACAATAAGTAAGATTGCAACAGATCTGGTTCAAACATCTGCCAAGAAGAAAATTTCAACTCCGATTACTAAAGATAAAACTCCTGTAAAGAAAGCTTCTCCTTCACCTACCCAAAATCAATCATCATCTTCTAATTCTCCATCAACATCTAAAATGCTAGTAGTATCTGATTCTATGGATTATAACATTATAGAAGATATGAAGAAGACCAGAGAAAATATTTCTTTGCATGAACTCAGCAAGCTCAAGCATCAACAGAAGATATTGTTAAAAGAACTAAATGCAGTGCCTGCTTCTCCTCTCCCAAATGGTGTAATATTCAAAGCAGCCAAAGGATCAGGTAAGCCACCCAATAAATTAGATGTTACCGATATTGTTTTAATTGGAGATAGGTATAATTCACAGACACCTCCTTTCCTCTTAACTTATGAGATCTGTAATAGGAATTTACATAATTTCTTGATAGATTCAGGAGCATCATAAAACATAATGCCAGCCTCAGTGTGCTCTAAATCGAACATTGAACCCCAAAAATCTACAGTTCATATTGTCCAATTAGATCGAACTAAAGTGCAAGTTTTAGGAGAGATTAATTCAGTCACTATTAGGCTAGTAGCTGATCCAAGAATAGTTCAGAGAATTGATATATTGATTGTTGACATCCCTGAGTTTTATGGTTTGATCTTAAGCAGGGATTGGTCTGAAAAACTCCATGGATACATTTCTACCGATTGGTCTCACATGTGGCTTCCCTATAAAGGGAAACCTAATCAAATTAAGATTGAGCAGGAGAAACACATGACTCATACAGTAACAGAGTTTGAACAGGAAAATCAACCTGTAGCTTTCAATAATAACATTCTTGGAAATTACTCAGTCCAATCGTTCTTCGGAAATTTTAATGCTCAATAATCACCTTTCTCTGTAAATAGTTTCACTTCACAAATTGAAAATTTCCCACATACTGATACTTCAAGATGTATTAATATTACTGATCAATCTGTAAATAACTCTGTAGATAAAACTTTATTTTGGTCTTTGTATTTTGATGGATCAAATTCCAATGATGGTGCAGGAGCAGGATGTATTTTAGTTAATCTAGAAGAGGAGAAAACTATGTTATCATGCAGATTATAATTTGAGTGTGAAAATAACATTGCAGAATATGAAGCCTTGATTCAAGGACTTTATAAAGCAATAGGGTTGAATGTTAAATATCTGAAAGTATATGGTGATTTTGAAATTGTCATCAGGCAAGTAATAAATACTATTCATTGTCTTTCAGATCATCTTAAACATTACAAAACCTGTGTTCAAGATCTTACAACTCATTTTCTAGCATCCATTATTTCCCCTATTCCTAGATCTCAGAATTCAGCAGATGATTTATTAGCTAATGTTGCTTCTAAACTCCTTCCAACTAAGGATTATAGTCCAGATAGGTTTTCAGTTGAATTAATATTTCGACCATTTGTCCCTGACAATGTTACCAACTGGCGAGTGTTTAATCATGATGAAGATATCATGAACTTCTTAACCTCAGAGAAATCTTATGATGATCAAATAGTTGATGAAAGTGATCATGATCTTCAAATAAAATAAAAAAACAATGAAAATTATATTCTGAAATCTGTGATAAAACTTGAAGATCTCTATGATATCAAAGATAGATTCAAAAATGTTACTAATGCCAAAATGCAGAGTTCAACTTTAATGTTTGAGTTGATAAATCTTGGTACTGAATGTAAACCACAAAATGTCAATCTAGGACTTGAGCTAACACAAGAAGAAAGGTTTGTTTTCATCAAACTTCTAAACAAATACAAAAGTGTTTTTTCTTGGAATTACGAAGATTTGAGAACTTATGATACTTCTATCATTCAGCATACAATTCCAATGATCTCCAATGTAAAACCAGTTCAAAAAAAGCTAAGGAAGATTCATCCTAACTTGGAAAGTCAAATTAAAACAGAGTTGAAAAAACTCTTGAAAGCCAAAATTATTTTCCCTATTAGACATTCGAATTGGGTTTCGAATTTGGTACCTGTTAGGAAGAAGAATGGAGATATTAGGATTTGTATAGATTTTAGAAATCTCAAAAATGCGTGTCAAAAATATAATTTCCCATTACCTACAATGGAACAGATACTTCAAGCAGTAGCAGGTTCTAAATTAATGTCTTTTCTTGATGGTTTTTCGGGATATAATCAAGTACTGGTGCATCCCGATGATAGACTGAAAACCACATTCAGAACCAAATGGGGAACATATGCCTACCAAAAAATGCCTTTTGGTTTGATAAATGTTGGAGCTACCTTCCAAAGAGCCATAGATATAGCTTTCAAAGGTTTGATTAATAGGTCAGTTGTTGTCTACTTAGATGACATAACTGTCTATTCAAAGAAAAGAACTAACCATCAACATGATTTAAAACAGATCTTTGAACAATGTAAAAGGTACGGCATTTATTTGAATCCAAAAAAATCATTCTTTGTTCTTAATGAAGGAAAACTCTTAGGATTTATTGTATCCAAAGATGGCATATATATTGACCCTGACAGAATAAAGGAAATTTCTGATATCCCTTTTCCACATAACAAGAAATTCATGCAGTCATTTTTAGGACAGATAAATTTTGTAAAGAGATTGGTTCCTGATTTTTCTCATATAGTTTTACCTTTACAGATAATGATTAGGAAGAATTCAGTTTTCAAATGGGGACATAAAGAAAAGGAAGCCTTTAATTCAATCAAACAGGCAATTATTAATGGTCCAAAATTGATTACTCCTAATTTTTCTAATCATTTTATTTTGTATACTTTAGCCACTGAAACATCTTATGCTGTCGTTTTGACACAACTCAATGATCAGCGGATTGAAGCACCTATTTACTTCTTTAGTTCAAATCTGCAAGCAGCTGAAATTAACTATTTAGAAGTAGAAAAATAAGCTTTTTTTGTGTTTAAGTCTATCAAAAATTTTAGGCCATTTCTCTTAAAAACGCATACAAAAGTCATTGTCTCATTTTCTGCAGTGAGACAATTGCTAGTACAAAGAGAAGTAGGAGAAAAAAGGGCCAATTGGGTAACAACATTACAGGAATACGATATTGAAATTAAACCAGCTAAAATTATTAGGGGACAAGGTTTTTGCAGGTTATTATCAGGAGCTTCCAACATCAAGATCAAGATAATACTTTTCAATTAAATGAGATAAGTATCATAAATTCTGAATCTCAGTATGCTGATCTGATATTTTACTTTAAAAATGGGTATGCTCCTCCTAATCTCAGCTATAAAAGTAAGTGTGCTTTAATATTAAAAGATAAAAATTTTGAAATCATTGATGATGTGTTATTTAGAAGAAATTATGATTCCATTTTTCTAAGATGTCTAGAGAAAACTGAAGCACACAAGGTTTTGCAGGAATTACATGATGGACCAACAGGTGGAAATTTTGGAGGAGATACTACAGCTCACAAGATAATTCATGCCGGAAATTATTGGCCTGCTTTGTTTAAATATGCCCATGATTATGTAAGGAAATGTGAAACTTGCCAAACTGCTAGTGGGAGACAATGGAAACCATCTTTTCCTTTACAACCAGTAAACATTGAGCAACCATTTGAACAATGGGGACTTGATATTATTAGAGAAATTGTTCCACATTATTCCAAGAAACACAAGTACATCCTTACAGCAATGGATTACTTCACAAAATGGGTAGAATTAATTCCTTTAAAGGTAGCCAATTATAATGCAATCATTGAATTCATTGATCAATTCATCATTGCCAGGTTTGGTGTACCTAATGCCCTTGTTTTTGATAATGCATATTATTTTTCTGGAAATAGTATAATGGAATTTTCTCTCAAAAGAGGTTTCAAATTAAAATATTCTGCAAATTATTACCCACAAGGTAATGGTTTGGCAGAATCAACTAATAAAAATCTCATTAAAATCATCAAAATAACGGTAGATCAAAATCAAAAAAATTGGCATAAGTCTTTGATTTTTGCACTATGGGCTGATTGTATAACTCATAAATCTTCAATCAGTACTTCACCTTTTAATCTTGTGTATGGGAAAGAAGCCGTAATACCTTCAAACCTAGCACTCCCATCTCTAGCTCTAGTACAATTTATTAAAGAAAATCCTTCATCTTCTGTCCAACTAAGATTTGATCAAATCCTCAAATTAGATGAAGAAAGAGAAAAAGCTAAAATCACTCATGCTAAACATCAACAACTTATAAAATCTTCTTTTGATTCAAATTCTACTGGATCTAAAACATTACAAATTGGTGATCTTGTTTTAAAATGGGACAAAGCACACGAAGATAAAGGAAAACATACTAAATTTCAAAAGATGTGGCTTGGACCATTCCAAATCATTGAAAAGATAGGCTCATCAACATTCATATTACAAGATCTAACAGGAAGGAGAGATTCTCTTCCTGTGAATGGGCTTATTTTGAAAAAATTATTTTCCTAAGAAGGCAACCCCTTCTTACTTGTACATATTCATTATGCAAATTTGTTTATTTTATACATAATTTTGTTAATAGTCTTCCATTGACCTTTTACTATTGAAAAGATCTTTGAGAAAATACTGTGAATACTTGTTTATGTAGAAAGAAATTTTTAAGGAAGTGATTACAGTTTTTGAAAGTTAAAATAAAATTTTAAACTCTAAAAACTTATTTTAATATTTGCAAGATCTTCCGAAACCTTGAAAATATTGTAAATCATTTGAAAGTTTATAAAGTAGAGAGAGGTTATTTATAAAAAGTAAAGAATTTTTCCAAATTTTGGCACTTAAAACTCTAAAAGGTCATCCATTAAATCTTAAGGAGAGAATCATTCACCCCATCCACTAAGGTTATGATTTTTTAGAGTGTAATTATAAAAAATTGTGTCTAAGATAAAAGATAAGAGGTCTCATCACGAGCCTGCTTACCATGATCATAGGGAAGTAATCAAATTAACATTACCACTACTGCATACCAAAACAGGGTAATGGCTTCTAATCATAAGACAAGGGGTCTCATCACAAGCCAGCTTGTTCAGTTTAGTTACAACCAGTGAATGGCATTGTTATTAGCTGGCTCCCAAACCAGGACAATGGATTTTAAGTTAAAAGAGTAAAAGAAACAAAAGATAGAATATCTTTATGAATTTATCTTATAAAAAGTTATACTCTTGGATGGATGGGATAATGGATGATTAATGGTTAAAATGTAACCCTGTCGAGACTATAGACGTTTGCAGGCAGCAGAGGCACTACCTATGACAAAAGAGTAAATTACAAAGCTAATTTGGAAAAGCCCCCTACTTTATCTTTATCAACCAATCAAAGCTTGATTAAACTAAAAATATTTTTGTTTTTAAATGGATTAAAAAGAAATTGTAAATGATTATTATTTACATTCAGAGTTAGATTTTATTTAAATTTTTCTAAGATAGTTTTCTTTGTCTTTAAAACTTTTACCTACAAGAGATGTAGTGCTCACTTTATTTTTTCAGAGATAACTGTTTCTCCCAGTAAATCGCCAATTGTTGTACTGTACAACAACCCTCCCCATTTCGAAATTTTTATATTAATTTTTATAGGAAATGGGTCCCCTTTTCTTTTTCTTTTAGATTCAATAATTTTTCCTAGCGTCGCTTATTGCAAATATTAAAGAAAGACCTTTGTATATATGTAAATATTGAAATGAAATCAAATGAATCATACAAAAAAGCAAAACCTAAAACATAATTCTTTATCGCATTTCACAAAATATGAAAGAAAACGCTCAATATGTCATTGCTCGAAAAGTTCCGATGCGATAAAGTGAATATCTAAATCGCATATCACATAAGAAAAATTCAAAAGCCTTCTCCATAGTTCTGATGCGATAGATCGCATCGCAAAAGCGCATATTGCACTAAACATAAGGCTAATTCTTTCCTTTGAAAATTTTCGATGCGATGAAGTCTTATCGCAATCGCAAATCAGCAAAGTCATATCACAAGTGGTTCTTTTTCCAAAGCTCCGATGTGATAAGTCCAATCGCAATCGCAAATTGGCGGAAAACTTAAATACATCCTTATGCATTCATTTCAAATGTTCCGACATGATATAATAAAAACAAATGCCCATCGCTCATCGCTCATCGCTCCATATCATATCACTCATCGGCAATCGCAATCGGAAGCTTCAAATGGTAATATTTAAACCGAGACTTTGAAATTTCCGATCCCCGATGTACGATCATCATTGATTGGAAATCAGATCAATTATGACATTTAACTCAAATGATAATGTGTGACGTGACTTTCCATAAAGGCATTTAATTTTTAAGATGGAGATCATTAAATCTGATTTATGAACGAAATCCTTTGCAGATTATTTCTTTTCAATGATATGACATTGCTTTAAATGATTTCCTTTTTTATATGAATTTTTTCATTCTTCGTTGTTTTCCTTATGCTTCTAAGAGAATTTTCCATCATTTCCCACTTATTTACATATCTGTAGAACAGTTATCCCTCCTATTTGCAGACCTGTTAAAGTGCTTCCAATCAGAGAAAATGTCGAAGAAGCTTAAGAAAGCAAAGGTTACCACCATCCCAAAGGAAAAGTCGGCCAAAGTAAAGTTAATAACAATTACTACATGCCTTGGTCTCATAAATATGTCTTGGGAAGAATTTTATAATCTACTCGAAACTGAAAATCCCATTGTGACAGAAGAAAATGCGACAGTTCCAGATGAGGACTCAGAATCAGAAGATAATCCCCTCAAATAACTGGAAGACTCTTATCTTCATAGAGTAGCGGCTCGAGAAAATGTCTTTCCGTACGATGATTTAGTACGATGGGTAATAGAAGGCATAAACATCACAGACAGAGAATTTTTCACAGCTGGTGGGAATATGTTCGGATCCTTCAAATCAGAGGATATCAGGGCAATGTATCATCTACCAGAGCCTCAGAAGGTCTACAACAAATAATTTCTAGAGGATTTCACTTCAAAAAACTAAATAGAGTCAGACCCTATTAGATAATGGAGGAAAGCTCCAGAGAAACACAAGCATGAATCCTCAGGTATGTACTCTGTAGAATCTCTAGCACCTCCCTATTGCTACGCTACTGCCATGATATGCAGACTATTTGGGTTTGCCAATTCTACAAGGTTTTCTATTGAAATGGTACCTCTGATTGATTCTACCATGAATTCTTATATTATGGATTGGTCAGTCATCCTATCCGATAAAATAGAAAACAATATTCTTGATTATAGAAGGAATAGGCATATGTCTATCGGAACAACAACCCCATTTCATCTGTGTGCTCACATTATAGATGTCATATGCCTCAATTCCAAATTTTCCATTTTTGGATGGAAATTTACTCCTCGGGACCCCACTCCTATCCATATCTATCATAAATATTTGTGGAAAGACCATTACAGAAATCATATGTATAAGATTTTCCATGGATTTATGATACCCATTCATCAAGCCATTTTTAAAAAACCCTCTCCGCGGTTATTAGATAAGGCCAACTTTTACTTAACCCTAATTGGAAACTGGTTTGGAGATGAGAATTTCACTTACATCCGAATATTCGAAAGTGTAACCAACCCTCATTTTTCCCTCTATATATTCCTGATAAATTATTAGCTCGGGAAATTTCCTATCAGATTACAGAGAATGTTTTGTCCAGGAATCTTAAGACCTCCAAGAAACAAATGTGGCCTACATTTCCACTCAAAATTGGATCTTACACTCTCAATTATTTCAAGCATGCAGAGAAAGAGGCCTTGAAAATTAAACAACTCAAACTATAATTCATCGCCCCAAGGCAATATGACCCAAAGAAAATCACCTTTAATGTTACATCTACGGTACAAATTGCCAAGTTTGAACATGAAGATGATATTTTCGATGACCTATTTGTCTCAGCTGAAGGTTTTGCACAGGTTCAGCAAAAAGCAAGTTCAAAACTGGAAATAAGTGATATAGAAAAATTCATGCTTTACAGGAATAAGAGGTTACTAACAATCCCTCTTGACCAGCTACAAACAACTCCTCTGCTATCACATGAAGAAAAAAAAGAAGAAAAGGGAAAAAAAAGTGATACTCAAACTGAACAAGTAAACATAGGAAAGAAGGCTGACAACTCCTCCGATATTGATATACATGTTAATTCAAAAGAAGGTGAACAGTTTGATCATCATATCCAAGGACAAAATGATTTTCAGAAGATGAATACAACACAGACATCTATCATCACAGTTAAAGAGACAGTCAGTAATACCAACACTCCAGATGTTGAAATTATTCCTGAGAATCCATCTGAGGATATTGTGTTAAAAGTTGAAGATATACCACCCTTGGACATTTTCTACAATCCAAATCATAGAGCTGTGGTTAAGAGGCAAAGAAAGAAAATAAAACTGGACCACAATCTATTATCATCTTCCCAGGCCAAATTGATGGATGTTGTTTGGAAAAACTCCAAGATTGATCCTTCAGAGGACTTAACAAAACTATCTTATTATGCAGGATCCTATACAGCAGCAACCATAGATAAAGCTTCCGAGGTAAATTTGTTAATAAAGGAAAAAGACCAAAGAATAGTGCAGTTGGAGCAGTAATTAGTTGAAGAAAGACATTAGAATGAAGAACTTAGAGAACAATTAAATTCTGAAAGACAAAATCTTGACCAGCAAGCTATACAAAAACAACAAAAACAACTAACCCAAGAGGTAAATAAATTACAGACATTGCTTCAAAAATAAAAAGTGGCCAAGGAGGAACAGAATGCAATATTGCAAACAAAATTGCAAATATTTAAAAATTATCCTGAGGTAGATCAATTCAAGAAGGAAGCCTTTGAATCAAACGAAATGTTATCATTACAACTTGATATTTTATCTCATAAGATAACAATGGTTCATCCTTTATGTGAAGTAACCATGTCTCTTGCAGAGAAAACAACAAACTCAAGGCTTGAATTTGAAGATGCCGATGAGAAAATCTCAGGATTTCTCACATGGCAAGAAATAGATCAAGGAATTGCAGCTAATTTGCCTAAAATTCAAGAAGCACATAAAGAAATTATGTTTGCAGAGTGGGAGGCACAGTTAATTAAAACAGAGAGAGCCATTTCCAGAGTAAGAGTTTTAATGGACAATGTGGTAGAGTTAATCAATGATAACCTACATATTGCTAACTTAATCTCCGATCACATTCCAAGACAACTTCCGAAGGTCAAAGAGTTAAAAATACAGTGGGAGAAAGAATTGAAAAGCAAGTGCCAAAAATTTGATGCAATACACGAGCTGAAATGGGATACATTCTAGTCATATCTAGTCAAACCACACAGCCAGCAATTGACTATGAAATGCCTCTCCCATGCTATTGCTAATATGCTTCCATAATTTTTTGATGCCACCTACACTGGTCAACTACATTCTCATTTGAGTCATCCGCCAGAGGTCAAAGATATGTTATCGATATGCCATTTGCACACATTAGATACATAGGAAGTATCTAAGGTCTATTCTGATGGGAACCGCCAATCTATTTCTATAAAATCACATCTCCAGCTTTCATGATTTGGTATTCACAATAGCATCTAAGCGATGTTTAGGATAGTTTGTTAGGATTTTTAGTGCTATTTAAACCCCTTTCATGTATTTAGAAAGGGGTCCTAAATTTGTAATCATTTTTGACTTGGAAGATACACTATTGTACTTCTAAATTTATTATTTTTATAATGGATCACATTCTGTGATTTTATGAGGAATCATTTTTAAGAGTCTACACTTTTGCGTCTTGGAGATAATTCTAAGTGAAAGAACAGAATCGGAGTATCAATTGCATTAGAGAATTTTAAATGTATCTGGTATTTCTATCATTTATATTTCAGTTTTCTTATACGATGAAATATTCCTATTAAAATTGCTATTGTTTATATATATATATATATATATATATATATATATATATATATATATATATATATATGTTTCTAAAACATTTCTCTGTTATATCATTTATGAAAATGTAGGAATGTTATCTTTCATAGTATGTATAGACAATATAGAAATATAAATTTGTGAATATGACACATTATTCTAACTATGTTTAACTTCTTAAACAGAGTTATCATTATATGAAATCTCATCTTTCTTTTTAATAAATAAGTCATCTTTATGATTGTTTGTTTAAATGAAATTATTCTTAAATCATGTTCATCTTTAAATACCCGGGTTAGTTTAGAGTTATTTTTATTTATTAATCAATAGATTAAATATCAAAATTTCATCATCCATTATACAAACACCTCACCACAAACTCATTCCATTTATTATTGGGAAATTGGTCCCATATTATCCAGTCAGAGCCACTACTTTAAATGGAAAAGGAGTTGTATTAAGGTCCAGACCAGGTGGTTTCCCCAATGTTTGAAGCTAGGATTTCAAGGGCTTCAACAAGAACTTAGAAGATAACACTAATAAATCTTCTCAGACAGCCCAAAAACCTAGGATTTGGTAATATAATCAAAGAAGGTAAAAGGGAAAGTTTTAACTCCATAATAGCAGCAAATTTTCCCTGAGGATATCACTACCTGCAAATATTCCAAACTCATTCCAAGGAGTTTTCCATGACAAAGATGATCAAAAGAAGATGAAATGAAGATGATAGGCCTCCATGATGACAGCAGAAGGAGGTTTGAAGACACTGTGTAGGTGACTTCCAGAGTTTTCCTAGGTAAAGTCTCTCACTGCCTGAAAGGGAAAGCATGAAAGAGTATCAGTATGATCGAGGTCAAACCTTCATTTCCAGTCAATTGCACTCAATTATCAAAGGAATAAAGCATATGGTTAAGTTTCAAGGTCGGAAACCAAGCTGATCATGAGGTTGTTATTTTGTAACTAAATGTGTCAAACTCTAAAAACTTGTCTACAGGGCTGAATCATTCTATCCTGGCACCTAAATATCAGAAGTGGCAAAAATAAGTTAGCATACATGATGGTGAAAGATGTGGTGCTTGTCAAAGATGGATTTTGCATACCTAAGGATCAATGAGAAAGAAGAAACCATGTTTCAAGTCACCCACACTAAAAAATGTTAAAGGGGGTAAGAAACTTGATTACAACTTCACAATACAAATAAAAAGTGGTTTTGATAGTGGTAAGCAAGCTGCCACCAAGAGAAAAGAGCCACTCAAAAGTTTTCAAGTCTCCTGCACAGCAAAAAGGTCAAAGGATTAGCAGTCAGATTAAAAATCTCAAGAAACATTAGCAAAGTGGGTTTTTGATTCAAATTTATTTCCCTAAAGATATAAAAGACCATTTTTCTCTCCTCCCATCTCATTTATCACTTGCAAGAAGAGTGAAAAGCATTCAAAAAAAGGAAATTTATGAGTTTTAGTGAGAAACTGGGCAATGTTACTTGGCACTACACTTTGGTGTAGGCGCTACGCTTATAGCACCCAACGTTGTGCTTAGGAGAGTTTTTGAAATGTAAAAATACACTGCGCTGCACTTACAAGGGAGCGCGTTGCGCATACAGGCCGGCAATTCCCGCAGGCCCAGATTCACTCGACAGGCAAAGCATCATGCAGTGCTACACCCAGGAGGACACCCAACAAGCCCAAATTTGTCTAGTGCTGCGCTCAGAGAGGCCCAACAGGCCCAAAGCTCATGCAGCGCTATGCTATGGATGCCTGACAGGCCTGCACGTGGGAATACATTGTGCTTAGGGAAGAAGCGACCCAACAACACATTCAGGTGTTGCACCTAGGCCAGAAGCCCTCTCCCACTTTCAAAATTTCCAAAAAACACAAGGAAGCACCTCCGAACTTCCTTCAAGAACCTACAAAGAAGTTAAAAAATTAGTAGGTGGATGCTTTTCCTTTCTCTCCAAATGGTTTTGTTGATTTGATGGTTAAAGGAAATTAATCAAACCCTAGTGACTAGAAACCTTAATTCCTCATGACAAACAACCTCTTTTGACCTCCAAGCAACAAATTATCAGTCAAGGAGGGTGTGAATTAGGGTAACTACAGTGAGTTCAAGTTAACCCTTCATAAAAGCTCAAAGGAATTCAGTCTTGAACCCATATCTCTGCCTCACTCATTTGCAAGATCTTTTTTTCACCACCATTTCATTTCACTCCTCCTATCAAGTTTTACAAGAAGGCTTAGGGTTATCTAAAGGCAACACTAATCACCATGTCAGGAGAAGAATGAAGTGTGAGTAGTGAAGGAGGTCAAGTGCCTATGAGGAAAAATCACAAGGGTGGGAAGGTTAATAGGTTTCAACCCCAAGACACTTTGGAGATTAATACCTCTCCCATGATTTTCACATGCTTTTAGAATGTAGGGTGTTTTTAGTTTTGTGAAAGGGTCAAACAAGTGCAAAGTCACCCTGAGCTCACTAGGTTGTTTGTACTCAACCTACATAATAAACAAGTAAATCTTGCAGGGGTAGACTTTGAGCTATCATCAGATACCATTTCCCATGCCACTGGACTTCCTGATGTTGGTGAGAAATGGTTCAAAAGGGAAAAATTGGGCATGAGCTGCTATAAGCCATTCCTCAAGCCTAGGTACAAAGAAGGTTGCAAGACTATTTTCCCTTTCTCACACTTACTGGAGAGGTATGCACCCTTAATGAAGGTCATCATGAAATATTTTACCTATGAGGGGAGATACTCTAGGCTCTACTCCTATCATATTAGATTACTCATGCATTTTACCAGGGTCAAAATGCTTCATTTGCCCTACTACTTGTATAGGAGTATCAACAAGATGTCTTCTATTGTCCGAAGAAGGAGTTATTCCCAGCAAATACATATTTTGTTCCACCACTCCTTGATCAAGATGGTGGTACTACAGCAGCTGGAGCAAAAAGGCATACCTTGGGAGGTGTTGATTTCTCATGAAATATTCACAAGTGCATAGCCTCATCATCAACATAATTTACCCTCATCATCACATCCTCCTCCCTCCACTCCTCCATCACCTCCTACTGACCATGCCTCATCATCTACACAAGTATCCTATCTTCAAGAAAACCTTTGTTCCTCATCTTATCGTGATGCATCGGATCAAGAAGTAAGTGGCAGTGAACAAGCAAGTGAAAATGAGGTTGAGTGTGTCAATGAATCAAACCAAAGTGTAGATGAGGGTGATGATGAGTCAAGCCAACAAGAAGCAGAAAACATGGAAACAGAGGGGGATGGTGATAGTGAAGAAAATGAAGAAGTTAACAATGGAAATGAATTTAGCAATGATGAAGAAGAGGTCAGCAATGAAGTAGAGGACGTGAAGGTGGATTACGATGAAGATGATGACAGTGCAGAAAATGAAGAGGCTGAAGAAAATAGCGACAAAAATGAAGCAAGCATCAGTGAGGAACAGGACAATAAGGAATAATACAGTCATGACATTCATGACAACAATGAGCCCCACAATGATAATGATGATACTAGGGACAACATCAAAACTCAAAGCCTCAATAATAGTAGAAACAATGAGGTTCCTAGTGATAATAGGGGCAGTGATGATGTTGTGAACAAAGAGGACAATGATGAAGCAGAAAACATGATGACTGATGATACTAATGATGAAAATGAATACAATGATGATAGCAACAAGGATCGTATCCATGAGGAAGACACCAACAAGATCACAGGAAAACCTCTTCCATTGATATATCAAAGAGGGGTAAGGCATGTGTTTACTGCCTCAAAAAGGCAAGGGGCCATGCCTTCCACATCCACCAAGCCACTAAATAAAGGCAAAGAAAAGGTAAATGAAGAAGAATAATATCATCATGAGGTTGAGAGAGAGTTTGAAATCATTCAAGTGGACAGTGATGAGGAGAATGAATCAAGGATCTCAAACTTGCTCATCTAGAACAAAAATGCCCTAATTGAAGACCTCCAAGCAAATCTAGATAGGGCCAAGAGTGTGAATGATGCCCTTGAGATGGAGAACAGACAGCTAGGGTCACAAATTTCCATTTATGAGGCTAGAGCAATCAAATCTCGGAAAGAATAATTCATGGGCACCTATGATGAAATTGAAGATGAAGAAGGGCAGACTAGGAGGAGACCAAGAACTATGGGTTTGAAGAAGGCCTTGGAAAATAAAAAAGAACAAGAATCAGCCTTGGCAGAGAAGCTCCCTGTAGATGATTTGTTGGCCATGGAGATATCACATGATCGGGAGCCTTTGTTGGAAAGAGCAAACATACACTTGGAGTCTAAATTGGAGAAAGCTAATAGGGATCTTGATCTCCAAAGGAAGATGACCAAGCATTATGCCCGTAGAAACCAAGTTGCAAGGGCTAAACTCAAAAAGGCCCAAACCAAGATCCAAGCACTCAAAGAGGCAAAAGTCCAAGATAACCTTGGAATATTGGCAAAAGCTTCTCTATAGGTCTCTCAAACTCCATGAGGAACACATCCACCAAATTTGGGAGAATTTTAACATTTTTTGGTTTTTTGCAAATTTGGAGGCCTCTAAGCGCAGCACCCCTGGTGCCACGCTTTCATCTCAGGCATCCTCAGGAGGAAAAATCAGAATTTTTGGAATCCTTGGCTCAAGTACAGTATGCTCACCATATTTTAGAGCATTTGGAGCATTTTTGACCCCTCAAAAGGCCAAAAAACACCTCATTTTTCACCTTTCTGCCTCCTTTTAAGGCCTGGCACTTTGCCTAGAGAAGTTTTGGTAATTTTTCCTTTTGGACAAGTTAATGGAGCTCAATAAAAACACCAAGGGTGTATTTTGAAATTATACTCAGCAGGCTTTCCAATGGGCCATCACGGACCCAATTCCGAAATTAGGAAGGTCATCAAAACTTGGCTGCAAGTGGACGCAGTTTTTCCCATGCATGGCGCTACGCTTTCAAACCTCACTGTGCGTTTTTGGCTAAAAAGTCAAAAAAAGACACTCATTAATGGAAAAATGATATTTTATTTTTTTTGAGGCAAATCACTCCAAAGTTAGGTGCTAGGAGTTATTTTTGCATTTATTTCATGAGATATTTTGTGCCTTGGGCCTTGCATGGTCTCTTAGGCATAAATGACATTTATGACTATTTTTTACATTTTCAAACCCTAGTTAGGGTTTTTTCCCTCCTTTGCTAGATAAATAGAGCATGAGGGCCTTATTATAAAAGGTTGGAATTTGATGACTCTTGAGAGAAATATATGGTTTTTGAGAGATTGAAGAAGAAATTGGTGTGTTGGAGCTTGTGAATGGATTGTTTTGATTGATGATGGAGAAGGCTTGCTTGTAGGATCCCTGAGCTTGGTTAGTGGTGATGTGCTTCTATTCTGTCCATTTTTTCTTATTTATAATTGTGTTTCATCTTTCTATATTGCAGTAGGACAAAGGTTTTAGACTAAGAAATGTTTTTCAAAGGCACCTTAGCTTTGTTTGTTCTTCATTGCCTCTATGTTTTCCTCTGCTAGGTCATTTTAGAGGATTCTTAATTGCTCTCTAGACCCACCTAAGCTTGTTTATTTCATGAATGGTTTAATACAATAGGTATCAAAGATGTTTTATGGTTAGCCCTACTTGTTTGATGTCACTAAAACACTGTTCTTGAGATCTCTCTCTAAAGTACCACTAATTAGGTTTGCCAAAGAGGCTATGTTTCGATCATACCCTGTGTCCATGCTTGACTAGTTGTTTTGGAGATATTTATGGATATGATCAATGATGTTTAGGCGTTCCCTCTTCTTTAATTAAAGTTATATGTCTATCTTAAATTTTTTCTAACCTTGAAGCTAAAATCACTAGAAGTTAAATGAGCTTCTCACCTTCTATATTTCATCGGATTGTTTGTCTGAAATGCTTAGTTGCTTGAGTTGAATCAAAGAGTTATTGGTGTTCCCTGTCTATTGATTACTTCTTTATGCTAAATATTGTTGAATTCCCTTCTTGTTTTAATTATATGAAAAAGGATTCTTAATTTCCCTTTTCCCTACTTTATTCACAAACTTGATGTTCATTTCATTTCATACAAACATTGAAAATCCATTTGACCATGCTAGATTTTCCCTATGATGCTCCCTGATTCATTGTTGAAATTTCTAAGACTTTTATTGACTCCATAGCCCAATTACTTGAATATTTCCTCACTCCACCTATTCTACTTGATCATCTTACCCAACCAAAACAAACAAACAAACCCTACACTTAACAACTAGCCTAAAATCAAACCCTAAAAGCAAACAAGTTCACATCCTTTGCACAAAATAGAGAGAGCCCTCTCTGAGTCTAGGAAGGCTAGGTCCTAGGACTCCAAAGACTGGACTGGTTTGATGTTACCCTGTGCATTTGATCTGACCATTCTAACAAATCATGGGACCCCAACATAATGGCGATCACGGTGGGACGTTCTGAGTAAGTAACAAGCTCATACATCCTTAGAGAATTCAGAATCCCTTATCAAACAGTATCTATTGATTTATCACCACCTCATCGCATAACATAATGGTGATCACGATGGGACTTTCTGAGTAAGAAACAAGCTTATATATCCTTAGAAAATTCAGAGGCCCTTATCACACAGTATCTATTTATTTATCACCGACTCACCGCCTAACATAAATGGCAATCAAGGTGAGAGATTTCTGAGTTAGTGAAAATCTAAGTACTCCTTAGAACATCAGAAACCCTTATCAAATCATAGAGAACTCAAACTGTTAGCCAAGATTATAATCTAACTATTTCACCATCCTAGAAAAATGATGACTCAACTTGAGGACACTCATAGAAACCTTAGGGCTACATAAAGGAACTCAGAAAACCCCAAAACATCCCTAGATTGGTTTTTTGTCAGTTATTGGTGGTGGACCATAAACACATATCCTTAAAACAACAAAAAACATCCACCTAGAAACTCCACTAGCCCCCAGTAGGCCTTCTAACTTTACTAGTGTTCATAGACTTCCTTAGGATTGTGTAAAATTGGCCCTGAGAAGTTTAGAGGCCTAGTCACACACTGTGTGAGTTTGGAAAACACTAAGAGAGGTCAGCCTTCCGAAAATAGTCATAAAATTTCGGCCACTCTATACTTTGATTCTGAATGCTGGCTTCACAAAGGATCAGTACCAAATCTCACCAGGACCCAAATCCCCCTACCATAGTTGATGACCCAGAAAAATGTTTTTGGCAAACTTCTAAAACTGAAGAACCAACTACTGTTAGGACCGTTCATAGAGCAAGTTTTGTCCCTGAACATCTCACAGCCTTGCAAGATCCCCAGTTTGACTTACATCATACAAGAAACCTTTTCTGAACCAAGTCACAAAGTGGGATTGACCAGACTGACCTTGAGCCCATAGATTTGTAGTAGGGTTCTAGTAGAGAAGCCTCTCCTTCCACTCCTCCCAACTTTCAGCTTCTCCATCACTTTGGCTCTTGTCATACCAAGTCTACTCAAAATCAGTTTGCTGGTCCAAGTACCTCTACCACCCCCATCCGCACATCCACTGTGCAAACCACTCCACTTCATCCTCCACCTCCTCTCACAAACCCTCCCATTGTAAATCCTCCTTGGATCCCATTCCCTCCCATCATCACAGCATGGTATGCCCCCCTGGCACTACCACAACCTTTGTTACCTTTGCCAAATTATTACCAATCCAAAATCCCTCACTTTACCGAAGTTGAATCCACCACTGACCAAAAACATGTAGATAGGATAAATGATGCCTTTGATTACATGGAATTAGAAGAGGAAACCATAAAAATGAGGATTTTTTCACAAAGCTTAGGAGGAGAAGCCAAGAAATGGTTCAAAAGCTTAACTCCTAATAGCATACATGATCTCCTCTCCCTTTACCAGACATTTATAAACAAGTGGGAAATCAATTCCCTCCCACCAAACATGAAACCCCCACAAGGCTTAGCTTTAGCAAAATTTCCGGAAGGTTTTGATCTAGACATGGCATATCAATTAAGAGAGAGAGATCCCCTAACTTTAGAAGACATGCGAATGGGGAGCTATGAGTTTAGAGGCCAACCTGATTGAAAAAAGGGCTAGGATGAGATCAGAAAAGAGAGTCACCTAAAAGGATGAAACTATGGCCTCAACCTCCTCATCTGATGCCAAAATTGACAATTTAGTGAGGGTAATGGAAATAATGATGGAAAGGATAAACTTGAGTGAAAGAACACCTCCTAGGGAAAACCAAGCAAATCTCCAAAACAGAAATAGGAATCCAAACTTCAGAAGAGACCCTCCTCAAAACATACCAAGAGACAATGACCAACAAATCAGGCCCCCTTTCCAAGACAATTATATAGATTAAGAGGGAAGAGAGTCTGAAGAGCCTGAGGAAAACCATGTAAACTTGATAGGTTCTGATAATGAGGGAGATTTTTTTCTCACTGAAGAAGAACAAGGTTTCTTTTCCTCAGATCAAAATGAAACAAACTATGAGGATTCTGAAGACTACCAATTAGGATTTGAAAATTCCATAATGGAAGTCCATAGGCAATATGACCTTGGAGAAAAAAGAACCAAGAAAACTCTAAAAAGAACAAAGTAGACACTGTTGTTAGGAAGACACCTGAAAATACTCCTAAGAATACAACAGAAAATACCAAAACCATGGCTAAGAAAAATGATCCAAACAGAGACAAAACTAGCCAACCAAGTGGTGACACAAGTTGCCCTAGTGCGTCTACTAGTGGCCCTGAGAAAATTCTTTTGTGCAAAGTCCCAAATCAAAATCAGCGAACTAAACTTGTAGAAAATATTATGGTTGATTAAAATGATGTAAATATGCCCAAAACACAAGTTCCTTTTAGTTTTGAGGGAGAGATTGCTAAAATCAAGATAACCATGCCTCTCACTTAACTGATAACCCAAGATATGTACAGGTCCCAAGTTCTAAAATTGTTGAACATAGGGAATCATACCGACACTCTAAACTTAACTGATGACAACACCCCTATTTATTTGATTCAGTCGGACCTTGACTCATTCATTTTATATACTGAAGAATACCTTGATGAGTAGTTAAATTAATTTGAGATAGATATAGACATACCTCAACAGTCAAACCAGGCACTGCATGAAGAACTCAACAACCAAAACTCTAGCAACCTAGAACAACAACATGATGGCAAATTTGAGCTTAACTTTCTACAAAATGAAAATAAAATTGCAAAACCAAAACCAAGTTTAGAGTATGAACAAGCTCACTCCAATGAAGAACAAACATCAAAAATAGAACCATTCCCTTCTGTTAATGTAAAAATGCTGAAATACTTTCATATGGCAGAGCTTTCTAGGAACATGGATCAAAAGAACCTTAAGGTCTTGCAATACAAAGACAACTCATCACCAAAAGGTTTTGTCACTTCGAGAGAGTTTTTGAATTCCAAAAATGTTGTTAAAAACCCTAAAGTAGTATCTACCGAGACTGATATAGAAGAATACAACGTAGGGAGCCTAGAAAGACCCAAAATGATTAAGTTATCCAAAACTTTTCCACCTCACATAAAACAGAAATACATAAGACTATACAAAATGTTTCAGGTTTCTTTTGTATATGGTGATGAGAGCTTAAGGCCTTGTAACACAAACATTATTCAAAGAAGGTTTCCTTTCAAGAAAGACCAGGAACCTTTTAAGCAAATTGTGTCACTAACAAAGAAAGAAAAGGGGTATAGGCTATGTGTTGACGTTAGGTACCTAGACAAAACCTCCCTAAAGTACAAATACCCTTTTCCTAACATAAATCATACACTACAAAGGGTAGAAGCTTTTAGCAAGATTTCATTTCTTGGTAGTGTTTCAGATTACAATCAAGTGATAATACTTCCAACTGATCAGCATAAAGCCACTTTCAAAGCACCTCGGGGCACCTACATGTTTGATCAAATGCCTTCTGGATTGAGGGATGCGAAAGCTACTTTCCAAAGGGCCATGGCTCCTATTTTAACTTACTTCACTATGATATACATTGATGACATCATTGTCTGTTTTGAAACTAATGAAGAATACCTTTTTCACCTAAGAAGGATCTTTGACAGAAGAAAATTTTGGAAGCAAGACTCAAAGATAAAATACAAAGGAGAACATGACCAGTTTTAAAATTTGTGGAAAAATCCTTACACCATGTATTCAAATGGAGGTAACAAGGTTTTATGTTTACAAGAGCTTAATGGAGAAGAGTTATTTGGAGATCCTGTCAATGGCAGGATGCTCAAGCACTATCTTTGTCAAGATTCCTAGTTTCAAGCTTTCATCCATTGTACATAACATTGCATGATAAGAGATCATAAAAACAAAAAACTCAAAAATAAAGAAAGAAGGAAAAAGAGGGCAGATTTGAAAAAGAGGTACAGCCCCATAGCCAAAAAAGAGTACTATTGAAAGTGTGCAAGCCTAAATGCCACTGCTTCTTAAGAAAAGAGTCTTGTTCAATCATCTAGCCTAATCATGGCTGAACATGTTTTAAATTTCTCCTGATAGGTTAGTGAAAGAAGGCTTGTCAAATCATTTAAACTTGACTTGTCAGTAGGAATAGATTAGGAGAAAAAGATGCTAGTTCTCAATACTCAAATCTGAACCAAAGAGAAAGATAGGGATGATTAACAAATGATGAAACACAACCCTCATACTTTCTATTTTTGTTTTGTACAAAATTAATGTCTGTGTGTAGCTTGTCCCAATGCCACAGCCCATGGTAAATTAGATAGCTTAATCCTGGTTTAAATCATGTTTTCAATTTCATGTCAGTAGATTAGAGAATGAAACCTGTCAAACAGCTTAGTCTTGACAGATGAATAGTCTAGTAGAGAATAAAAGAGTTCACTAGCATAATTTGAACTCTTGGAAGTAATAAGGGTACAAGTAGATAGATTGTTTTTCTTTCAAAAGAAAAATAATGTCAAGGGTTTTCCAGTCCAAGTGCACCCACAAGAAGAAAAAATGATAGGTAAAGGTATGATGGGTAGGTAGAGACGAGTTTGAAGCAAACATGTCCTTCAGATTTTGAGATCATAGCTTCAAGAGGAACATCAACAAATGAAAGAATAATAATCTACCCAATGGATGAGGCACTGGTCTTCATAAACTCAGACATTTGACATCTGAAGTTCTGGACACCTCCTAAAAAGGAGCTTCCCTCCCCAAGTGGAGCCACTGTTAGTCATCAATATTTTTTTCTATTTTGTAGATGACTAAATACTTTTCCTAGATTTCTAAAAACAAGATTCATGAATATTGTGAGTTTTAGAAATCTCACTACCTTCATTATCCTTAAGATAAATTTTTCACTATTTCACTACTCTGCCATTCCCTGGTCAACTTACCACTCCTAGAAGACCCCTCATGGGCTCATGCCATTCATCTTTGTCCTATTTTCACACCCATAACCTCAACACTCTGTTTAGCCTTTACCTCACCCCTTCACTTGCCCTCTAATATTACCAAACAACCTACTTCTTCTCATATTCACCAAATGCCTCAAGCATTGATGGTCTCAAAACTATCTCTGTAGGCTCCTAAGATAAATCAAGTACCTTGGATTTTGGATCTTCAATACATCAACTTGTCAACTGTTTTTCATACTTGAAGACCCTAAGCCAAGCTTTCAGTCAAATACCATGTCAAAAGAGCCTCCCACTAGGTCATAATTAGGGTTTCATAGGTTGTAGGGCTATATTTGGTGTTCTAAATCACTGTTTTTCATGTGCTAGAACCTGAATCAAATTTGAAAGAAGGTCAACACCTGTTTGTCTAAGATAGATCAGAAAATTCTCCAAGGAAGATCTCCTTATCAAGTTCAAATTTTTCAAAGAACAGTTGTTCATTTTGACATTTCTGCAGGAGAGTCAAGGTGGTTATCAGCAAAAAATTTGGTAAGGTAAGAGACCTACTCCTCATCAAATATATACACAAGAAAATGAAGGAGGAAGCAGCTTATGTTCAAGAAAAATCAGGATTTCTAGGCACTGATTGGGCCAAAAGTATGCTAAGCAAATATCAATGCATCTAATCACACGGACAAAGTCACACCAGCACAACCAAGAATGAATTAAAGATTTTTAGAAACTATAAATTGTTGGGGCCCTTGTTTTGAAAATAAAATGGTTTTGAGTCGCGGATAATAGGTGGCAGAAAGAAACCACGATAGACAGAGAGCTTTCATGGTTGCGAAGAGATGAAGAGTAGGTGACACAGCTATTGCAGAAACGAGCACAGATGGTAGAAGGGAGCGACAAGAATAAACAGTGGAACTCCCAGTGATCAGGGAGATTCAACAAATAGAAGAGCGGAAAGGAAGGGAAAACTAACAATTGCGTTGGCAAAGGAAGAGAGGTTGGTGCAGTGGAGAGCAGAGGAAGAGAGTCGTAGGAGATCTCTGTTTGCTCTAGTCGTTCTATTCATTCTGTTCACTTTATTCATTTTGTCTGTTCTATGTGATGATATTATAATCAATCCTGCCAGGATCACTCTGAGGAGCAATGTAACTGTCCACTATTTTTAATGCAATATACCCTTATCTAGGTTTGATGTCCTAAGTTTTGTAATATGTATCTGATTAAGATGAATGTATTGGTCACTTTAAATTTTGTTTTTCATCTTGAATATGTTCATGAGTAGCATCTTGTGCAAAGTAGTTAAACATGTTCGGAGTACATAGTTCTGTCTGTCTTATTCTGTATTTGTGATTGGGAAATATCTTATTTGTTCCTAACTTTACTAAGGTCATGGCACGCCTCAAGTGAGACTCTCTGATCTTCGGAGTAGAGTGAAAATGTCGGCGTTGTGCTAGACTACTACGGAAACCTTGTTGGCCTCCATCCTGAACCTAGGTCTTGCTCAGAGACCTTATTTCTCGCCAAAAAATGGTTTTGATGTCGTATAATGGATCTTTGAAAGGGAAATACGAAGCTAGTGGGATAACCACTTAGATCAGTTCATAGCAAAACAAGCTGAGTTGAGACAGCAGAGGGAGAAAACTATTAGGAATAAGGTTCTATTCTCTGAATCTGCGAGTGATATCTATGAATTTTTTTGGGGAAAGTTTCCAGAGGAAATATACAATTGGTTGCGGAGACTACAAGCCAAGACAGTCCAAGAAATCTCACAGAAGATCTGCCGCAAGTGGGAGCACGAGGATCTGGTAGCCCTCCATCGGTTAGATACCGACTTGACCCGAGCCGTAGATTTCTGGGTGCAATCTACCTTGGAAGGATACATAGTGGAATTTGCAGCTGAGTGTTACTAGTCCTTTTCAAAAGTAGAAGATGTGTTCAGATCCTGATTACGAGGAGATTTGTTGAAGGAGAGCCCCTTTTGGATCAAAGCTTTAATGGTAGACGAGGGACTGATGGAATTTCAAAAATCTGAGATGGAGACTTAAACCTCTAGTGCTGGGGGAAGGAGCTGAGGGAGAGATGCTACAAGTAAGTTGGAAGGAGGAGTAGGGATATGGATGCCGATACCTCCAGTAGGTTGAGAGAGTGACAAGCACATTGGAGGGCACAGATAGCTGAGATGTGGCGATATAGAGTAATGGTTTTGGAGAAACAGGAAAGCAGTCAACAAAACAAGGAGAAGACGCCACAGATGACAAAGGAGATGTAAGGTCATACAGAATCCCAAGGAATAGGAGTGACCATGAAGGAAGTCAGGTAGGTGTATAGGAGCCTGGCCCAAACAGAAAAGGGAGGAAAGTCCAACGTGGAGGACGCGCACCCCGAGGAGATGTCCGATGTGGAGTTGCATGTTGCAATGGAGAAAATATTCCGAGAGGGGCCAGCACCCATAAATCAAGGTAACTCTATTCCCCAAAGTTCAAGTAGCTCTAGTCCTAACCTTCCCCTTGTACTCTATCAGCCACTAGGTGAAATGTTTGTTAAGTTACGAGAATTGAGTAAGTTGAATAGTGTTCAATCCACAGCAGTAATACACACTCGCAGTAGTGCTAGTAATACCATTTCACAGCCGGGAGATAGAGGTTTTATTCTAGTATCACCCACACAAAGAAGCATGACAGGATCATTTACCCGATACCCAGAGTTCTCTGGGAGGGGTAATGATGATGTGGAGCAGCACTGGTATCTCTACGAAGCCATATGGAGGGCTCGACAGACACCATAGGCAGTTAAGTTGATCGAGTTTCAAACTACTCTCAGAGAGAGAGCTCTACGCTGGTTTATTAAATGGTCTGAGGCTCATCCGAACCCAGCAATAGACGATGTTAAGAGAGAATTCATTAAATAATTCAAGCTACCTTAGACATATCAGCAAGGTTTGTTAGAGATGTGGGAGATTAAATAGCAAGAGGGAGAGACTGCATGGGATCTGATGAGAAGATTCAAGGATGAAGTTGGGAAACTGAGCAACCCAATTGATCCAAATCATCAAAGAGATTGGTTCATCGAGGCCCTTCTTCCGCTGACAAGAACTCCATTAACGTAGCAAAAGATTGATACATTACAAGATGCATTGGAGCAAGCTATGAAGATAGAGGCAATGGCAAGATATCTGCAAGAGTTCAAAGGAGGGGTCACAGCTCAAGACCCTTCCATATTAGGGTTACAACATCAGATAGCTAGCCTGACGAAAAAGTTGAAGGACATTCAACCAATGAGGCCTGCAAGACCCAATGTATGGTGTACACATTGTCTGATGGAGGGACACGTGGTAACCTAATGTCCAAGGTTACCGAGGTAGAATGTGGGGACATCAACAGCAGGGACACAAGGAGCTCCACTAGTAGGAGGAGTTGCGTAGATAAACACACAAGGACTATATCCACCGCAACCCCATTACCCAGGGTTCCCCCCGCAATAGAATCAGGCCACAACTGAATATTGCGAGATATTAAAAAGCATTGGACATCCACCCCACCTATGCCCAATATTGAAAAAATACTCTAATGTTCCAAACAACATATACTGTGAGTTCTGTGCTTCCACAACACACAACATAGAGTAGTGTAGAGCTCTGGATTCTTTAGCGGAACGATTGGACAAGCCTTCATATAGAGTGAATGAGGCTCCCAGGGGATAAGGAGGGGGCATGAGAGGAGGCCTAGTTGGAGGAGGAGGACCTGTACGATGTTACAACTACGACCAAGAGGGCCATGTAGCGAGGGAATGTCCACTTCCTAGAAGACCATGGTGCTCTCAGTGCAGATTTAATACACACACAATAGAAAACTACCCAGAGCTTATTAAAATATGGGAAGAAAGAGCCATACAAAGAGGATAAAATATAGTAAATGCAAAGCCATGAATAGTAGAGGCTCAGGCTATGCATAATCTAGACATAATGACACAGGGAGGAAAGAGAACTGGGAAATATGCACAAACTTCAGACCCGATAAAGCTGATAAGGCCAACATCCCCAAAGCTAGTGTTTACGCCAGAAGCACAGAAGCAATAATTTAAAGAAGAAGTGGAAACATTTGCCCAACTTGGGGGGAGAAAATGCATTGGGTTACCACAACCCTAGGTAGATAATGAGAACCAAGCTAGCACAAGAATTATGATTGAAGAATGGTTCCAATTATTTCTAAAAATTGTTACCAATGGACCAATGCTAGAACAATTGAAGCAGAATCTAGAGATGGTGGTGCAGAAAGCCACAGAACCAAGATAATTGGCTGGCATGACACAGAAATACATATGAAGAGTCAAAATAAATAAGAGAAGAATAGGGAAAGAGTTCCGTGTAAACACTCAAGTTGCGGGATTCCAAATTAAGGACACAATGCTTGACCTAGGGTCGGATGTGAACATTCTACCAAGGAAGACATGGGAAGCATTGGGAAGACCAAATATGACATATTCACCAATCCAACTCTGCATGGAAAACCAGTACTGCATTGTGCCTATAGGCAGGCTAGAGGAGGTTGAAGTCGATATTGCAAGAGTTAAGACATACACATACTTTGAGGTGATAGACATTATGGGGGATAAGGATCCCTATCCAACATTATTGGGGATCGAATGGGCGTTTGAGAACTATGCAGTAATATATTTAAAGAAGGAACTAATAATCTTTGAAGATGGGGAAGTCAGAGTCACACAGCCACTTGACCCTTATCAAGGACCATGATATATAGAGTCTGTCGACAACAGAGAATTTTCTCAGCTTCTTGATCATCTTTATCAAATGACAGTGGTAAAAAGAGAATATTATATCAACCCAATAGCGGGGGGGGCGGTGAGCTGGAGAAGTGTTCAAAGCTCATACTTAGGCTCAGAAATAGCCTGGGATGATTGGAAGTAGGGGGGATATGAGACAAACACAAGAATATGTGCTACTATCAGAAGAATCAATTGGATCGAAACTACGGCCAGAGAATACCCTACTCTATCAAATATGAATGTTGTGAATACCTTTATTACCATAATAGAAGATAAGGTACCAGTGGACCATAGGGTCCCACTCATGGATGTGGCTTTACAATCTATATCATCAAGGTGGTGAAGCAACCACCACAACTCTCTGTCACGATGGGACAAAGTTGCAGCAGCGTTGAGGGCCAAATTCAAGGAAGAGGAGGGACCACAATTCACCAAAAAATACCAAGGGGACTCCGACCCCAAAAAACATTTACAATATTGTGAGGACCAATGGAAGAATGAAGGGCACCCGGAAGAACTGTGGGTACAAAAATTTGTACAGTCACTGGATTCGATTCCACAAGCTTGGTACCTAACTGAAGAGAAGAAAAGAGGAACCAGTACTTGGAAAACAGTTGTGGATCAATTTACGTAATGCTTTTCCTTTGAAGGAAAAATAGAACCAGTCACACAAGCATTGCAGGCTATTAAAAGTGTACTGTTCTTTCCAAAGATTCAAGAAGAGGAAGAACAATCGCTCCCACAAAAAAGCATCAAACAGTCAGTAGCATGTAAAAATATAAATAGTGAAATGGATGATGATGATCTAGAAGATCTTATACATCTATATTTTGAAGAAAAATAAGGGGAGCAGGATATTCAAGAAGAACCGACAACAGAAGGAATTCATCTGCTACCATTGAGAACCCAGAAGCTGAACATCGGGACACCGGAAAAGCCCAAACTTACGTCAATTGGTGACTACTGGGATGCTGAAACGACTAAGGAGATATTCAATCTACTACAGGAATATGAAGACTTGTTTCCATCCTCAGTAGCAGAGTTGAAAGGAATAAAAGGAGACATGGGGGAAATGCGTATAATTTTGAAGCCTGACGCAAGACCAGTCAAGCACAGACCCTACCATCTGAATTCAAGAGTGAAAGAAAAAGTCAAGGAAAAGATTGATAAGATGCTAAAGGTAGGGTTGATATTCCCGATGGACGAAGCAGAATGGGTAAGTCCCATATTCATATAAAGTAAAAAAGAAAAGTCTAAAATTTGAGTCCGTGTTGACTACAGGAGCCTAAACAATGCATGTATACATGACCCATTCCCCACTTCGTTCAGTGACGAGGTTCTTGACAATGTTGCGGGGAATGAGGCTTATTCATTTACGGATGGATTTTTAGGATACCATTAAGTAAGGATAGCTGAAGAAGATAAGAATACAACTTTCACAAACCGAATGGGGCTTATTTTCATATCATGTAATGCCATTCGGATTGAAAAATGCACCAACAGTATTTTCAAGGATTGTTATAGCAGAATTTCGGGAATATATCCATAAATTCCTAGAGGTATATATGGATGACTGGAAATTCTATAGCATGTTAAATAACCATGCAACATTGTTAAGGATAATGTAGGCAACTCCAAATTTCATTAAACCTCAAGAAGTGCATCTTTGCAGTACCCTTTGGGACACTACTAAGACATGTTGTATGCAAACAAGGGGTTTGCGTCGATCCAGAAAAAGTGGCAGTTATAATCAACATAGAAGCACCAGAAACAGTGAAGCAATTAAGGTCATTGCTAGGCCACACCGGCTACTATAAGCGATTCATCTGCAACTATGCGAAGATAGCAACCCCATTGGAGAAACTGTTGCAGAAATTGAAGAAATTTATTTGGAAATATGCCTGTACTACTTCCCTGAACATCTTGAAAGATAATTTGGCGAGCACGCCCACATTAGTTCACCCTAATTGGGACAAGCAATTTCATGTCCGCATTGATGCTTCCAACATCGCACTTGGAGTAGTCCTGGCTCAACCAGGAGATACTTCAGTGGATCACCCGATTTATTTTGCAAGTCGCAAGTTATCAACAGCTGAAAGGAACTACACCACAATAGAACGAGAATAGTTTTCAATGGTGTATTCCCTTCAAAAGTTTCTCCACTACCTACTAGGAGGTATGTTTAAGTTTTTCACAGACCATTCAGCTTTAAAGTACCTAGTTAACGAATCGGTCTTGGAAGGAAGAATCTGCAGATGGCTCCTACTCTTTTAGGATTTCACCTTTGAGGTGATAGTGAAGCCTGGGAGACTAAACGTGGGTCTTCACCACTTTTCAAGGCTAGAAAATGGAGAAAATGGTGGGTCTCTAGATGATCAGCTGCCAGATGTTGATCTTTTTAGGGTAGAAGCCATCCCAGACTACTTAGAACAGATAGCAACCTATCTAAAAATAGGACAGTGCCCGAATGAATATAAAACGGCCTAGAAAAGATATCTTGTAGTCTGAGCAGTATAGTATCAGCTAATAGCAGGACACCTACATAAAATGGGGTTAGACTAAATCTTGTGGAGATGCGTCTTGGATCATGAGAGGGAAGGCATATTGTGGGAATGCCATTGTGGAGTTGCGGGAGGACATGTCAGAGAAAAACCAATGGCAAGGAAAATACTGCAGGCAGGCTTATGGTGGCCGACAGTACACATGGATAGTAAGGCATTTGTAAAAAAATACGATGTGTGCCAGAGGATGGGATTTCCATCATACAGAGATGAGATGCCACTTCACCCTGTAAAATAATTGCAGCCATTTAAGATGTGGGCCATTGATTTCATAAGACCGATTGCACCTGTTGCAAGACACTCACAGGCCAGATACATCATAACCGCAAGAGACTATTTGACTAGGTGGGAAGAAACGATGCCAGTGAAAGATTGCACAGCCGAAACAGCAGCTCGATTCATATTTGAAAATATCATCCGCAGGTTTTGTTTCCCGAGAAGTCTGACTAGCGATCAAGGTACGCATTGTATCAATGCAACGATCAAATCTCTGCTAGAAAATTTCATGGTACAAAGAAGTCCGTGCCACCCACAAGATAATGGTATAGTAGAATCATTCAATAAGATTCTACAAAAAGGGCCTAGCGAAGATTTGCAATGTTGAATGAGATGACTGGGATGAACGTATACCAGCAATGTTGTGGGCGTACAGAATAACTGTCAAAATACTAAATAACCAGACCCCGTTCCAGCTGGTGTATGGGAGGGAAGAAGTGGTACCGACCAAATTTTTCATACCAAGCCTACTAATCGCATCATCGCTACACTTATAAGAGGAAGATTCGTTGAAATACCAATTGCAAGAGCTACATGTACTAGAAGAGGATAGGTTTCTAGCATAATTCCACCAGACTGTCCAGAAAGACAGACAAAAATCTTGGCACGACTACCATATTAAGCGCAAAACGTTTACAGTCGGAGGAAAAGTTTTACTGTATGACAGAAAGTACCAAAAGTTCCCAGGTAAACTAAGAATGCATTGGCTGGGATCATATCATGTGATTGAAGTCCGAGATTTAGGAGCAATTCCGTTAGCACAATTGGATGGAAAAGTATTACCAGGATGGGTGAACGGCGCATGCCTGAAGCCCTATCATGAGTAAGTTCTATTATTTCATTTTTCAATAACTCTCGCAAACGAGAGGAGTCAGTAGGGTAGATTAGAGAAGGTAGAGTCAATAACTCTCTCGCAACCGAGAAGAGAATAGATAGGAGTGCAAATAAAGAAAAACCATAGTAACAAAAGAAACTCATAGTTGCGATGTGGAGACCACATCGCAACCGACTGTGGTCGGGGGGAGGGTACTATCCAGCGTGTCATCCACGTCAGAGATCCAAATGTGTTGAATATCATTCCATCATCATGACTCATCATTCGCATGTCATTCTGTAAGATTACCGAGATTTGAGAAGTAATTTATATAATTAGTATCGTCCATACCACAATAAATTTTCCATATTATGCCATAATCATTACCCATCACATCTGTCCAAATCCTGAAGCCACATTCTTCCATGTCATAATCCACCTCATCGCGGTAACTAATCACACGATTATAGCCACGGGGGAAGCAGAAAAAATTAATTAGTTATGGGGTCTTATCAACCTCATTCGTGTCGATTACTTTCATAACCTGCATGAAATAAAGCATGGGAATGTTGGAGAAGTCCAAGTTAGAACTAGAAATAGCAACAGCAGCGAGAGAAAAATCATCAGAAGAAGTCTAGAGCGAGCATCCACAGGCAGGAATTTGCAAAGAGAGAGCAAGAGTAGCTTTGTGAGTATACCAAAGAAGAGAAAAAATGACCAAGGTAGCACCAACAATCATCAAGGAGGAACTCGACGAGAGAATTCAGAAATGGAGTCGCTGGTGGGGAAATACGACAATGCATCATTGATCGATACAGACCTTAAAGATTCCTACCAGTTCCCAGCAATGAAGAGGCAAGTCTATATGGAAAATTATGCTACAGAAGTAGGAGAAGAAGCAGCAAGAGTGCTCCCAGAATTCAGAGGTATTCAAAAATCAACAATATTGAATCTCATAAATATTCCAGTGTTCAAAACCACAGGAGCTGCGATACAGTGTACAAAATTCCTGCTGAGCAGAATTCAAAATGGGTCACTGTGGCTAGGAAGAGAAATACCGATACACGCGGAAGATATTCACATCCTAACAGGACTATCAGAAGAAGGAAGAGATGTCTCCACAGCATTCCAACCTATCTCCAAGAGAGCAAAGAAGGTAGGAGATGGTGATTATTATAGGAAATATGATACTAAAAGAGGCAGAAAGGGGGCAAAGATAGACCTTATAAAAAACCTAGCAATCAAATTCGTTTGTTATCTGATAGCAAGCAAAACCATGAGGCATTACACAAAGGGTGAGTGTACACTCGATATCATCTCAGTCGCGGAGCACTGCCTCCAGGGGAAACAATTGAATTGGTGTTCGTTTTTGCTAAACAAACTATTTGAAGCCTGTGAGGATAACTACAAAAGATCCACTGGGTTCATTTACGGTTACCTTATCATGGTGTTTGCTATGTGGAAATGGACTTTCCCGGGAGTCAGACAGCTCGTGGAACTCATAAGAGGTTAGCCATTGGAAATGAAATTTACGCCTTGGAAGTTATCAGGGGACCCCAGCACCAAGCAAGTGAATGAAGAAGCATTCACATTCTGGTACAGGCAGATGGTGGACATAGTGGCGAGACAGCACAGAATCCCAAAGATTTTTCTAGTTAATTATTTTGTGCAGATATGTTCTAGAGTCAGCCATAAGCAAACCCACATCTGACCCACCCACGTGGTGAAAACGAAATTCAAAATGAGACCGTTGAATTTTCAAATTGATGAGAAAGCATTCCACACCGAAGTATGTTCCTGGCCAGGGGTGGACATGGAGGTCAGAAGCAAGGTCTATCACTATTTTTTTGATGGTATGTTGCTGAATCCACTACCAGGAGAGACGTCGGATGAAATAATGACCAAAGTGTCTCGACTGCAGCTGACGCCAATAATCGAAAAGCTAAAAACAAGGTACAAGGCTTTAATAGGGTAATGCAAACTCTAACCAGTTCTTCTCCTCTCTTCCCTACTTTCTCAGAGTTTCAGGCCTCCAATTCTGCATCTTCTTCAATAGTTGCACCCATAGTCATGGCCCTGCCATCCACCTTGTTTAATCCACCACCGGCAACCACCAAAGTTCCAATCAAAAAGAATAAAGAACCTAAGCCACCCATAGCTACACCAAAGGCCAAGAAGGAAAAGGTTATAATGTCTAGCCAAGTCGTTGATCTCACTGGGGAGGATCAAACGCAACCAACATATATGGGAGCCCCAATTCAGGAGGAGCCAAAGATGGCTCCAAAGGTAACTTCTGAGCTACCTATGTTCAACCCTTACTCATTTTTAAATATTTGTACATCTCTTCCTCACACTCACCATTCATCACCTCACACATCATTCACTTCCAAAGACCATTCAACCCGAACTCCATCCACTTCAAAAACCATTTCAGACCCGGTTAGAGAAAAAGGGAAAAAAAACGGAGACCACGAAGCAGAGGTTAACTCTAGTACATCATTGGTAACTGAGGTTAACCAACCCCTAGTTGAACAGAGCACTTTTCAAGACCTTTTAAGTTGAGGTGGATCCTTCACTACAGATACCACTCCCTCGCCCAAGGAGCTCAACCTGTTCCAAGAAGCCAACTTAATACTACAACATGTTCAACCTACTCCAAGCATGGGTAACCCAAGCACTACTCCGCCACAACAGACCCAGCCGACATCACCACAAGATCACTCGGTTAGGTCAATAGCCATCGGTGAACCGCTCAGGGAGAGAACACCGAACCAAGATATGTTGGGGGCAGAGAATATGCAGACCTGGGGAATAACACAACTACACAGTTCCATTCAGCGTGTTGGGGCCCTTGTTTGGACAAGGAGAGGAAAAGGAGAAGGCAGGTCCAACCACAGAGGCAATCAGACCAATGGAGACTTAGGCAGTAGAAGATTATTGACTTGGGACGAGTCAATAGCATGTGGTCAGGGCCTGTTGGGGCCCTTGTTTTGAAAATAAAATGGTTTTGAGTCACGCACAACAGGTGGCAAAGCACAACCACGGTAGACAGAGAGCTATCACAGTTGTGAATAACTGAAGAGCAGGAGGCACATCTATTTCTGAAACAAGCATATATGGCAGAAGGGAGCGACAAGAAAAAACAATGGAACTCCCAGTGATCACGGAGATGCAGCAAATAGCAGAGCAAAAAGGAAGGGAAAACTAACAGTCACGTTGGAAAAGGAACAAAGAGGCAGTTGGCCAGCATAGACGAGAGGTTGGTGCAGCGGAGAGTAGAGGAAGAGAGTCGTAGGAGAGATCTGTTCACTCAGGTCGTTCTATTCATTATGTTCACTATGTTCATTTTGTTTGTTCTATGTGATGATATTGTAATCAGTCCTGCCAAGATCGCTATGAGGAGTAATGTAACTATCCATTATAGTTAATGCAATATACTCTTATCTCGGTTTAATGTCCTGAGTTCTGCAATGTGTATCTGGTTAAGATGAATGTATTGGTCACTTTAAATTTTGTTTTTCATCCTAAATATGTTCATCATGAGCAGCATCCTATGCAAAGTAGTTAAACTTGTTTGGAGTACGTAGTTATGTCTTTCTTATTATGTAGTTGTGATTGGGAAATATCTTATCTATTCCTAACTTTACTAAGGTCACGACATGCCTCGGTGAGGCTCTCTGCTCTTCGGAGTAGAGTGAAAATGCCAGCATTGTGCTAGACTACTGCGGAAACCTTATTGGCCTCCATCCTGAACCTGGGTCTTGCTCAGAGACCTTCTTTCTCACCAACATAAATGGAAAAGGGGAAAAGGTGAGGTGAACTGAACAAAAATCACTGAACTTGAAAGGGCTATAGAGAACTTAGAAGACAACACTAATAAATCTTCTCAAACATCCCAAAAACCTAGGATTTTGTAAGATAATCAAAGAAGGTAAAAGGGAAATTTTTAACTCCATAATGGCAGCAACGTTTCCCTGAGGATATCACTACCTGCAAATTTTCCAAACTCATTCCAACGAGTTTTCCATGACAAATATGGTCAAAATAAGGTGAAATGAAGATGATAGGCCTCCATGATGACAGCAGAAGGAGGTTTGAAGAGACTGTGTAGGTCACTTCCGGAGTTTTCCTAGGTAAAGTGTCTCACTGCCTCAAAGGGAAACCATGAAAGAGTATAAGTATGAGGGAGGTCAACCCTTTATTTCCAGTCAATTGCACTCAATTATCAAAGGAATAAAGCATAGGGTTGAGTTTCAAGGTGGGAAACCAAGTTGATCATGAGGTTGTTGTTTTGTAACTGAATGTGTCAAACTCCAAAAACATCAAACAGGGCTGAATCATTCTATCCCTAAAATAAGTTAGCATACATGATGGTGAAAGTTGTGGTGATTTTCAAATATGGATTTTGCATACCTAAGGATCAATGAGAAAGAAGAAACCATGTTTCAAGTCACCCACTCTCAAAAATGTTAAAGGGGATAAGAACTTGATTACAACTTCACAATACAAATAAAAAGTGGTTTTGACAGTGCTAAGCAAGCTCCCACCAAGAGAAAAGAGCCACTCAAAATTTTTCAAGTCTCCTGCACAGCAAAAAGGTCAAAGGATTAGCAGTCAGATGAAAAAGCTCAAGAAACATTAGCAAAGTGGGTTTTTTATTCAAAGTTATATCCTTAAATATATAAAAGACCATTTTTCTCTCCTCCCATCTCATTTATCACTTACAAAAAGAGTGAAAAGAATTCAAAAAAAGGAAATTTCTGAGTTTTAGTGAGAAAATGGGCAAGTTTACTTGGCACTATGCTTTGGTGCAGGAGTTGTGCTTACAGTACCCGACGTTGCGCTTAGGAGAGTTTTTGCAGTGTAAAAATACATTGCGCTGTGCTTACAAGGGAGTGCATTTTGCGTATAGGTGGGCGCTACCCACAGGCCCATATTTTCCCAACAAGAAAAGCATCGTGCAGCGCTGCGCCTAGGAGGAGACCCGACAGGCCCATATTTTCCTGGCGTTGCGCTCAGAGAGGCCCGACAGGCCCAAAGCTCGTGCAGCACTGTGCTCAGGACGCCCAGCAGGCCTACACATGCAAAGACGCTGCGCTTAGGGTAGAAGTGACCTGACAGTGCATTCAGGCGTTGCGCTTAGGCCAGAAGCCTTCTCCCACTTGCAAAATTGCCAAAAAACACAAGGGAGCACCTCTAAACTGCCTTCAAGAACCTGCAAAGAAGTTAAAAAAATTGGTAGGTGGTTGCTTTTCCTTTCTTTCCAAATGGTTTTGTTGATTTGATGGCTAAAGGAAATTAATCAAACCCTAGTGACTAGAAACCCTAATTCCTCATGAAAAACAACCTCTTTTGACCTTCAAGCAGCAAAATATCAGTCAAGGAGGGTGTGAATTATGGGAACTACAGTGAGTTCAAGTTAACCCTTCATCAAATATCAAAGGAATTTAGTCTTGAACCCACACATCCATCTCACTCATTTGCAAGATATGCTTTTCACCACCATTTCATTTCACTCCTCCTATCAATTTTTACAAGAAGGCTTAGGGTTATCTAAAGGCAGCACTAATCACCATGTGTAATGTTCCAAATCTGGAACTTGCTGCTCCATCGGGAATATCTTGAGATATTTTAATTCCTTCTTCAGTGAGACATCACAAGTCCATTTTATATATTGACTATTGGGGCATTTACAGGATATGTCTCCTTCTAAAGAAGGGAGTCCTGAGGCTAGCTAGCCCTTCATAGACTCTGTCTATGGATATGCAATATTCCACCTCGGGAATTTTTGCTACCAGCTCCTTGAGGACGTTGTATAAGGAAGCTGCTATAAAAATAAGACAAAACACTACTGGGATGCCTTATAAAACACATCATACAAATCCTATGTAGAATATGAGCTCAAAGAAATAACTCTAGATGGGTTATTCAGATCTCCCCAATCTAGGTCTCTAAAACAATGCTCAATAAGAGAGCTTACAGCAATATATGAACATAAACATGAACTCTGCAACTTTGGATACATCATATGAGGGAAATTCTATAGAAATAATTATATTATGAAATATCAGCAACAATAAACAGAAATATCATGAGGAATGAACCCCTTATACAATGGGAATCCATCTCCAATTATTACACCCTAAAATACAAATGTTGTTGCAGCTGCACAAAATGTCGGAGGACCATGCCTGCGTAGTCATTATGAGAGTAGCAGCTGCTGAATGTGTAAAAAATGATAATGATGCTGAAGGATACAAAGAAATATCCCAATAACAAAGAGATGGGCTGAAATACAAGATTTCTAGCCAATCTAGGAGAGATTGCTAGAAATGCCGGAGAATACCAAAATGTGACAACTAGGTTGTCACTACAAATGGAAAAAAATGAGAATGAGGCTGTGTCTGATTTGAAATATGATTTCCCTCCTCTGATAATGACTCCAATCAAAGGGTTGATCCCTTTGACTCAAAAACACTCCTCCTTTGAAGCTCAAGAACCCCTCTCTCACTGCCTCCTCTGAAATAACGCAATTTCCTCCATGGACTGCACATTGGGAGATGATGGAATGTTGGCCCTATGCCAAAGATCTAAAATAAAGCTTGGGAATCCTCCTTACAACTCCTCCAATGAATGGATCACTCCTCCACTGAAGAAAACAAGTCAAGAGAGACTCCATGAGTTCCTCTCTTGCTGCACCCAGCAACACAACGTCCTCTCTGCTGCAAAGCTAACACTGTAGGTGATGAATGTAGTTGTGGCCAATTCCAGATTGAGGAAAATCAGCTCAATCCTCATCCTTCCTTGAGGAAGAGGAAGGGATTCCTGACCAGAAACACCCTAGTGCCCGAGGGCACCATCACCCTGCTAAACAGCCTAGGGATGCAAGCCTTTGCAGACCCAATTCTAAAACTCTAAAACATAATGCAAATGGGCTGCCATCTCCTCCATATAAATAAAGGGAACTCTTTCTCCACCATGGTCCCACTAATTAGGGTTTCCACCCTCACATGAGTGTCTTCCCTCCAAAACTACGCAGCTTCTCTAGGAAGCCTCTCCTCCTTGGGCAGCGCTATTGACTTTAGTCAAAGGTGACTAAATAAAGTGAGCTGGGTTTCATTCACACCCTTAGGTGTTTATTTTAGCTGCTTTATTCTCCTCCTTTTCACATGAGGAGTGTTATTTCTTCATCTAGAGTGGGCTAAGGTGTCTCCTTACCCATTTTATTAATCAGAAATAAAATGTGCAACTATAATGTTCCATTTTAGCTTGAGGCTAAAAATTGGGAACATTACACCATGTTAGGAGAAGAAGGAAGTGTGAGCAGTGAAGGAGGTCAAGTGCCTATGAGGCCAAAGCATAAGGGTGGCAAGGTTAATAGATTTGAACCCCAAGACACTTTGGAGATTACTACCTCTCCCATGATTCTCACATGCTTTCAGAATGTAGGGTGTTTTCATTTTTGTGAAAGGGTCCAACAAGTGCAAATTCACCCTGAGTTCACTAGGTTGTTTTTCTTCAACCTACACAATAAAAAAGTAAATCTTGTTGGGGTAGACTTTGAGCTATCAGAAAATACCATTGCCCATGCCACTGGACTTCTTGATGTTGGTGAGAAATGGTTCAAAAGGGAAAAAATGGACATGAGATGCTATGATCCATTCCTCAAGCCTAGGTACAAAGAAGGCTGCAAGACTATTTTCCCTTTCTCACACTTACTGGAGAGGTATGCACCCTTAATTAAGGCCATCATGAAATATTTTACCTGTGAGGGGAGATACTCTAGGCTCTACTCCTATCATATTAGATTACTCATGCATTTTACCAAGGTCAAAATGCTTCATTTGCCCTACTACTTGTATAGGAGTATCGACAAGATGTCTTCTGTTGTCCAAAGGAGGATTTATTCCCAACAAATGCATGGTTTTTTCTACCACTCCTTGATCAAGATGGTGGTACTACATCAGCTGGAGAAAAAAGGCATACCTTGGGAGGTGTTCATTTCTCATGAAATATTCACAAGCCCACAGTCTCATCATCAGCCTAATTTACCCTCATCGTCTCATCCTCCTCTCTTCACTCCTCCATCACCTCCTACTGACCATGCCTCATCATCTACACAAGTATCCTCTCCTCAAGAAAATCTCCCTTCTTGATCTTCTCCTGATGCATCAGATCAAGAAGGAAGTGGCAGTGAACAAGCAAGTGGAAATGAGGGTGAGGGTGACAATGAATCAAACCGAACTGTAGATGAGGGTGATGATGAGTCAAGCCAACAAGAAGCAGAAAACATGGAAACAGAGGGGGATGGTAACAGTGAAGAAAATGAAGAATTTGACAGTGGAAATGAATTGAGCAATGATGAAGAAGAGGTCAACAATGAATCAGAAGACATGCAGGAATATTATGATGAAGATGATGACAGTGCAGAAAATGAAGAGGTTGAAGACAACAGTGACACTAATGAAGCAAGCATCAGTGAGGAACAAGACAACAAGGAAGAAGACAGTCATGATAGTCATGACAATATTCATGAAAGTCATGAAAATAGTGAGCCCCACAGTGATAATGATGATACCAGGGACAACAACAAAACTCAAAGCCTCAATAACCGTAGAAACAGTGAGGTTCCTAGTGATAATAGGGGCAGTGATGATGTTGAGAACAAAGAGGAAAATAATGAAGCATAAAACATGATGACTGATAATACTAATGATAAAAATGAAGACAATTATGATAGCAGCAAGGATCACAGCCATGAGGAAGACACCAACAAGATCACAGGAAAACCACTTCCATTGACATATCAGAGAGGGGTAAGGCATGTGTTTGCTGCCTCAAAAAGGCAAGGGGCCATGCCTTCCACATCCACCAAGCCACTAGATAAAGGAAAAGAAAAGGTAAAGGAAGAAGAAGAAGATCGGCATGAGGTTGAGAGAGAGTTTGAAATCATTCAGGTGGAGAGTGATGAGGAGAATGAAGCAAGGATCTCAAAATTTCTCATTTAGAACAAAAATTCCCTAATTGAAGACCTCCAAGCAAATCTAGATATGGCCAAGAGTGTGAATGATGCCCTTGCGATGGAGAACAAACAGATAGGGGTGCAAATTTCCATTTATGAGGCTAGAGCAATAAAATCCCGGAAAGAAGCTCAAAGGGCACAGTTAAAGCTAGAATAATTCATGGGCACCTATGAGGAAAGTGAAGATGAAGAAGGGCAGACTAGGAGGAGACCAAGAAATATGGGTTTGAAGAAGGCCTTGGCAAAGAAAAGAGAACAAGAATCAACCTTGACAGAGCAGCTCCCTCTAGATGAGTTGTTGGCCATGGAGATAGAACATGATCAGGAGCCTTGGTTGGAAAGAGAAAACATACACTTGGAGGCTAAATTGGAGAAAGCTAATAGGGTTCTTGATCTCCAAAGGAAGATGACCAAGCATTATGCCCGGAGAAACCAAGTTGCAAGGGATAAACTCAAAAAGACCCAAACCAAGATCCAAACACTCAAAGAGGAAAAAGGCCAAGCTAACCTTGGAATCTTAGCACAAGCTTCTCTACAGGTCTCTCAAACCCCATGAGGAACACATCCACCAAATTTGGGAGAATTTTAACAATTTTTGGTTTTTTGCAAATTTGGAGGCCTCTAAGCACAGCACCCCTAGCACTACGCTTTCATCTCATGCATCCTCAGGAGGAAAACTCGGAATTTTTTGAATCCTTCGCTCAATTACAGTGTGCTCACCAAATTTCAGAGCATTTTGAGCATTTTTTTACCCCTCAAAAGGCCAAAAAACACCTCATTTTTCACCTTTCTGCCTCATTTTCAAGCCTGGCGCTGCGCCTAGAGCAGTTTTTGGAATTTTTCCTTTTGAATAGGTTAATGGAGCTCAATCAGAAAACCAAGGGTAGATTTGGAAATTAGACTTAGTAGTATTTCCAACGGGCCATAACGGAGCCAATTCTGACGTTGGGAAGGTCATCAAAACTTGGCTACAAGTGGATGCAGTTTTTCCCATGCATGGTGCTACACTTTCAAACCTCACTGTGCGTTTTTGGCCAAAAAGTCAACAAAAGACACTCATTAATGGAAAATTGATATTTTAGTGTTTTTTGAGGAAAATCACTCCAAATTTAGGTGCTAGGATTTATTTTTTCATTTATTTCATGAGATATTTTGTGCCTTGGGCCTTGCATGGTCTCTTAGGCATAAATGACATTTATGACTAGTTTTGACATTTTCAAGCCCTAGTTACGGTTTTTTCCCTCCTTTACTAGATAAATAGAGCATGAAGGCCTTATTGTAAAAGTTTGGCATTTGATGACTCTTGAGAGCAATATATGGTTTTTGGGAGATTGAAGAAGAAATTGGTGTTGTGGAGCTTGTGAATGGATTGTTTTGATTGATGATGGAGAAGGCTTGCTTGCAGGATCCCCGAGCTTGGTTAATGGTGTTGTGCTTCTATTCTGTCCATGTTTTCTTATGTATCATTGTGTTTCATCTTTCTATATTGCAGTAGGACAAAGGTTTTATACTAAGAAATGTTTTTCAAAGGCACCTTAGCTCTGTTTGTTCTTCACTGCCTTTATGTTTTCCTCTGCTAGGTCATTTTAGAGATTTCTTAATTTCTCTCTAGACCCACCTAAGCTTGTTTATTTCATGAATGGTTTAATACATTAGGTATCAAAGATGTTTTATGGCTAGCCCTGCTTGTTTGATTTCACTAAAACACTATTATTGAGATCTCTCTCTAAAGTACCACTAATTAGGTTTTCCAAAGAGGCTATGTTTCGATCATACCCTTTGTACATGCTTGAATCATTTTTTTGGAGATCGTTATGGCTATGATCAATGATGTTTAGGAATTCCCTATTCTTTTATTAAATTTATATGTTTATCTTAAATTTTTTCTAGCCTTGAAGGTGAAATCACTAGAAGTTAAATGAGTTTCTCACCTTCCATATTTCATTGGATTGTTTGTTTGAAATGCTTATTTTCTTGAGTTGAATCAAAGAGTTATTGGTGTGCCCTGTCTATTGATTACTTCTTTATGCTAAATAGTGTTGAAGTCCCTTATTTTTTTAATTATATGACAAAGGATTCTTAATTTCCCTTTGCCCTACTTTATTCACAAACTTGATGTTCATTTCATTTTACACAAACATTGAAAATCCATTTGACCATGCTATATTTTCCCTGTGATGCTCCCTGATTCATTGTTGAACTTTATAAGACTTTTATTGACTCCATAGCCCAATGACTTGAATATTTCCTCACTCCACCTATTCTACTTTATCATCTTACCCAACCAAAACAAACAAACAAACCCTACACTTAACAACTAGCCTAAAATCAAACCCTAAAAGAAAACAAGTTCACATCCTTTGCACAAATTAGAGAGAGCCCTCTATGAGTCCATGAAGGATAGGTCCTAGGACTCAAAATACTGGTCTGATGTTACCCTATGCATTTGATCTCACCAATCTAACAAATCACGGGAACCCAACATATACAGTTGCACCATGTTTCACATCTTTGTGCACAATCAGGCCCTTTTACATGTTTATGCATCATCTCAGGTCAGCGAGTATCCATCCTATATTGATTTTTTTGTCACTCTATGAATAAATGCATTGTGATTTGAACGAATTTTCCTATACCACAGTGAAACTCTGCACACCACCGTGCACCATCGTGCACCTATGTGCTACACTGCATACTATTGCACATTGCTACATACCCATATACACACTTGGACATTATGGTCTAAAACTGAGTCCATAAGCATCAACCCGCATCATATTGGGATCTTCATATCCACTACCACACCTCCATAATCTCATATTAGTGGACCTCCCATCTTCATCCTCTCTGAGAGATATGATAGGAAAACCTCCTTAAGTGTCAGTGGTGGTATCACTAGGTGTTGTTTCTCTATGACCTTTGCGCCTGACATATCTATGAAAAATCCTCATCCCCATACAACGCTCCGTTTGATGGCCTGTCTATGCCACTTCCTTCGATCAACCCCTGTCAAAGTGTGTTAATCCTCCCACAACTAATCCTCCCATGACCCCATGTATGACCAGTCTACCATGACAACTCACTAAATATTATTGCTCCCTTGTCAATCCATCCTATTACTAGGGTTTTTCAAAACTATGATGGAAATCTGAAAGTGTGTATGTGCTCATTCACTATATCCATCACAAATTTTCTAACATCATCGACCACTTCCCTGATGTGATGGGGGATCCCATTAATAGTCTGGCTCTGGAGCCCCTCTAGTAACCCACAACCCTTGCTAAACTATGGAAATGGATATATCCTGAAACCTAACCATATCCATCAGGTACCAACTCAATACCTCTCTCCATCCAACCATGTGAGAGGTATCAAATGAAATAAATCCTATACACGTAACAACTCCATCATGCAATTGTTGCACCATGCATAAATCGTATCGCTCATCCCACCATCATGATCAATGCATAAAATCCATCTAGGTAACCCTGCCTCCCTCTCTCCAATTTTCAGAGGTAACCTACTAGTGTTTAAATCCCTATCTATATAGGCCAAAAGATAGCTACTATCTAGAAGTACTATAGCTTTGTTGGTTTCCTACGCATCTATCTTTTCCTTGTCAATATCAGGCCCAAAAGATGACTTCCCATCCTCCTCCATGGGCTCAACCCAAACCCCTAGCTATCCCTCCACCATTAATTCATCATACATAACATCCTCATCTATATCACTTTCCTCAAGGTTCTCTCCATGTTGATGTAGGTGGTTTCCATCTGGAAACTCTTTCACGACTTTGGGTACCTCTCTGCCCACGCACCCCTCGTTAGTGGATGTCTCTATGAGAGAATTCTCCACTCTCTCTATCACTACTCAACATGTTCCATCAATGTGCTCTCCAATAATGTTGACTCTAGAGTCACATTATATCGATCTATATCCTCCTCATAACCACCTACATTATCTTCCTCATGCTCGATGTCAAGAATTACCTCCATGTAGTGGGCCTTTCCCATAGTGCACTGATATGATGATTTCTCTCATAATCTATGCTTCTCCTTTAAATGGAAAATCTCCCCAAAAAAGAGAGCCCTTTTAATATTAGGGTCCAATGCATCATACTCATCAATCCCCTCTACGAAGGACCTCATCAAATCTGCAATAGTGTATGTCTTTCTCTCCTTTTCTATATTATCTAGAAAATAAAGCATGGTAGGTTATTTAGACTGGTCATATGTAAGGGTGTTGTTTTATTGGATTATATTTGCATGTGTGTGGCTTCTCTACTAGTTATGTATCTACATTCCCATCACTTTTTTCATCCTCTCTAGAACTTGCTAGTTTTGTCTCACCAATTGTTGGCTCTGTCTCATCAACCTCTCCATGATCCCCAATGTACTCACATTTTGCATCATTAGAATTTCCATAATTTCACCAATCATTGTGCATGCATGTCTAACACATCCATGATCTTGCTAGCTTCCTCACAGCTGGCCAAGATCATGCTCTGATACCACTATAATACTCCTAACTGGAAAATAAAAGTAAATGCAAAAAATATGAACCATGAACAACAATTAAAATTAAAGACCAAACACCCAAAGAACACCATAGAAAATAAATAGAATAACTAAGCCATTTTACTAATCAATGGAAATATGGGTACATGATGAGTAATAAAAATGGAACATGGGATTTCTATGCAAGCTATGCAAACCCCAGGTGAAATATCGCTAACCTAACTACTGAAATGGCTCCAAACTGATAATGCACACTACCCAGAAATTTTGCTACAGGTACCCAAATGGAACGGGAAGTTCTGCAGAAAATACTGCTCATAATGCTCTAAAATTTCATCTTTGAGATCCTCTCTCAAAACCCAAAAAATTCCCATAAATGGTTTTTACTAAATCTCGAAGATAAATAAGCCCTCCAAAATGGTGCAAATGTCACTTTGGTTGGCTATGCACCCTACTAGAAATTTTTCCCTGTAAACTGCTCACAAAATTATGATATTTTAACCACAACCTCTCCTCCAAACAATTATTAAGACCTAGAAAAATATCAGGTTGGTTACAACTAATCTACAAGCCCTCAAGAAATGTGAATTTCCTAGGTTGGCTCATCTTATGCACTATAGAAATTTTTTCTAAATGGACCTCAAATCCCTCACTGAAATTCCTTTGGAAAACTCCTACAAAATTCTCCTTTGAAAAAATATTCTTCTTCTAGCCCCCAACTCCTCCAATTCACCCTGTCCCCCAACCTATGCACGTTTCTAAACTACCTCAATGGAAGGAATAGAATGATTCATTAACCAAGAATCATTTTACTTCAACTTATATTACAATTATTATGTAGACTAATATATTGTTAAAGGGCCTATAACGTATATGGAGGAAAATACTATAAACTATCAAAAACTATCTATAAATTTTTAAACATACAAAAATATTCATTTTTTATTTTTTTTAAATAGCAAACCAATAACCAAAAAAAACAAACATGTTGACATATCAATATGAAAACAAAATTGATATATAAGAATATAAGCACTTCAATTAAAACATTACACACTTTAATGACTAAGCATGGTTACAAGTGTTTTACTTGTTTTATGTTTTTTTTGGTGTTTTTGGCCTCCTAAGTTGTGGATTGTCTCTAGCTGTCTTATGTTTCTTTGTCATGTGTTGATCGTGGTAGTCAAAAAACCTGGTCAGGATGAGACTACCTATATTTTGCTACCGATATACTTCTTTTTTTATGAATGAATAGAACTTCGACTTACCTAAAAAAAAAACATTACACGCTCTAATATCTGTACACAACATCGTATAAATAAAAATTAAAAATAATAATAATAATAATTAAAGAAAAAAAAAACAACAACAACAAAGGTATCTCATGATTCAACACCATGAGAAAATTTATCAAAATCAAAACCCCAAATCCACACTTGCCTATGAATTTTTCTGTGCACAGGTTTGCTAAAAAAATACATAACCTATATATATAAAATACATAACCTATCTATATATATATCCAAACCATTAGACACTAAATATATGCAAAGTTTGATCATGTATATAGCATATAAGTAATAAGGGTTAATATAGTGAAATGGAAGAATGCAAATCAAAATACATATCCAAAGCAAAAGACATAAATATCCAAGGTCTAATTGGCCCATGGAATCCAAAATATCATTCTATACAAATAACTACATATCACCAAAATCATTGTTTATATAGGGGTCCTCATAATTAGTAGTATCGTATGCCCACTCCTCTAGCCTTTGCCTTTACCTTGAACCTTTAAGGACATTATTGAACACCCTCAAATTTTGATGAAACTTCATAATCTAAGGATTAAAAAAAGGTTAAAAAAACTTAGCATGCCTAATTAGTAATTTTTCTTAAGTGAAGGTATATTTTTAGTATTTATAGTTAGGTGTGGAGCCTGATTATCTTCTTTATTTAGATGTATTTCCGCATTGCACCCATGTTCTTAACGGGGCACCAACTCTGCCCATCGTTTTATTGTCATCAATTTGGACCCCCCCCCCCCATGATGCACTCTCCGGGGGAAAAACACTAAGCAGGGGAACATCCCCCGCCGGTTAGGTAGTGCTCACCATATCACGAGGACTTCCCCATCATGAGGTTGGAAGGAGAGTTCTTTTTGTTCCAAAAATGAAAATGGAATGATTTCCAACAGTTGAAGCAAAATTAGGCCAAGCATCACCAGTCGAACCTGAATTCCCAGCGTCAACAGTTTCACCAACATCAATTGAATAAGGGGGCAAAGCCCCCGAAGCTAAAAACAAATGTAAAATTTCCTCGTAAAATATTGTAATTTCGTAGTCAATCTGGGTCGTTCATTAGGTGGATGATCTGACGGTAGAATTTATGTTTAATTTAGGGTTTTTTTCCCTAGAAGGTAACCCCTCTATTGTATGAGGGAATTTGTATTGCAGTTGTGTGTTGAGAGTGTATTCTAAGCGAGAAAGAGAAAGGGGGACTGTGTGAGAGAGTACAGGATATTATAGCGGATTAGTTGTAGGTTGTGTATCTTCATTTTGCTAGATAATATAAAGGAATTACTAGTTGTTTCTCCTTGGACATAGCCCAAGTTGGGTGAACCACATATATATGTGTCTCTATTGTTTTATATGTTTTCTATGTTTGTATTTCCACGTATTTTTACGTGTTCCATTGCTATGTAATTTATAATTTTCTAACATTTATTATGATCATGACAATGAATTTAAACAATCAACACCACCAACCTCAAGGTACATAGAGGGCTTGGTGCTCTTGATTAAATGGAAATCCCATAACAAATGGGATATGAGATTCCCTTTTCTCCATATGAAGCTTTATGAGGTTGGAACCAATATTATTAGAACAAAACCACAATTGGAAAAGATGGTTAGTTCAATATTTCAGAGCCATTCTATTACAGTTTATTTTAGACAATCCTTGGTTGGTTCTAAACAAAATAGCCTTAAATAATTAAATCAACTAAATTTGTAAAATGTTGTGTATTGTAGTTAGTACCAGCAAAACCTAAAAGAAATTAAAAAATAAATAAATTGGGTTATTTGCAAGCACAATACCTAACCTTGGGGCCTAATAACTATATTTAAAGAGACTTCCCCACCCACATTTCATTACCCTATATATTAATGGTAATATTAATATTAAAAGTTGGCATTATCCTTTAACATTCATTTTTATCCTTTTATTTAGAGTTTTAATAATACCATTAATTTTTTTAAGATTTTTGAGATTGGTCTCAAACTCATTGAATTTAATATGGAGAAATTATGTTATTATATTTCATTCAAGTTTAGAAGAGTTAATAATTTTTAGAACTTCGGGTTTGGTGGGATTCCAGTGTTTTCATTGGATTATGTCATGTTGGAGGGTATTGAACTATAATTTATCAACAACATTAAACCTTCGATGTACATTGATGTTGGAGGAATTGATTGTTGAAATCCTATATCATTAACCCTATTAAAAATGTACCCCTCATTTAAGGAAAATCATTGGTTTGGAATATTAAGCTTCTTCCATCTTATTTTAATGCTTATAGGGTGATATTGATGATGAGAATCCCATTATAGGCATTTTTTTTTACAATATCTATTTATTTATTGTGGCATGATTTTTTTGCACTTGCTATAGAAAAATCTCGCATTTCTAGAGATAAAGTCAAAAAAGTCAAGTTTCGGACTCACTGCACCTCAAAGGGCACCATTTTCACCTCAAAAACCCTCTTCTCACTTTTGGTCAACCCTCCTTTAGTTCAAGCAGGTTCTCCCTGGGATAGGATTTCTCGGGTTTGGTAGCTTCAAGATTTGAGTTCAAGGGTTCATATGGATCAATATAAAGGTTTAGATCAACCAATAAAGTCTCAAATAGGTTCTTGAGCACACATAACCTAGGGCTTTGGGATTATATACAGAGGAAACCCTAGCGAAATAGTCCTAAGGATTGTAAATAAAATTGGGTGATAGAGGATAGAAGATCAGTTCCCTAGCATGCCAATATATTTTTTTAGGGAATATGGAATCAATAAGACAAAAAATTGGAAAGAAATGGAGATGGATATGGGAGCAAGGAACCAAAGGAGATAAACTCATGTCCCATATACCCACAACACTAGGATCCTTCAATTTTAAAAAATGGTATAAGGGAGTGAACTTAAATAATATCATCTCAAAAAGAGATTGATGAGAATTTCAAAGAGGCATAGAGTATATATATCTTCAAGGACTAAGGAAGATTAATCAGTTTACCCTAGATGCTTCCGTTAGGCACCTTGAAATTTCAAAGATAAATAATAGAGGGAGCTTAATGAAGGTTTCTTCAAAAAAACTAAAATGAAAAAATTTCTCGACGAGAATAAAGAGATAAAAACACCAGCAAAACTATGATGAATATTAATAACCTTTTCCATAAAAAAAAAAAAATACAAGGTTTAAAAAATATAGCTCGCATCTAATATCCCAAATCATCTTCACAAATAATCATCCATGAAAATAAATCTATCCACATCAACAAATTATTCTCATCAAAATCTACCAAAATCCATCAAGAAAAGATAACCATCCATATCAACAAAATCCTCAAAAAGATCACTCTACTTGATCCTCCATAACCAAAATTAGGAATCAAGATAAAATTTTAGAATTTTTAAACCTCCCAAGGAATTTCTCACCCAAATCCATCCATGCTAAATGAGAGGAACTACACCTCCATTAATAGAGGAGGTTCTCATTTTTCCTCAGAATAAGATAGTAATTTTCTAGAATAATACCCTAAATTAACCTAAGGAGGGGGGAAAAGGCCCTCTTCACTATTAAAGAATCCAAAAACACATCATATGTGAACTTTTCATGACACACATACAAAACTAAAGTGGTATTAGCCATCAAATATGAACCTTATTCATAAATGAAGAGTAAAATGGGCTTTGTAATGTGGCATCCAGCCTCTAAATTCCCTTTAACAACTCCTCTTCCATTAAAAAAAAAAGGAAATAAGAAAAAGAAAAACAATCTCCAAGTATTCCCCAAAACATTAAAATGGTCTCAATAACCATGCTCTAGCCTCCACACTATCCTTCAAATGGAAACTCTAACCTTCTATGCCTCCCAAAACTTAACTCTTCGAATAATCAAGGTTTCAATGCAGTTGCATGGTCCTTCAACTTGAATTCCAAACCACCAAAGGTTCCCCACAACATATTCCTTCTTTAGAGCATTAAAAATATCGTTCAAAGTGAGAAACATGGCCCACTGGTGACAAGGATTCTACTCAAATAGTGCATCCCCTTAGAAATCATTCTTCAAATTTTAAACAAACCCCAAGTAAACTATGAATATTATATAGTTCTTCTTGTTCCAAATTATCCCCTTCTTAGGTTAGCCCAAATTACATGTGCAAAATAGCTTCATCGTGTATTTTATATCTCAATTAGAAATTGAATCCGCAAGTATTGGTATTGATTATTTTGGATATACATGTAGGTCAACCCTAACCTCAAATACATCTCTCACGTATGAAAATAGATCAATCCATTATATATTTCTAGCACACACACACACACACACACACAGATATATATATATATATATATATATATATATATATATATATATATATATATATATATATATATTATTAACCGGTAATGCACTAGGCACTCTATAAGAGCACGCCTTAGACTTAAAACATGTGCAATTATAGCCCCCCAAAATTCATTGGAATGGTTTCTTTATCATTGTATACAGCAAGTTTTGATCACTACTATTTCAAGAAATGACAGCATACAAATGTTGATTTTCCACTGCTCTATTTTGTTACAATCACTTTATCCCAATTCTTAACTTCAATTAACAATCAATTTAATCTTTGAGTAAACAATATCAATTGTAGATAGAACAGTAAATGAAATATACAATAAGAGACAATGAGGATCAATGATAAGGGACACCGAGATTGGTCAAAGAATAGGGGAAAACCCCACAAAGGGGAGAACCCTTTCAAATTCTTCTTCTTATTAGATTGTCATAAAATGTTCAGTAGAGAGTACAATAATCCAATTCAACAATGAGCTAAAGTTAACCTTTGACTATCCAAATAGACAAACCAATATCCAACCAATAATGAGCCTCAAAAGTCAATTTTTTTCAATTGTCAAATTTTTCACTTTTGTCCAAGTCAACAACAATCAAAGTGTGCCCTATTAGTCAAATTCAGCAGTCAAAATAGTCCTCCAAGAACTCGATCAACATTCCACAAACTCAGCATTAAAATTTGGTCAAAAAGATGTCAAAATAGTCCCAATCCAAGCAGTCAAACCTGGTCAACAGAGAGAGATTCACTACGGCCAAAATTTTGCAGTCAATCCTACAATCAATGCAATTCAAATTACCCATATCTCCTCGGTTCTTGTGCAAAATAATGAGGCCTAGTGGAACAAAAATTCTCCCAAAATATCAAATTCAAAATATTCCCAAAACATCAAGGTCAACGCTGGTGAAAGTCTCCCAAAATAGAAGTAGATTTCAGCTAATAGAAAAGAAGACTTCCTCCTTTGCACATGTGAAGAGAACCTTGTAATTTTCAGATTGTATGAATCAATAAGAGAAGAGAGATATGTTTGAAGTGATGTCTCCAAATGAGGTTCTTTGAATTGTATTTATAGGCACTAGAGGAGGGTTAATTTTTCTTTTAGGTTGACTTGGAAATTTGTGCCATCGTAGGTTTTCTCATCAAAAATATATTTTCCTTAATTGAATTCAGTTCTTCCAAGGGAAATTTTGGATCTCCCTTAATGAGGATTTTTTTCCAATGAAGGGAATTTATCCCTGAGCTGCCAAATTAACACTCCTTCTCATCTAGGGACAATTTTGTTACTGCAAAATATGTCCCATCTCGAATGTTTTTTAATTATCAAGTCAAATTTCATCTCTACTCGTCTCCACTCATTTCTTGAACACTATTGAATCTAAAAGCAGAATAATTTGACATCATAGGGGAGCTCAAGCTACAACCCTCTATCTAATGACAATAAGTGAGATCCGTCTACCTACAAGGGTCACATCCATCTTATTTTTTAGTCAACAAGTAAGACCAAACTTTCCATATATGGTAGAGGTCACATCCATCCTATTTTCCAGTGACAATTGAGTGAGATATATCTACCAGCATGGATCACATCCATCTTGTTGTCTAGTCAACATGCGAGAAAAAACTTTCCATATAGGGTATATATCAAAAACATCCCAATGTTTGTTGGTCTTCACAAGTTGTCCCTAAATATTCAAGTGGTAGAACACTTGCATCCTCTATACTTGAGAGAGATACCACTTGTTATACAAGGATCACACCAACTCAAGTCATCTCAAACCATTGACCAGATGGGGAGGAAAGCCCAAAAATCCCTGCTTGTGGGTAGGATGCATAATAGGGTATACTTTGTCAATAATAATAGGTGGAGATACCCATCTTGTCATAAATTACTAATATCACACACACCCTATGTTAACAATAGTTGAGAAACTACTTACCACAGAGGTTAAGGATCACAACCATCTTATTGTCCAGAGATACCTCAACCCCGGGAGCTCCTAGGCTCAATTCATCTCTCTATGAGCTAAAATAGGGGGTAAGATCATATCTTAGTGTTCTCAATCAGCCAATACCCTTACGCGAGATGGTCACATCCATCAATCCAAGTTGCTCTATGAAGACCAATAACTTCCCTTTAGGCAAAGCCTTAATGAGAATGTTTGTTATATGCTTGTTTTTTGATATGTGTTGGAGTCATATGGCTCCTCTTTGTACCATGTCTTGAATGCAGTGGTACCTTATCTCAATGTGCTTGGACATGTCATGATATACAAGATTCTTGGTCAATCAAATGCCACTCTTTTTATTTCAATATATCACTGTAGTATCTAGGACCTGCTCAAATATCTCTCCAAATAGCTTTCTCAACCAGACTGTCTCACAGCTAGCCATGCTAGAAGAAATGTATTCATCCTCGACCGTATGTAAAGCTAAAAACTTATGTTTCCTGCTCATCCAATATATCATAACGGATAGCGAGCTAAAGAAGCACCCTAATGTGCTCTTCCTGTCAATAAATTTTCTATCCCAATCAGCATTTGTGTATCCATGTAGTGGTACATCTTCGGTGGTGTATCTCAAACCAAGGTCAAACTCCCATGAAAATATCACAGAATTTGTTTGGCAGCAACCCAATGTGCATGGAGGGGCCTAATCATGAATTGAATCAAGGTGTTAACTGCAAATAATATGGCCAGAAGGGTGTTCACACGAAACATCAATGCCCCAATTAGTTTTTGATACTCAAAAGGATTATCTAGGTCACGTCCAGCATCATCCTCGCAAAACTTCTTGAAATTCATTTAAATCAGGGTGGCCAAGGATTTAATTTTTGTCATTCCAAATATTTCCAGCGGAATCACGACATATTTTCCTTGAGAAATGAGAATATCTCCAGGTCTCTACCAAATTCTAATCCCAGGAAATAATGCATCATACTAAGATCCTTCATTTCAAACTGAGAGGCCAACTCCCTCTTACAATTAAGCATCAAGAGCTCACTACCTGTCAAGAATATATCATCAACATAAAGAACCAAAATTAAATACATACCTTGGACCACCTTGAAGTAGAGGTAGGATCAGCACTGCTTCTCCTGAATCCAAGCTTCACCAGGTAACTATCAATACATGCATACTAGGCTATGGGGGCTTGCTTCAAGCCATATAATGCTTTCTTCAACCTGCAAACATGCATATTTTGGTCCTTCACTTCAAATCCCTGTGGCTTCTCAACGTAAACTTCTTCTTGTAGTATGTCATGAAGAAATGTCATCTTCACATCCATCTGTTGAACTAGAGTCCATACTTGACTAGCAGAAAGGGGAAAAATCTATCTAATGGTGGTGTAGCATGCAATGGGTGAAAATATATCATCATATTCTTCTCCCTCTTTTTGGGAGAACCCTCAATCCACAAACCTTTCCTTATACTTCTCTTTTCTTTTGTCATCTCCATGCTTTAATTTTTTTAGCCATTTCGAAGTCACAAATAATTTTCCCTATAGTCTCGGAACAACATCCCATACATCATTTTTCATAATTGATCCATATTATTTGGTCGTAGCATCGTTACAAACTTGTTCTTTCACAGCTTCTTCAAAGGTAGGTGGCTTAGCCTAAATGAGCATACTCATGGCAAGTCCTCTTAATTTCTCTAAAGGTCACTCTAGTAGGAATATGTTTCTCAGCATCCTACAATGTATCTTGAATCCATAGTTCTCTCTTCCTGGTAGCTGGATCACTTGGAGGAGGGTCCAAAGGATCCATGGGCTCCATAGGATTGTCGACAGTGTCCTTCCTAGGTTCCGGCATGGAAGTACCTCTAGTAGATCCATATCATTATCCTTATTCTCAAGAGGAGGAGGTGGAGGAAGGTCCCTTGTTTTTCCAAGGGAAGCATCTTCATCGAAATTTACATTCCTACTAAAGTAAAGCTTTCTTTAACCATATATATATATATTATAAATGCTTTATAATTTTCATAATACCCAACAAACATACCTTTCCTTCTGGTGGCATTCATCTTGTTTCTTTTGTCCTCCAGCACATGGAAATATATGGGGCAACCAAATATCCTTAAATGTCCAATGTCGGGCTTCACACCTATGAATACTTCTTCGGGAGACTTGTTTGTTGATATTCAACAAGATGATGAGCCTAGTGAAAATTAAGCACCTTTACTAGGTGGGGCCCGCAGGCTATTTTTAGGTGTATGTCTATTTTTAGAATGGTGAGCATATTCTAAAATTAGTAGGATGTTGACTCTAGATGGTTGAGAAAATTATATCTTTGGATTCATTTCTATTTTTAGAAGATGGGCGAAGTCTATTTATAGATCACTAATCTAAAAATAGAATGCATGTCGATTATTATTAGCCCTTAATAATAATCAGACAATAAATAGTAACTTATTCTCTTGGAGCACTTTATTTCAGTGAACATATGTGGCACATTAGTGGGTTGAAGGAATTACGCAATTCCTAGGGTCGTTGGTGACTCATGCATGGAGGACATCGTTATAACTGACAGTGGCAAGTTGTAACAGAGTTGGAAGAGTAGTTAAATGAGTTGTTACTTAGTTTAACTCAGTTAAGTGAGTTAAACTCAGTTGTTCTAGTTGTAACTAAAGATACACTAGTGAAATATGAGTGAATTAATTATTTAAGTAATTCACAAGTAGTGTCTTACTTGCAACTGAACAAATACAGCAATTAACTACTTGCATGTCAGATCCAGTGGAGACCCAGTGGAGAGATAGGTGAAAGGGTGAGATGGACTATCAGTTGTGACTATAGTGATGCATTAAATGCATCTACATTGACATTGGAGATGCCAATGAGGATTGCGCATTGCAAGCAAGGAAATATCAAATTCATTTAGGGGTCTTCTTCAGCAAGGATTACGCAGTGGAGGTAGGCTGTCAGGAGGCAAGAAATTGGTGCATAGATATGCAAATTTCTGCATGATAGTGTGTGACGATTGTATGTTGTACTGAGAGCTCTATAAGCTAAGCTTTGTATGAGATTGCTACATGTTCCATTGATATACATAATATATGATATTTGGGGTTTTTAGCTCTAAGCTTTCCTGGTAAAACATCTTGTTATGTGCGATTGATTTGCTTCATATGTGTTTTGCAATTGGCGATTTAATTTCCACAAAGAATTAAGTGGAAGGATTTTGTATTTAACATAAGATTAAATTGTTAGATCAGGAGGATCCATAAATACATTATTGTGTTTATAAATTTCTACATGGTATCAGAGCCGTGTTGATCACTTGATATTCATATATTTAAGCAGTGTTGAGTTTTGTGTTGGTGGCCAATTCAAATTTTATTCAAGAATTTCTTGGTGCGATAGTTGAGTAAACATTGAAATGGCTTTCAATGGGTTGTGGTTGGAGTATGCACTCAAGGTCAGCTCTAACTACATAGCCTGGAAGGACAATATGGGGGCGGTGCTTGAAGATAATGTTCTAAAGGAGTTCAACGATAGTGATGTTCCTAAGCCCACTTCAACGGATGTTGCATTACCTGACACATGGAAAAAGAAAGTAGCGAAGATAAGAAGAATTATGTTGGAAGGTGTGAAATACCATATTGTGTCAAGCCTTTATGGGAAAGCCACTCCATTTGCAATGTGGAAGGCTTTGACAGATCTTTTCCAAAGAAACAACAACCATAGGAAGTTGGCACTGAAAGACAAACTCAGAAAAATCAAAATGGTGAAGGGCGATAGTATTCCAAAGATCTCACGAAGTTTGTTGTTGTGGAGGTAAATCCCCTCTGCGGACAGAGGCGATCCCTACTAGCCCAGACCGGGTCTAGCAACAATGAATCATGCTATAGCGCAGGTTCCTCATTGCAAATAAACCAACTAGCGATGAAGGCTTACCTGGAATCCAACGCAGTCGTTGTAGAAGAGGTGGCGCTCCTGTTCCTCAGCCCTGGCAAATCACAATCCCCACGATCTCCGTGATGGGACACCTGCACATGCGAGAAACAAAAAAAACGCAAGTGTAAAATCCAGTAGATGCAATATATGTCAGTCAGAAAGGACATAACTCATCATTATAAACAATAACAAGAGTGGAACCATAACCAATACTCGTTCATTAATAATCAATCAAAGGAAAATTACAACCATAGTTCTGACGCTAAATTCTCCTTCGGAGGGGTCGCCAGCAGAACACGTCTTGAAAATCCTGTCAAGGATGGGACAAACTTCTCTCTTTGGACCTTGACGATAGTCTCCTTGCTTGAAATTGGCCTTAAGGGAATTATGGAGGCTCTTGCAGCATAAGGCTCTTGGGAATTTGGGAACTTTTAAGACTAGCTTGCAATGGAGATGGGCAAGATTTTATAGATGGAGGAAGGGGAGTTGGGATCCCTATAATTGTGGGATTGGCCCTATCATCAATGAAGCTTCCATGAGAGGTGGCAAACCACTTCCTCTCTATGGAAATCTGTAGCCAAACCTCCCAACTCAAGATAGATATCAGTTCCTGGATCAGTTAGGACGAAACTTCCGCCATTTATTTTTTTAAAACACCTCTTAAATTGGCTGGTGCGAGTGCGACTCTGTGACAAAGCGCCAACTGGCGCAGCCTCTTTAAATTATTTTCCCCATTGGCGCGGGTAATGAACTGCCTGCTCGCGCCAATGCTAAAAGGGCCATTTTTCAGGTTTTTCACAAGGAGATGTCTTCAGGGCAATGAAAGCTCTTGTTCAGAGGGATGTCATGAAAGTGGTTTCAAGCCATGTCACTGCTCACAGGTCACAGAATGAGCCCTCCAATGTGTGGGATGGGGATTGCAGGGACGGTGACAAATTACTGTGTAACAGATGCCCCCTAAAGCATGAGGCCTGAGAGAGAGAGAGGGTGAAATTCTTTACGAGAACGTGTCCAACTGAAAACTCCGCCGTCGGAAAAACTGCGTGAAGAAATATAACTGATGTCTTAGATACATGATATATATGCGGTATGGGCACAGCCATCCATAACAGAGTATACAATAATCCAGATCCTAGGCATGGACGCAGCCATCCAGTTAGTGAGTCATGTAAATAATCGTAATAATCCATAAAATCGCAGCCTGGATTACAACAGACACAATCCAGGGTCTTGCGCTCCATCTCGACCCAAAAAAAGTACAAGTTCAAGCATGCGAATATGTGAGCTGAAGTCGAACATGCAAGAACATCGTCTGATTACCAGCCAATGATGAAAGCTGTTAACAGACGCGAGAGGAACCACCAATAATGACAATGGCCCTCAAGGTACTGCAGGTACAATCTACGGCATGTGAATCAATGAGTTGGTGTCGAACACCCGCAGAATCACTCGATCAGAGGCCAATGATGAAAACCTCACGTCGAATGCGACGAACCTGCCATTGAGGCATGCAGGCTCCAAGGTACCATAAAGGAGTCTCTAGATCATCTTCCTGGATAATGAGCTGAAGTCGACAGGAAGTGACCTTGATCGAAGGTGGGCCATAATGTTTCCCACATCATCGACACGAGACAGAGGAACATAATGTTTTGTGAATCAGGATCATATGAGAATCAGAGGAAGTTTGATACTTTGCAGAGGTCAACTTCTCTAGAACATATAAACGGCACTATTGGGGTTGACTTGCGTATTTTGGACATCAACGGATCGCAGGTCATGGCGATGATGCAAAGAGATAATAGATGAGGTTGCAAGGACTTTCCAAACCCATGGAGGTAAGTGAAAAATGAGATGAGATGTCCCCAACTCGACACGAATGCAGACAAGTGCTGTGTTCAAGAACGGTACATCGCCGACACGACAATGATGTTGGTTCCATTTTTTTTCCCCATTTCCGGCGGAAAGTACCCCAATTATTTTTGATAACAAGCTTGAAGGGGATAGCATATGCTTGTGATATAAGTCCATCCTAGCACATTTAACGAGCCCTTAGGAAGGAGTGACTCAATAACGTCATTTCGACTCAATCCGATGTCCCTCACGTGTTTAACGCAGTCTCGAGATTCGCATTTCTTGGCATCTTTTCATGTTTAGAGAGTTTGAAAGATGTGCCTAAAAAGTAACCCGTGAGGTCCCTTTTCGTAAATAGTTCCTCAGATCCGAAAAGGTAGAAAACTATGTCTGAGAAAACCTCCTAGTCGCGATAGGCTACGGTATTCCTTTTTCGTAAATAATCCATCCCATCTCGAAAAAGGGGTAAACGTATACTGGGTAGATGTTGATTCGCAGCCACTTTAACGAGATCGAAACGAAAAGGGCCTCGACAATCTTTTCATGTTTAGAGAGTCATAAAAGAGCTGAAAGATGACTCCAAAGTGACTTTTTCGTGTTTTTACCGAGTCCGAAAAAGTATAAAATACAACTCGTTTCACCGTTTTAGTCGCGTAAAAACCTATTACTACACACCGAGGCAAGTGTAAAATCCATTTTTGACAAATTATATTAAAACATTAATAAAAATGACTTTTTAAACCTAATTAGGGTTCAAAAGTTATAAATAAGTCTCAAATGGTAAAAATAAAATTACTTTTACTATTTACCTCATTGGAGAGCAATAGTGGTCCATTAAGTGTGCAAACTTCTAACGGCGATTGCGACCTATCCGGACTACCATTCAGATTCCCGTTTGTTCCAGGTAAGAAGCGCTTCCCTGTACTCCATTTTAATCTATTTTTTCATAGTTTCCATTGCTCATTGGATCTCTGTGGAAGGATTCTAAAAATTTAGGGCTCCGCCCATTAGCGCGGGTATCGGGCATGGACCCGTGCCAATGGGCTTTTATATACACAGGTCCCGCGCCAACTCAACGACGGAACCGAATTTTTCGCCCAAAATTTCTGAATTGTGAGTAATTTAAGTGAATTTTTAAGCATGACAGAGATCTAATCAAGGGTTTTGATCATGTTGATGCAGGCAACCGAGAAAAATGGTGATTGAATGGAGAGAGAGGGAGCACGGGGAAGAGGATGAATTAGCCATGGAAATGAAACTTGTATGAATGCCCTCAGGAATTGTGGGCTTAAAAAGTTTTTCCTGACACCTTGCTTACGAGCTCAACCCAAGATTCTATAGTACCTGATCAGTATTTGGGACACAGATGAACAAGTGTTCAAGTTGCGGGATCAAGTATTGGAACTGGAGGTTTCTGACGTATACTTCATAACCGGACTATCGCGCAGAGGTCCAGTACCCATATTGACAGGGAGCAGACCATCAGGTGAAAAGATGGAGCAGGTAATGGCGAGGGTGTGCCCAGGGGCACAAACCGGATCAGGAAGTGGAGAGGTAGACATTCACACTATCGAGGATCTAGCACTCAGAGTAGTGCTACACACCATTACGCGGGCTGCAGGAGCGCATGCCCCGCATGAAGCCACCAAAGCCCAACTCATACTCGCCTCTGAGTGTATGAGTCCTACACTGTTTGATTAGGCCATAGCAGTGACAGTCAACATGAAGAGGCAGCTGACAAAATGCAAGCAAGCCAAGCTGAAACAGTTTGGCTACGGTTCTATCCTAGTATCGTTCATCTTGGAGCGATTACCAATCTTCCAGGGCCAAGGGGCCATAGTAGCTGAGCCGATACCACGAGAGCTGAGAATGGCTCGCTGGGCAGCACTGATGCCCAGAGCAGGAGGAGGCCAACAGATGTCCTGGAGGCCGGAGTTTTTTAGGTGGCTACGGCATCAATTGATCATAGTCGAAGACTGGCCATATGCAGGAACCGATTTCACTGGTGATCCAGATCTTCCACTCCCGGAGGGAGATGATTGGGACGAGGAGTTAGGTAAGATCATCTTTTGATCTTATGCATTTATGATTTTTTTTTGGTAATACATGTTCGTTCTAAAGACAGTTGTTATGTGTGTATGCAGATGTCGGCCCAGAGCGACCTGCCGATATGTCTCCTATCTCATGGAGAACTCAGCCCACAGCTGACCCTCAGGCGGAGGGTGTCGAGGGGGGAGAGTTGATCCAGAACCTCGAGGGGATCGCCCGGGGAATTCCAGACTACGCTCGGCTGGCAGATGTCCCACTAGCATATCAGAGACATACAGTGGGAGTGCCTAGTCGCCTCCACCGTATCCTGAGACGACTAGTGCGTGCAGTGACTTGTTATCATGAGCACCACGTAGATTAGACACCTAGGGTTTATTTCATGCATATTTTTTGAGAGACATGTCGTCTCTAGATGTATTAAGGCGAACACGTATATTTTTTGATTTTATGCGACGCACACTATGTAAACATTTCGATATCTATATACATACATATCTATTTTTGGATGGATCTTTCTTTTTACATGTGATGTTGTTTTACAAATTGCGCAAATGTCTATCTAGCACCAAATTAGCTACTGCATCTGTTAATGTATTCATATGCCTGGGTATATGTTGATATGTAATATAGTCAAAATTTCTTTCCAGTAAACGAATACGCAGATACAGACATAAAATGGATGGGTTTCTAACTGAATAATGACCATTAAGTTGTAATACTACAAGTTGTGAGTCTAGATACACAAGTAATTCACATATACCAAGGTTTACAGCCTCAGTTAATAATTCTAACACAACACTATATTCCGCGATGTTATTTGTAGCACATCCCAGACACACATCTTGCAGGTTGACCAACTCACCAGTAGGATCGTAGATTACCCAGGCTGCCGAAGACAGATTCTTGGTACTGCGGGAGGCACCATCCGCGAAACCAACATATGGATTGATGGACATCTGCACAATCTGGAAGACCTGAACAGAAAAAAGATGTTTACATCGCAACCACACCACACATGCACACAAATGAAAAACACACACCTATGTACACATTAAGACGCATGCCCCCCAAGATGGTGTCTCAATTCAAGGTGCATGCCCCCCAAGCCTCAATCCATAGGAAATGGAGTGAAGGTTGAAAACAAAAGAGATTTGAACTAAATCTATCAAAACTCGAATTGAAAATGCTTGTGTTTCATTATTTTAACGAGGTTGACACACTTAAGAGAATTATCCTCGTAGCATCTTGTTTCATTGTTTGAGGAGCTTGACATAAGTGGAGGAAATATGCTCCGACGAGCTCCAAGGAGGAGGCTCAGGAGGGAGATGATCATGTATGTTCCCAACGATCCCCGGTTTAACGGAGATGTTGATCAGGATGGTTTGAGTGATATTACTCAGGTTTCCCTCCGAAAGAACCTCGTGCGTCAAGATGGGCATTTGGAGAGGAGGAGTAGGAACCTGAGATGCATAATGCTCTAGAAAATCTGACATTGCCCCCAAGCTAGGCATGAAAGAGGAACGATGATGTCCATTGCCCCAAGGCAGCTCCTCGAGAGACATAGTTTCAATGATGGCTTCATCGGAAGGAAAAGTCTCTTTAAGAGGATCCGACGAGTTGGCCTCGCCAAACCAGGGGGATTGAGAGTAGACATCTAGAGCCATCCTCAACGGAGCATGCTGAGGAGGTGGACGATCAGATGCAGTAACAATTTCACAGTAGCTAATCTCTACTGGAGTTAAGGGCATTGATTCTCCAAACTCAAACACCTGCTCAGGCATAGGGATGAGCCAGGGGTCATCAGACCTATAAATCATGTTAACTTGAGCGGCGTGCAGTGGCGGTGTGGGAAAAATACCCATGAGGACGGGGTCTTTGAAGAGACCGGGCACTACACTATCAGGGGAATTTGGTATCTGATCCATGTATGGAACGTTGTTCTCAGAGGTAGAGGTGAAGAAAGACAACTAATCCACCGTAACGATTTTGCCCTCGTGAGGGAACTTAAGGAGTCGAAAGACGGTGGATGGCACGCATAGCATGGCATGAGTCTAGCTGCGGCCAAGAAGTACATTGTAGTTGAGCCTAGCGTCAACCACTTCCACTTCTACATTGACTGTCTTCCCCTGTAAAGTAATCGCTAGACTCTCGAGAACACCCAGGGTTTTAGATTCCCGACCATCGAATGCCTCTAGGGCATTGGGATATGATGAGAGGGTTGGAGAGCCAATGGCTTTCCAACAAGCAGATGACATAACACAGGTATAGGCACCTTCATCCACAACAGCCCTATGGATGTTAAGACCGTTGATCCCGACTTGAATAACAAGAGCGATTTGATGTGGAAGTCGGGGGGTGAAATTCTCTAAGTCGAAGGTGAGAAGACTCGAATCGGCGGGATCGATGCCACCGATGGCAGACAATAAAGCCTTCCGTTGCGAAGGACAACTTTGAAGAACTTCTAGTGCAGACATAGCAGAAGGCGCCTATGCCAAATCCTCAACAATACTGTAGTGCTGAGAAGCACGGGCATTCGGATTGTAAGAAGATCTTCGAAGAACACCTTTAGAAGGTGGCTTCACAACAGGTTCAGGGGTAGGCTTCTCAATTTCCAACGAACCGGAGACAGGTGGGGGAGGTGGTCCATCCGCAACTGCCTTCCCAGGTGCATGCCGCGATTCGTTGTAATCCTTCGATCGTGTGGAAATATAGATAGGTGCAGAACCATTCATCATAAAAACCTGTGACCCAAATGGTGCAAATGGTGAAGGTTGTTCAACCATCTGGGTCTGCTGAGATGGGAATGGTTCTTTAAGAACTGCCGGAGTCCCTTTAGAGCCTTTGAGGAGTTGACTAACTTTAGATCGTCGTGGAAAATCCTTGGTATAATGATCTCCTTCACAAATGAGGTAGGGGTACTTCGGTTTACGTTGAGAACCATCCTCAGTACGAGGTTTGGACTCTGGCTTTGGGGCGTCGGATTTGGATTTACCTTTGCCCTTATTTTTCCCTTTGGAGGTTTTCTCCGTAGGATTGGCCTGAACAGCGTTAACCTCTGCAGTTTTTCCAGAATCGGTAGGGGCGGGAGGAGAAGAATTATTGGATGAATTGGATTTCTGCTTCCCATTCGAAGATTTCTTCGAATTCTGAGACACGGAACCAATAACACCATCCACCGCAGGGGTAGGTGTAGCTTTAGAGGTTCTAGACCATGGAGCATCAGTAAAAATATCGTACAGCGTGCCGGACTGTGAGTATACAAGATCCAGATATTGGGCACGCGCTATGGCTTGTTCTTCAGTCACGCACGCTCCCATAGCAATATCTTGGGTGATTTTGTTATTAAAGGAGGTGGTGAACCAATGAGTTAGTATCTGATCAGGTATATGAAACTTGATCAGCCTACGACGACGTCGCCACTCATGAATGTGATCAGAAATGTGGGTGGCTTTGTCCTGCTTCAAAGAAGTCAGGAGGTGCGTCCCAACTTCATAGTGAACCGGTAACTGAAAATGAGTCAGAAAAGCCATGGCTAACGTATTGAAATCTTGAAAGATGCCACGGGGCAACTCGATATACCACTTAGCTGCAGCGCCAGTCAAAGTGCATTGGAAGAGGCGTAGACGAACTGAATCATCCACCCAAGAGTTGGACGAACACCAAAGATGGTAGGACATCACATGAGCTTGGGGGTACTCCCCAGCTTTACCCTCAAACTTGGGGCAATCGCCGGGCACCTTGGTGGGAACCGGAGGCCAATAAGGATTATGCAGTATTGGATCATTCGTTAATTTTGAAACATCCGGTAACTCCAAGGTAGCCAGGAAAGGAAATGGCGGATTAGACGGCATACCTGGCCCCGGGTAAGGACCAGTACCTGTACTCCACGCTGGTTGGGAATATCCTTGCCCCCATGGGTTCTGTCCAGGAGGATTCTGACCGTAGGGGGTATAAGTGTTATAACCAGCTTGATTCGGTTGCTGGTAACCAGCATACGGGGGTTGATAACCAGAGTATGGACACTGGTTAGGAGTCGGCCCTGTGTAAGTAGCATTTGGATTCGGCTGCTGAGTATAGGTATAACCGGGTTGTTGAGGATGATAGTTAGAACCTTGGGGCTGGCTATAATTCATTCGATATTGACCATGAGAATAGTAGCCACCCTGAGGTTGAGTGGGCTGCTGGTAGGTGGGACCCTGCTGAGCCTGATAATTAGGGTGCAACGGTGGATTCGGTTGCGGCATCGAATAGGTCGACTGTTGTGCAAGGTTAATAGGATGTGCAGGCTAGCCTGGTTGAGCAGGTTGACTTGGGTGAGCGGGTTGTCCTGGGTTAACAGGTTGACCCAGATAAACAGGTTGTGCCGGTTGCGCAGGTTGACCTGGCTGTTGAGAAGCACTAGGTTGTACCAGATGAACCGGTTGGCCTGGAGGCGAAACACCAGGTTGTGCCGGATAGACCGGTTGGCCTGGTGGAGGAATAGAGCTAGGTGGTGGCTGGTAACCGGGTTGACCTGCAGCAGGACCATAAGATGGTCCTGGCTGGTGTGCAACATTTAGATTGACAGGATACTAAGGTTTCATGGGTTGAGAAGGCTGGATTTGCCCCCCATGACCATAGACCGGTCCCGGTTGGTACCCCGGCTGAGGCTGCACAGGTTGACCGGAAGGGTTGTAATACTGTCCTTGCGGACCGTACGATGGCCCTTGCTGGCCCGCAGGATAGCCTTGCACGGGCTACCCCTGTGGGTCATAAGGATAGCCAGGTTGGCCCGAAGGTTGGCCTTGGAAAGGTTGCCCTTGCGGGTTATAAGCCTGGTTATAAGGTAAACCTTGAGCATGGAGGTGAGCCTCAGGAGCGGGTAGACGTAAAATGTCCCCGTGCTCATCATACTGACCTGGAAAAGCATACATGGGTGTACCATCCTATGCATAGTGCGAGAAATAAGAGCGGTTGGGATCTTGGGAGGATGGTCCAACCTCGGGGTTCGGCTGTTGTAGGGACAACCGATACTCCTCCGGAGAGATGTTCTCTGGCATAGCAGTCGCTAAATAAATGTCTTCAGGAGGCGGCATAGCCCTCGCGGAGGGTGTCGTGACAGCGGGTGCAGAGGCGGCCACACAGACAGTGGGCCGAGCGGGTACAGAAGTGATGGGTGTCTGAGGAGACATCCCCAATGAAGGAGCAACCGGCCTCATATAAGGAACTGACACTCCCATAGAGGCTGCGGCGGAAATGATCTGACCCAAGGATCTATACCCTGCTAGCAATGAGAGACCGGATGATGACATGATCACTGGTTCAGAGTTGTCTCCTGGAAATAATCTTCATGGGAAGAGATGATAGTCTTCACCGGATGTTGGGATTTCCTCACTAGAATCACTCATGTTTGAGCCTGCTGCTATATCTTGTAATAGACGGCGAGGACTAGGAGAAAAAACAGCAGCTATAAAAGGCGAACCCGATGTAAGAGAAAGGAACTCTGCCCCTACTCTTAATTTAGACCAAGGGTCGGAAAAGGGCCAATTGAACTCAACTGGTCCCCCAAAGGGTTGCTCAGAAAGAACTGGTCACCCGTCAGGAAACTCGGAAACAATGGGCTGCTGTGGTTCAGCAGAGGATTGAGAAACCTCTGATGAATCGTCCGTATAAGGACTACCAGTAGATGAAACCGAGGGTTCTGCCACTGTGGTAGTAACAACAAGAGAAAGAGATCAAACACACACATGGGCTGAAAAAGAGTCAAGGCACACAATCAAACGGTCAACAAGCAGAATCTAACAAGGCGGGTGATCGTGGGTGATTAATTTTTTACCACATTGAAAAATAAGAAACTTCACCGTTTCATGTTTTAAGAGTCGAGAAACGGTCGAAAAGGTGACTCTATCTCTTTCAGATTTGACACAAGCGTGAAAGGACAAGCGCTTGGTGATCCTTTCAAATTTAGGGATTCAGATAGGATCAAAATGATTACTCAGGAATACTAGGCAAAGGGTGTACCAAATAACCGTGAACTGCAATATACACCTTGGTTTCAAAATGAAAGAGAAATCAACCAAGGACTTTCCGTACGTGCAGGCAATCTCCCCGAATGTTGTGTCCAGTGTGTCACGGGTATAGGGCGACAAACTCGGCTTCCTATGGATAAAGGATTGAAACCTAGTGGGGTCTCCCTTTATATACGCGACGGTATGGGGAGCACAAGTCCGTACTAGCGTTGTCTAAAGCCAAGAGGCGAATGACAGCTACTAGGTTTAAAGACGCCGGAACATGTCTCTAGCCTAGACCTCTAAATGTGTTTCTTTAGATTTCAATGCTGCCTTAGTGTAAATTGAGTAAATTTTAAAGTTTATCTTCAATTACGTTTCAGTTTTCAGGCCCTAGCGAATGTAATGTCTCAAAATCTCTTAAATGCAATCTATATGCCACAGTATATCATTTCATTCGATGAAAGCTACTTATGAGAGAGTTGAGAGCTTTTCACACAACAACGAAATGAATAGAAAACAACCAATGATACCTCTAATGCAGCTAATGGAAATTAAAAGCTTTTCGTTCAAAGTCACTAATCACTAATAACACCGAAAAGATCTAATTCACATTAACTAGTTCAAAGCAAAAGAGATTTTTTTTAAATTTTTAATATTTCAGAGCAAAATGCACTAAAAAATGAAAACTAATGCAAAGGAAATTCGAGAAATGATGACAAGAGAGAAAAACCAAGCAAATTTCACTCAATGCATACATACAATCAGACCTCAAATCAACCAAAAGTCCCTCAAAGTGAAATAATCCCAAAGATTCAAAATGAGTCGTGTAATCTAGGCCCAAAACGAGACGAAGCGAAATTCGAATGAAGAAGGAAACGATCACTCAAACAACGCAATGAGACAATAGAAAACCACCAAATAAATGCAAAGAAGCAATCATAAGGTTGACTGAAACAAAAGAGACCAAAAACTCCTAAGGAAGGCTCGACAGACAACAACACCTAGATAACCTAGGGCTAAAATGTGAAATCGATGGAAATGGACAAATAGCCAAAGGACGAAGGTAACAGTCAATCAATCCAGGCTCCAAAACACTCAAACAGTGGAAAAATCAAGACCAAACACACAGATCAGGCTTAGGAAGCTCCAAACTGAGCAAACCCTAGCAGCTCACAGGATTGGCGCGACTGTGAGGCTGTAACTAACGCTAGAAAGGAATTGGCGCGGGTGATACACAAGCAACCTGTGCCAATGGGCGCGACTATCAAGCTAAAAAGCGCGCCAGTCGAGTTTCTCAGTCAAAAATAAAAAGAATCAATCCAACAAGCAGAGCAGTGAATTATCAAGTTATCAAAGACCCAAATTCACAAAAAGAACCAGCCCAAAAGAGCTGATCAAGAAAGGAGAATAAAGAATCAACCAAAAAGGCAAGACAATTCTCCAAACGTTCAGTTTACAAACTAAACCAGAGATTGACTGAAGCAGCGTTGATCTACTTCGCAATTGCAGAGCAAAAGCATTTCGAAGGTTATCTGGCCAACTTCAGGCTCCGTCTATAGCTCATAAAACGAACGACAACAAGCTAACGATCCCAGCAGAGTCGCCAATTTGTTGTGGAGGTAAATCCCCTCTGCGGACAGAGGCGATCCCTACTAGCCCAGACCGGGTCTAGCAACAATAAATCACGCTATAGCGCAGGTTCCTAATCGCAAATAAACCAACTAGCGATGAAGGCTTACCTAGAATCCAACGCAGTCGTTGTAGAAGAGGTGGTGCTCTCGTTCCTTAGCCCTGGCAGATCACGATCCCCACGATCTCTGTGATGGGACACCTGCACATGCGAGAAACAAAACAAAAACAAGCGTAAAATCCAGTAGATGCAACTATATGTCAGTCAGAAAGGACATAACTCATCATTATAAAAAATAACAAGAGTGGAACCATAACCAATAGTCGTTCATTAATAATCAATCAAAGGAAAATTACAACCATAGTTCTGACGCTGAATTCTCCTTCGGAGGGGTCGCCAGCAGAACACGTCTCGAAAAGCCTGTCAAGGATGGGACAAAATTCTCTCTTCGGACCTTGATGATAGTCTCCTTGCTTGAAATTGGCCTTAAGGGAATTATGGAGGCTCTTGCAGCATAAGGCTCTTGGGAATTTGGGAACTTTGAAGACTAGCTTGCAATGGAGATGGGCAAGCTTTTATAGATGGAGGAAGGGGAGTTGGGATCCCTATAATTGTGGGATTGGCCCTATCATCAAGGAAGCTTCCATAAGAGGTGGCAAACCACTTCATCTCTATGGAAATCCATAGCCAAACCTCCCAACTCAAGATAGATATCAGTTCCTGGATCAGTTAGGACGAAAATTCCGCCATTTATTTTTAAAAAACACCTCTTAAATTGGCTGGCGCGAGTGCGACTCTGTGACAGAGTGCCAACCGGCGCGGCCTCTTTAAAGTATTTTCCCCATTAGCGCGGGTACTGAACTGCCTGCTCGCGCCAATGCTAAAAGGGCCATTTTTCAGGTTTTTCACAAGGAGATGTCTTTAGGGAAATGAAAGCTCTTATTCAGAGGGATGTCATGAAAGTGGTTTCAAGCCATGTCACTGCTCATAGGTCACAGAATGAGCCCTCCAATGTGCGGGATGGGGATTGCAGGGACGGTGACAAATTACTGTGTAACATTTGTCCAATGTAGGGATGAGTTTGGTGAGCTTGGCTCTCCTTGGGCTTCCAAAGAGTTGGCAAAGTTATCAAGACTCTATCGATGGGCGGGAGAAACTGCCGGATTGGGAGCAACATTGGTCGGATCTAGTGCAAGAGGAGATAATGTGGAGTACCAGGGATGGCTCTTCATCAAAACATGATGATGAAGAGGATTTTTCTTTAGATCCCAAAGTGAGGAAATGGAAGGGGAAGAAATCCCATCCAAAATCCAAGGCTAAAGGCAAGAAGATAGATTTGTCCAAGGTGAAGTGTTTTCACTGTCACCAACATGGGCATCTCGCCACTAACTGCCCATGGAAAAATAAAAACAAGAAGGTTGTTGGATCTGCAGCAGGTGAGGCCCTTGCCTTGCAATTTGAACTTGATTTCTCCTTGATCGCATGCTTGGTTTCAAGTGCAATGGGATCGGTGTGGTATCTTGATAGTGGTGCTTCCTTCCATATGACAAGAGATAAGGAGTTGTTTAGTGACTTGGAGGAGAAAGATATCCAAATTATTATAGAGATGGGCGACGATGGTAGATACAGTGTGACCAGAATTGGAACCATTTCCTTTGAGAGGGAGTCAGATAAACAATTTCTGTTGAAATATGTTATGCATGTTCCAGGTCTGAAGAAGAACTTGTTCTCAGTCGCGATGTTGGAGGACAGAGGTTATGATGTTGTTTTCAGCGAAGGAAAATCTTTCCTGCGACATAAAACAATAGTTCAAACCAAGAGGATAGGGATTTGAGTTAAGAATATCTACAAGCTGGAGGTAGATGGTTGCATTGCAATGGTGGGCAAAGAAGAAGAAGTGGTGAGCTGAAATGAGGGCGAATTATGGCACAAGAGATTGGGCCATCTTCACCATGGCGCCCTGAATATTTTGCAGCAGATTTATACTGGACTTCCCAAGGGTACACTTGTGTAGATATATCAGTGCAAGGGATGTACTATGGGTAACTTTGTGAAGACCACTTTTCATGAAAAGGAGAACTGTGCTTCGGTGATCCTGGAGAGAATTCACACAGACGTGTGTGGACCATTCTCGGTTGCTTCAACAGAAAAACACAGGTGTTATGTTACTTTTGTTGATGACTATTCTCGTAGATGCTAGATCTTATTCATGTAGAAGAAGAATCAAACATTCTCAAAGTTATCTGAGTTTAAATCATTGGTGGAGAAAGATTCGGGGAAGCAAGTGAAGGCTCTGTGGAGCGATAATGGTGGTGAATATATCTCGAATTAATTCAAAGACTTCTGTAGCAAAGAAGGAAATCGAAGAGAAATCATAGCACCTCATAAGCCACAGAAGAATAGGGTCGCAAAGAGGAATAAAAGAATGATCGTGGGTGTTTCACGAGCTATGCTGCATGACCAGGTCCTACCAATGCACTTGTGGGTGGAATCATTCAACACTGTGGTTTATGTGAAAAACCGTTGTCCTCATAGAGTACTTGGCATGAGTACACCTGATGAAGCTTTTACTGGTAAGAAGCTGGATGTTTCTCATTTAGAGATTTTTTGCTCATATGTTTATGTTCATGTGACCAAGAATTCCAAGAAGAAGATAGATCCGACTGCAGATGTTGGGATATTTGCGTGGTACACAGAAACACCCCTTAATTATCGTGTGTATTTTCCAAACAATCGGATGACTGTGGTTCGACAGGATATAAAATTCAATGAGGAGAAAGCCATGAAGTTGTCGCTTGATAGGGAGCTACACTTGCATGTAGAGGAGGAACTACTTGTTCCCAAAGATGAGCCCAATATGTGGATCAGCCACAAGAGGAGGATCATGGAGTGGAGGAGTCCGCTCACGCAGAGCCAAACATCAGAACTGGCAGAAGGCGTACCATAGAAGCTGAGAGGTTGAAGCTTGATGCGGCACAGAATGTAGGAGTCCCTACTTCACAGCGTAGATAGAGATAGTCACCTGACCAATATACTGGATACATGGCTCTCATGAGCAAGTGTATCGTGACAAAGCCATCTTCCTTTGAGGAAGCAGTGCAGGAGCCCACATGGGTAGATGCCATGGTGGAGGAGTATGACTCCATTGTCAGAAACAGTGCTTGGGAGATTGTTCTATTAGCTCCCCGTAATTTTCTAGATCGATTGAGATAAAAATGGACAGGGTAACATCAAACCAAGCTTTGGAATCCAAGGACCTAGCCTTCTTGGATTCGAAGAGGGATCTCTCTAATAGGTGCAAAGATATGAACTTGTTTGCTGATTAGGGTTGATTTTAGGCTAGATGTTAAGTGCAGGGTATTTTGATTGTTTTTGGTTGGGTATGATGCTCAAATAGATTTAGATAGAAAACAAGGAAGATTGTTAAGTCATTGGGAAATGGAGTTAAACAAGGTCATGATGAGTTCATCAATGGTTTAATAGCATCTGCAGGGAAATTTTAACTTGGTCGGTGGATCTTTAAAGTTGTGAAGGATCATGAGATGGACATTAAACTTGAGAACAACAAGCTAATAAAGGGCAGAAACATAATCCTTTATATATTGTAAACTGAGGGATTTAGAAGATTTATAAGCATAGAAAGAGAATCAAAGGCTTAAGAAAAACCTAATCCATTTGATTTCAAACTGAAAATAGATAATCAACCAAGACAACATTCAGATAAACAGAGAAAGGCAGAAAACTTATTTAATCTTTCATGGATTTTATCATTAAGAGCAGAAAAACATTTAAGATGCACAAGTAACTATAACCATAGAAGGAGAGAAAACCCTAACATCCACAGTTCTAGCTATGAAAGTTCCTTGAAACAAATTTAGCTAATTAAAGGCAAAGAGCATGGTTAAGACAGACTTCTTTGACAAACTATAGGCAAAGCTGCTTCAAAAGATGATTCCAAGAAAAGAGTATTTCAGTGGTAACAATATGCAGGGCTAGCCATAAATCATAATTGATACTAACTGATCTAAATCATTCAAGAAATGGAAAAGCCAAAAACTTCTTAGACAACAAGATATGAATTCGCTAACATATCTCAGCAGAAGAAAACATTAAGGTAGTGAAGGAAAAAAATAGATCTAAGGTGCCATTAACAAACATATTTTAGTCTAAATTTTTTGTCCTACTATAGCATAGATGGGTGGAAACATATGAGAAACTTAGAAAACATTAACAAGATAAAAATTCACCATCAACCAGGCCTATGGATCTTGCAAACAGTCCTTCTCCATCAACAAGCAAATCAGATCATGCATAAGCTCAAAGACATCAATTTCTCATCAAAGGCTTCAAGGGACAATGTATTGCTTCAGCATAAGTCATAAACATCCAAAAAAATACATAAGACCCTCATGCTCTATTTATGGAGAAAATGAGGAGGTGGAAACCCTAAAAGGCTTCCAGAAACCCTAATTTAGCCATAAATGTCATAAATGTGCTTAATGACCATGCAAGGACCACGACACATAAGGGATAAGTTAATAAATGAAAAACACCAAAAAGTAACTCCCAAATGAAATCAGGAGCGATTTTCCCAAGAAAATATTAAAAAACCAATTTTTCTTTAATTAGTGTCTTTTGTTAACTTTTTGCCCAAAAATTGTCTCTATGCATAGCGCCATATCAACAAAAAATGGGGTTTGTTGTAGCTGACATTTGGACCCCTTCCCGGCATCGGATTTGGCCTCGTGATGGCTCGTTGGAAATCTTGAAGAGTATAATTTCCAGAAATACTTGATTTGTGCTGAATGGATACCATTTACCTACTCAAAAATACAATCTCCCATGATTGCTCAGCGTGCAGCGCCAGGCCTAAAAAGGAGGCAGAAAGGTCATTTTTGAGGTGTTTCTTGACCTTTTGAGGGGGGGGGGAAATGCTCCAATTGACTTGAAATTTTGTGGGTGGAATATTGGTGACATTAAAAACCAAAAAATGTAAAATTTAGCAACTGAGGATGCCCCAAAAAAGAGCGTAGCCCCTAAGGTGTTGCACTCCTAGGAGTCAAAATTTGGAAAAAAAAAAGTTTCTGGATTTTCTTCAAAATTGGTGTATAAACCCCTCAAGGGATTTTAGACACCTGCTAAGAAGAATTAGCAAAGATATCAAGGCTGTCATGCACTTTGGGCCTTTTTAGCTCTTCTAGCTCTAGGAGGGCTTGCTTCAATTTGGCGTTAGCAAGCATGCTCTTCCTTGCATAGTGTTTGACCATTTTTTTCTGCAAGGCAAGGCCCCTCTTCACCTATTTGAAATGTTTGTGCTCCTGTTTATAATAGTAGATGACCCTTTGTGCCCTTTCAAAATCCTTTTCCTATTCTTGAAGCTGGGTATCCTTTTCTAAGAGGAGCAATTTTGTACTCATCCATTGGTCCTCATTATCACTGTCTAGAGCAACAAAGAGAGGGCCTTGAGAAGCCTTTTTTATCCTTTTTCTCCTCCTAATTGGTGTCTTTTGCTCAACACTCTTCATTTTTTCCTTGCCTTTGTCCAATGCTTTGGTGTTTTGTGAGGAGATGGCCCTTTGCCTTTTAGAGGCAGCAAACACATCCCTTTTCCCTCTGTGATAAGTGTATGAGAGAGGGGCAATAATGGGAGTCTCAAAGGAAATGTTGTCATAATTTTTTCCTTCACTCTGCTCTACATTTTCTGTGCCTTCCTCACTCAGATTATCTTTTTATTCTATGGACTGATTTTTGTCAAGACAGTCATCACAACTTTCATGACTGTCATGACTCTTTCTTGGACTTTCTTGGGCACTTAGATAGTTGTCTTCCTCATCTGGTTGTTCACCTTCTTCATTTTTTTCCTCTTCCTCATCATTTTTATCTTCTTCCTCATCATCATGTTCACTGCTTTCATCCTTGTGGCTGCTTTCACTGATGTTATCTTTGTGGCTGCCATTACTAGTTTCATCTTTGCTTTCTCCTTCATTATTTTGCTCCTCTTGGCCATTGCTGCTTTCTTCTTGGCCACCTTCCTCTCCTTCATCTTCTTCTTCATCTACATCATCTTCTTTTTCAATGCTTTCCACATGATCATCACTACTTTCTTCATGATCATGGTTGCTTTCTTCATGGCCACCACTACTTTCTTCATGGCTACCACTGCTTTCTTCAGGGCTACTTCCCTCCTCTTCATCATTTTCTTCATTTTCATCCTCTTCTTCTTTTTCATCATATTCTTCTTCACTGTTCTCTCCTTGTCCATCATTATCTGTCTCATCGTCTTCCTCACTGTTGCCTCCTATTTGCTCTTCACTAGGGCTACTGTCAGCCCCTTCACCTGGTAATTTAAGGGAGGAGGTAATAGGCGAAATTATTTGTGGGGAAGACACATGGGGAGATTATGAATGTGTGGAGGTAGATGGTTGTGAAGTGGAAGGTAAGTTCTGTTGTATGAAGGACCAGGGATCTGCAAACACATCATGTGAGATGAAGGTCTCCCAAGATATACCTTGTTTCTCTAGCTGTTATAGGACAATCATCTTGATCAAGGAGTGATGAAAGAGGCTAGGCATTTAGTGGTCATAACTTTTCCTCTTGACAGTGGAGGCAATTTTATCGATACTCCGGAAAAGTTAATAAGGTAGGTTCATCATCTTAAATCTAGTAAAATGCATCAGCAACCTGATATGATATGAATAGAGCCGGGAGTATCTTCCCTCACTTGTGAAAAAATTGATAATATTCCTCATTAATGCTGCATACCTCTCTATCAAATAAGAAAAAGGAAAAACAGCCTTGCAATTTTGTTGATAGGTGGGTTTCAAATAAGCCCCATAATAACCCAAATGCAACTTCCTTTGTTTGAACCAAAGCTCACTAATGTCTGTTATACCGGTTGCCTTGGAAATTATTTTAGATGAAAGCTCAAATTGGACCCTTGCTAGATTAACTTGGTGGTTTTGTAGGCTACAGGAAAATAATCTAGTCAAGTCTGGATGACTGTTGACTTGCTTGACCTTCTCACAAAAATTGTAGCACCCTACATCCTGGAAGCATGAAAGGATCATAGGAGAGGAAGTGATTGGAGTGGTGTCTAGGGGCTCAAATATTTTAGCTTTTCATCCATGATGTTTTGGCTGGTTGGGAGTGTGACTCTCATCACCACTGGTGTGACTATCTCTCTCTGACATGATGGTTGGTCCAAAACAACAAAATAACCCTTGGGTTTTTCTTGAGGGTGTTTGGAGTAAAACAAGTGGTGTACGTAAACTCTTTTCAAAAAGGAAAGCTAAGGTGAAGACAACTTTCAAAGCTTGTACTTGGTGGTGGAGGTCAGTGTTATAGTCACTCAGTCCCCTCTTTGCATTCAAAACCAAATTTTCTTACAAACCCTAGTTCAAAGACATAACAATTTATTTTTGCATAGTCTAGGGTTTGGTCAAATTTTGAATATGGATGACCTCTTTGATTTTAGGCAAATAATGATTTGGAGGAGGAAAAAGGGTTTACCAACCTTGTATTAGCTTGCAGAAGTTTTAGAGGCCGAAAATTTTGATTCTTGAAAGTCTTTGGAAAAATCTGCAGAGTGCTGCCAGGAGCGCAGCGCCTGCGCACAGCGTCGGGCTAGTCGAGCTGTCAGAGTGTAGCGCTGGGCAGAATAGGTAGTCTCCCGGGCACCCGTTGTATTTTATGGGCCAGTGCGTAGGCCATGCTGTGAGCGTGTATTGCAGTGTAACTTTACACTGCCCAGCTCGCCTCTGTGCGTAGCACCGGAGGCCAGGGGTGTAGCGCTAGCTTCAGCGCGTAGCACCAGCCAATTTTCACAGTTTGCCTGAAAAAATGTTGTAACTCTCCTCCAATGGTTTGTTTCTCCTTTCAAAGTGGAAAATGGTGCGGGGGGGAATTATAAGGGTCCCTTTATAGCTTTTTTGAAAATAAATTAAAAGGGAAAACCCACTTTTGTAAAGTTCATGTTTCCCCAAAATGCTTCTTAAGCCATTTATGTTAATGATTTATGTTCCATGTTGATTTTAAGGAAAAAACTCTATTTTTGCCTCTTTGGTGAGATGAGACTCTGCATACTGATACTCGTTATCCCTTTCCTTTAGTGTATATGACCTAATGTTATCCTTGGAAGTAACCTCGGGGAGGTGACTTCTGCCTTTGTGGTGTTTGTGGTGATTTTCTTATTTGTCACCATTGTTTTATGACTAACAAAAACATCCCTTCTCTCCTTGAACACAGGCCCTTTGATGATCATTATTTTCACTGATTTACCATAAACTCATGGTGTTTCTGTTTGAATTAATTTTTTTGTGTCTTCTTATCAAAAATTGGCTTTAAGAACTCTTTCAAATGTACTTCCCCTTTTTTTTTCCATCTCTGCTTCAGATTACTCGTCAAGGTATTTTTGCAGAAAGGTTTGGAGGTGATAGTTTATCCTTTGTATGTTTAGGTGCTGAAACAAAAGATTTCTTTTGGAGGTCCCTTTGACATCCCCTCTGCTTGTTTATGAAGGAGACTTTTTATTCCATTACCTTGCCTTTTTGCTAACCTGATGTCCTTTTGACTACTCTTTGCAAAGATGTGAGCAAAGAGCAACTGTCTCCTTGCAAGAGTCATGTCTTTAGGCATAAAAAGTTCCTTGACTAATCTCTTTGGTGAATCTAGGACAAAGTGACTTGTCCCCTTCTTTTGAATATGTTTCCTTTATATATACGAAGGAACAGAATCTATATGGCACCAAATCCATCCTAAGATTTTGTGAAACCCTAGGTGATCTAGTGGAGGCCTTCTTGGACTTGGTTTTTTGGGCTGGGATAGACTAGACTTAGGGTTTACAAGTGTAAGACAAGGTCCATGCCAAGCTTTGTGTATTTGTGGGCCTAAGATGCAACACACATACTTGACTATCTAAAGGCTTTGTAAGGACACCCAGTTTTTGAGAGTTGCTAAAGGAGGCACAACAAAGCTTCTCTGTTTGGCAGGTTTAGGAGGTGGTGGGGAATTGTGTAGGTAAGAAAAAATAGAGTTTTTTGAGCCAAGGAGACAAGTTAGGTTAAAAAATGAATGGCTTGAGCCCCTGATGGGTCTTCCGGGAGTAGTGGGCCAGTCATGACTAGATAGGATAACAACATAGTGGAAATTCTACCTTGAAGATAATGAAGGCAGTGAGATTTCTAGAACTCACAATGTTCTATAAACTTTGTTTCTAGAAATATTAGGGTAATCATTTAGTCATCACCACAGCAAAATTTATTGATGACTAACAGTGGATCCACTTGGGGAGGGCAGCTCCTTTTTAGGAGGTGTCCAGAACTTCATATTTCTGGCTTATGAAGACTAGTGCCTTATCCATTGGGCAGATTTTTACCTCTTTCACTCGCTAATGCTTGCTTGAAGCTATGATCTTAATAATCTAAAAAACATGATTAACATCAACATCATCTCTACCTACACAACCTACTTTCCTAACATTTTTTTTTTCTTCCTTGGGTGCATTTGAACTGGCAAACCCTTGACATTTTCTTCTTTTGAAACCAAAACAGATTATCTACTTCTACTCTTATCACTTCCAAGAGTTCATATTAGAATAGTGAACTCTTCTTATTTTCTACCTACACTACTCATTTGTCAAGATTTAGTTGTTTGAAAAACCTTATTCACTAATCCTGAAAACAAAAATTGAAAAACATAGACAAATCAGGATTAAGCAATCTGATTTGCTATGATCTATGGCGTTATGTACAAGTTTCACATAGAATTTATTAGCAGACAAGTAAAACAAAATACTGAAGGTTTAAGATCTGAAAGCATAATAAACATCCTTCTTTCTTTCTTTGGCTCAAGTTTTAATCCTTTTAGAGCCATTGTCCTTCCATCCTAATCTATTCTATTTGATAAACCAATATTATATGGTCTTTTGAAAAGTTCTTTCTTTCACTAGCCTATCAGAAAAATAAATTAAAACATGTTTCAGCCATGATTTAGATTAGATAACTGAACAAGACTTCTCTTTTTAGAAATAAGTAGTGGCATTTAGACTTGCACACTTTCAGCAACTTTATTCTTTAGGTATGGGGTTGTACCTTTCTTTCAACTCCTACCCTCTTTTTCCCTTTTCTATTTTTTTGGGTTTTTTGTCTTTACATCCTTTCATCAAACAGTGGTATGTACAATGAATGAGAAAATTAAACTAATTTTATTGGAAAAATTAATGTTTAAGAATCCTCCCATTTACAGGACCTCCAAACATTTCAGTTCCATCAAGTTCCTGCAAAAAGAAAGCATTGTTGCCTCTAGCTGACTGAATGATGTAAGGACCTTTCCATAGATTTTCAAACTTACCATGTTTTCCCTTGTCTTCCCTTCTTGAATCCCATCTCAGAACCTTGTCTCCAATCTGGAAATCATTTTCTTTGGTTCTCCTATCAAAGATTTTCTTGATATTGTCCTGAATGGCCTGTGTCCTTTTGTAATCTTCTTCCCTTGACTGCTGCAAATGAATGGTTTGGTTCAGCCTTCTCTGCATGTCGTTTTCGTCTGATTGTACTTCTTGAAGAAGCTTCATGACTGGAACTCCCAAAGAGGTGGGAAAAACTACATCCATGCCATACACTAGTTGATAGGGTTACATACCAATAGATTTCTTGGTGGTTAGTCTATCAGCCCATAGTGCATGCACTATTTTTATATGCCATGCTTTTTTATTTTTTTCTAAGAGCTTCTTAATGATGTTTACCAAGCTCTTGTTAGAGGACTCAGCTAGTCCATTACCTTGTGGGTAATAATCAGTGGAGTGACCTAGGGTGATGTGATATTTATAGCAAAATTCTACCATTTTTTTAGATGTAAAGGCAGCAGCATTATCGATGATGATCTTCTTACGACAACCAAACCTAGATAGGATGTTGGTTTCAAGGAATTTGATGATGACTGAGTCAGTGGCATTTCTAGATGGGATGGCTTCTATCCAATTGGTGAAATAATCAGTGGCAGTGAGGATCCACTTATGTTGGGCAGATGAAGTAGGATGGATCTCTCCTATGAAGTCCAAACCCCACTGCTGAAAAGGGGCTTCAACACTAATGGGGTGCAAGGGTAAAGGTAGGGGCTTTCTCTTGCCATCAAAGATTTGGCACTTATGGAAATTCATGACTAGTTTGTGAGTATCGGAAAATAGGGTAGGCCAATAGTAGCCAGCTCTAAGGATATTGTTGGTTGTGGTTTTCCAATAGAGGTGACCCCCACATTCTCCCTCATGTAATTCACACATGATTTTCTCTACATCATCTTCAAGAAAACATTTAAGCAACAAACTAGCAAAACTTTTCCAGTACAATACTCAATCTAGAATGCAAAAGTTTAATGCTTTTTTTTTAATAATCTTGCTTTGGTTTTTGACAAAGAAGGGGGAGCATTGAGATACAGAATCACATAAGTAATATCAGCATACCAAGATGAATTTAAAAACATTTCTTCAATGTATGGTGCTGTACTTTCTTCCGTGTCTTCTAACATACCAACCATATTCATGTCTAAAGCTTGGAAATTTGATTCAGCCATAAGTTTTGCTATTCCTTGTCCTTTAATCAATTTAGTGGGTCTGATTTCTAAGTCATATTCTAAAATAGTAGCAATCCACTTGCCCCTTTTTCCATTGGGGTCTTGATTAATTATATCTTTGACAACTATGTTTGGGACAAAGGCTATGATATGTGAATGCAAAATATAAACTCTAAAATCCTTCAAAGCTTTGATTAAGGCAAAGGCTTGTTTCTCCATAATGTTATAATTTAGAGGGGCATCCCTTAAGGCTTTCTTGAAGAAAGCTATGGGTTGCTCTTGCCCCGTGATGTTCTTTTGCAACAATACTGCTACCACAGTATGTTCAGAGGAAAAGGAGAAAATGTAAAAGTCTTTGATGAATTCAGGGCTTATTAAGACTGTTGAAAATGCAACAAGATGATGGAGCTTAGTGAAATGAAGTCGCCTTCACTAAGTGGGCCCGCAGGCAAATTCTGGCGCAAAATCTATTTTTAGACTATGTCTATTTTTAGACATATGGAGCATGGTCTGGGGATTGCAGTATGAGATTCTTGGAGCATTGGTCATGTTGGTAAAAATAGATGGGACTCTATTTTTTTGTACCTATAGGTCGAAGTCTATTTTTAGACTGCCTCTCCTTAAAATAGGGAAGTCAAATATTATTTACCCTTAATAATATTTAGACTATAAACTTCAGTTTACTCTCTTGGAGCACTTTAGTTCAAGCCTTGGAAGTGGCTCATGCATCTAACAGAGGAATTACGCTATTCCCAAGGGTTTGATGGCATCATGCATGGTTGACTTCAGTTAGGACTTCAGTGGCAGAAGTTTGGTGGAGTTAATGAGACAGCTAGTGGAGTTGTGTTCTGTTTATTTTAGTTGAACTGGTTGAGATTAATTTAACTAGCTAATCAATTAGTTATGAGTGGAATGAATTAAATATTATTTAATTAATTAATTAGTAACTCATTATTCAACTCAAGAACACATCAGTTCACTACAGTGCACGATCAGTTCAGTGGAGACCAGTGAAAGAGATAGATGAAAGGGTGGAGTTAGCTATCAGTGGCGACATCAGTTGTGCATGAGATTTGCACCACACTTGGAGGAATTTCCCATGATGATTGTGCTGTCAAGCCAAGGAGATTCGAACCTTGGATCTCTATATAGACATGCCATGATTGCGCAATAGAGGCAAGGCAATTAGTGGTGAGTTTTGAACCAGTAACCTATTCAAAACCAAGCTAGTTTGTGTGTAACTTTATGAGAAAGTACTGAGTACTTGTGAGGAGTATTGTACTAAGTTTGTTACATGATTTCTCCATTATAATATACACAATAGATGCGGGGTTTTCAGCTATAAGCTTTCCCCATACATACTGTGTTAATGTGTATGATGATTTGATGTGTTATCGCTTGATTTTATTTCCGCATGTTTGATGATCCGAGTGGAAGAGATTATGTGTTGCATATAAATTCGAATTGTATGTGATCAGGATAGTCTCGGTGGATAATTAATCATTATTCAGCAAATTTATACATGGTATCGGAGCTATTGAAGCAGAGATTGATCATCACAGTGATTACAAACTTATTTCGGTAGACAGAGTCTGCATGCGGGCCAGGTAGCCTCTGGATCCATCCTTTCTTTGAAAGGTGATATATCCAGTAAATTCCCTTTGCAGTCGATCTATGTGCTAGAAATAATTTGTTCTCACAGATCTAGAGCGGTTGAGCTTTGAGGTGGAATTCGAATTTTGCAGCAGTTTTGTTTTCTTGGTGCCAGTGTTGAAAATGTCTTTCAACGGTTTGCGACTCGAATATGCTCTTGAAGGCAGTTCGAATTATGTTGCATGGAAGGATCGTATGGAGGCAGTATTAGAAGATAATGGTCTGAAGGAGTTCGTAGATACGGATGTCCAAAATCCCACTGATCCTGCTGAAGTCGAAGCATGGCAAAAGAAGATGGCGAAATGTCGAAGGATCCTGTTGGAGGGCGTCAAGGATCATATTGTATCCATCCTGCATGGAAAGGCTTCTCCATATTTAATGTGGAAAGATTTGATGGATCTATTCCAGAGTAAGAGCGACCAAAGGAAGCTGGCGCTCAAAGATAAGCTCAGGAACATCAAGATGGAGAAGGGTGACAGTATCGCCAAATACCTCACGAAGTTCACTCAATGCAGAGATGAGCTGGGAAGTGTGGGGGTGACTATCGAAGACGAGGACATGGTCGACCTGGCTCTCCTTGGTCTTCCGAAGGCTTGGCACTCATATCAAGATAGTGTCAATGGTCGAGAGAAGCTGCCGGGATGGGAGCGCCTTTGGGCGGATCTCATGCAGGAGGAGATAAGGCGGACTACTCGAGATGGATCTTCATCAAAGGGAGCTGATGAAGAAAACTGCGCTTTGGTTGCCAAAGCAAAGAAGGGGAAGGGTAAGAAAACCTCTCATTCCGGTGCAAAGGGCAAGAAGCAGGATATGGCGAAATTGAAGTGTTTTCACTGCCATGATCACGGACATTATGCTACCAATTGTCCAAAGAAGAAGAAGAAAAAGCAAGCGGGAAGATCTGCAGATGGAGAAGCTTTGGCTTCACAGTTCGAGCTTGACTTTTCACTGATCGCATGCTTGGTTTCAAGTGTGATGGGATCATTATGGTTCTTGGACAGCGGTGCGTCATTTCATATGACGGGAGATCGGGATTTGTTCTTAGATCTGGAGGACAAATATTTGGGTGTGCACATCGAGATGGGCGATGATGGTAGATACAGTGCGACTGGTATCGGTACCATATCCTTTCAGAGGGAGTCTGGTAAGCCCTTTGTATTGAAGGATGTCATGCATGTACCTGGATTGAAGAAGAACTTGATCTCTGTGGCGATGTTGGAGGATAAGGGGTATGATGTGGTCTTCAGCTAAGGAAAAGCCTTCCTGCGCAGTAAGACTACTGGAGAGACCCGGAAGATAGGGGTTCGAACCAAGAACCTTTATCAGTTGCAGGTAGATGGCTGCGCAGCAATGGCATGCAAGGCGGGAGAAGTGGTGAGCCGGGATGATGAGGGCGAACTGTGGCACAAGATATTGGGCCACCTTCACCATGGAGCTTTGAAGATCCTGCAGCAGATTTCTACTGGGCTTCCTAAGGGCACTCTTGCGCAGTCAGATCAGTGCAAGGGGTGTACTTTAGGGAAGTATGTGAAAGCCACCTTTCACGAGAAGGATAGTCGCGCCACGACGATCCTTGAGAGAGTTCACACAGACATGTGTGGTCCTTTCTCAGTTTCTTCGACAGCAAAGCACAAGTATTATGTGATCTTTGTTGATGATTTCTCTCGAAAGTGCTGGATCTTCTTCATGCCGAAGAAGAGCGATACATTCGCGAAGTTCTGTGAGTTTAAAGCACTGGTCGAGAAGGAGTCGGGGAAGAAGGTGATTGCTCGAAGGAGTGATAACGGTGGTGAATTCATCTCGGCTGAATTCAAGGAGTTCTGCAGCGCAGAAGGGATTCGGAGAGAGCTCATCGCACCCCATAACCCACAGCAGAACGGGGTGGCTGAGCGGAAGAACAGAACGATCGTGGGTGCTGCACGGGCGATGTTGCATGATCAGGGCCTACCCCTTCACTTGTGCGCTGAGGCATGCAATACAGCAGTGTATGTGCAGAACCGTTGTCCTCACAAGGTTCTTGGCATGAGTACACCGGAGGAGGCTTATTCTGGCAAGAGGCCTGATATTTCCCATTTTCGGATTTTTGGTTCTCCTGTCTACACGCATGTGACGAAGGATGCGAGAAGGAAGCTGGATCCAACTGCTGAGGTTTGAATATTTGTGGGGTACATTGATACAACTCACAACTACCGGGTGTATTTGTTAGACAGTCGAAAGACTGTTGTGCGACGGGATATAAAATTTCAGGAGGAGAAAGCCATGCAGTGTTCGCTTGAGAGGGAGCTACACTTGCATGCAGATGAGGAGCTGTCAGTTCCTAAGGAGGAGCTTCTGGTTGTGGATCATCCATAAGAGGAAGTTCAGGAGGTGGAAGAAACCACCCATGCACCGCCAACCATCAGAGGGCGCATGCGCACTACAGAAGCTGAGCGACTGGCTCGAGATGCAGAGAAGGTTGTAGGACCACCTACAGCACAGCGCAGACAGAGGCAGTCACCAGATCGGTACACTGGATACATGGCTCTTGTGAGTCAATGTGTCATGACGAAGCCATCCTCTTTTGAGGAAGCTGTGGAGGAACCCGCATGGGTTGATGCCATGATCGAAGAATATGATTCGATCGTCAGGAACAGTGCATGGGAGATTGTCCCAAGACCGGTGGGGAAATCAATGGTGGGTTCGCGATGGATCTACAAAGTGAAGCAGGCGGTTGACGGGAGTGTGGAGAAGTACAAGGCGAGATTTGTCGCCCGTGGCTTTTCACAGATCGAGGGGATCGATTATGAGGAGACCTTTGCACCTGTCGCAAGGTACTCTTCCATACGGACGATCCTTGCTCTCTCAGCGCAGATGGGGTGGCACATTCATCGGATGGATGTGAAGACTGCGTTCCTCAATGGAGTTATTGAGGAAGAGGTGTACATAGAGCAGCCTGAAGGTTTTGAGATCTTCAGCAGTGAGTCGCATGTGTGCCGACTCAAGAGAGCACTGTATGGGCTGAAGCAAGCACCTCGTGCTTGGTACCCTCGGATAGACAGCTACTTCACCGGGCTTGGATTCTCCAAGAGTGAGGCGGATCCAAACCTGTACCAGATTGTGGTGGAGGGGAAGCTGTTGATCATCGTACTGTATGTAGATGATCTGATTTTGACTGGCGACGAGCAGTTGATACTTTCATGCAAGGAGGATCTTGCACGAGAGTTTGAGATGAAGGACCTGGGCATCCTTCATTATTTCCCGGGATTGGAGATTTGGCAGCGCAGTGGAGGACTGTTTGTTTCTCAGGGCAAGTATGCCCGGGAGATTCTGGAGAGGTTCAACATGCAAGGCTGCAAGCCTGTTGACACTCCTCTTCCTGGTGGTTGGAGGAAGGAGGATTCTACTTCAGCGGAGGTAGTGGATGCCACTGTCTATCGACAGTTGGTGGGGTCGCTTATGTATCTGGTCAATACACGACCCGATATATGCTATGCTGTTAACCAGCTTTTGCAAGCTATGGTTAAGCCTACCAAGCTCTTTTGGAAGGCAGGCAAGCATGTATTGCGTTATCTTAGTGGCACATCGGGATATGGTCTATGGTACAGACAGGAGGATGGAGCGAAGCTTTCTGGCTTCACTGATGCAGATTGGGCAAGGAGCCCAACGGACCGGAAGAGCACATCTGGAGGAGTTTTCAGCATTGGGTCGACAGCAGTTTCCTGGTACAGCAGGAAGCAGAGATCCGTGGCACTCAGTTCAGCAGAGGCCGAGTACATGGCAGCTAGCTTGGCTGCATACGAGGCTATTTGGATGAGGAAGATCCTCGCAGGATTGTTCAGGTTGCATTTGGAGCCTACAGTGATCTACTGTGATAACCAGAGTTGCATTAAACTCTCGGCCAATCCAGTATTTCATGATAGGTCCAAACACATCGACATCAAGTACCATCATATCAGAGATTGTGTTCAGCGGAGAATCATGATGCTTTCATATGTTCCCACGGAGGATCAGGATGCCGACATCCTGACGAAGGCGCTCACCAGGAGTAAGTTCGAATTCCACAGAGGCAGGATAGGGGTTGCAGATAATCCATATCTTGCTGAGAGGGAGTGTTGAAAATGCAGCAAGATGATGGAGCTTAGTGAAATGAAGTCGCCTTCACTAAGTGGGCCCGCAGGCAAATTCTGGCGCAAAATCTATTTTTAGACTATGTCTATTTTTAGACATATGGAGCATGGTCCAGGGATTGCAGTATGAGATTCTTGGAGCATTGGTCATGTTGGTAAAAATAGATGGGACTCTATTTTTTGGACCTATAGGTCGAAGTCTATTTTTAGATTGCCTCTCCTTAAAATAGGGAAGTCAAATATTATTTACCCTTAATAATATTTGGACTATAAACTTCAGTTTACTCTCTTGGAGCACTTCAGTTCGAGCTACAGAAGTGGCTCATGCATCTGACAGAGGAATTATGCTATTCCCAAGGTTTTGATGGCATCATGCATGGTTGACTTCAGTTGGACTTCAGTGGCAGAAGTTTGGAGGAGTTAATGAGACAGATAGTGGAGTTGTGTTCTGTTTATTTTAGTTGAACTGATTGAGATTAGTTTAATTAGCTAATCAGTTAGTTATGAGTGGAGTGAATTAAATATTATTTAATTCATTAATTAGTAACTCATTATTCAACTCAAGAACACATCAGTTCACTACGGTGCATGATCAGTTCAGTGGAGACCAGTGAAAGAGGTAGATGAAAGGGTGGAGTTAGCTATCAGTGGCGACATCAGTTGTGCATGAGATTTGCACCACACTTGGAGGAATTACCCATGATGATTGCGCTGTCAAGCCAAGGAGATTCGAACCTTGGATCTCTATATAGACAGGCCTGGATTGCGCAATAGAGGCAAGGCAATTGGCGGTGAGTTTTGAACCAGTAACCTGTTCAAAACTGAGCTAGTTTGTGTGTAACCTTATGAGAAAGTACTGAGTACTTGTGAGGAGTATTGTACTGAGTTTGTTACATGATTTCTCCATAATAATATACACAATAGCTGCGGGGTTTTCAGCTATAAGCTTTCCCCATACATACTGTGTTAATGTGTATGATGATTTGATGTGTTATGGCTTGATTTTATTTCCACATGTTTGATGATCTGAGTGGAAGAGATTATGTGTTGCATATAAATTCGAATTGTATGTGATCAAGATAGTCTCGGTGGATAATTAATCATTATTCAGCAAATTTCTACAAAGACTGGTGTTTGTGTGAGTGCTTGTTTTAATAGCTCAAAATATTTTTTTGCTTCCATATTCCACTTCACTCCTACTTCCCTTTTTAACATATTTGTGATATTTCTTAGGAGCTCAGAAAGGTTAGGGATGAATCTTCTTAGGAAGTTAATCTTTCCAATGAAAGATTGCAGCTCTTTAATGTTTCTAGGATGGTTGATTTGTAAGATGCCTTCAATTCTTTTGGGATCTATCTTGATTCTCTCCTTAGAGATGATGTGACCTAAGATTTTTCCTTTCTGAAGGCCAAACAAATTTTTCTTAGGATTTAGGGACAGACCATACTTTCTACATTTTTCAAACACTTTTCTCAAGTGGACTAAGTGTTCCTCATCAGTCTTAGAGTAGACAGTGATGTCATCAAGATATATGACTATGAAGTAACCTATGTCTTCTGAAAAAGCTATGTCCATTTCCCTTTGGAAATTAGCCTCTGCATTCATTAAACCGAATGGCATTTTAACGTACATGAATGTACCCCAAGGTGTAGTGAAAGTAGTTTTGAGTTGGTCACTTGGAAAGACTAGAACTTGTTTATAACCTGAGAAGCCGTCTAGTAATGAGATTCTCTGTGAGCCAACTACTTTTTGGAGTATGTGATCCATTTTTGGCAAGGGGTAATTGTCTTTCAAAGAGGCTTTGTTCAAATTTCTGAACTCAATACAAAGCCTAATTTCCCTGGTCTTCTTGCTAACTGACACAAGGTTGGACACCCATTCTGAGTATCGGACAGGGACTATGATCCCGGCATCGTACATATTTTTTATTTCTTTCTCAACTGAGGGTAACAAGAGGGGTTTTATTCTTCTCAACTTTTGTTTAAATGGTTTCTGATTTTCCTTGAGAGAAATTTTATGTTGGATGATTTTGGTGTCATAGGATTTCAAGTCTTCATACCCCCAAGAAAACACATCTTTAAATTCTCTAAAAAGCTCAATGTATTTCTGTTTTGTGTGAGATGGGAGAGTTTTTGATAGCTTGATTATTTTGGGCTCTTTCATCCCTCCAATGTTACACTCTTCTATATTTGTTTCAGTGGATTCCATCTTAGGTTTTTTAGCTACATCATTAAAATCAAACAGCTCTTCTAGTGGTGTAAGGCCCCTTGGTAAGGTGTCATCTTTGTACTGCAAAATTTCAAGTTCTCTTTGATATGATTTATCAAATAATTATGCAACACAAGGGTTTTGAAGGTGTTTTATATCATCATCAAAGGGAAACTCTATTTTGGGAGTTTCATTGTCAGCAGATTTGTTTCTTTCAAATCTCAAACTCTGTTTTGTGCTTGCAAAGTCATTTCTGGATTGCAGAAAATCATCTATTTGGTCATCATTGTCAAACACTTTCCAATGGTTCAATTTGTCTAGTACAGTAGGCCTGTTCTTTATTTTGATGAGGCATTGATTATTTTCATAAGGTAAAGAGCAATTACTAGCAGCAAAGGCAAGCTCATTGGCAAGGCAGTTTTGGGCCGTAGGGATGAAAGTGAGCTCATATTTCTCAAAGGTTTTGAGAAGGTCTAGGGAATAATTTCTATATTCCATTAGCCTAGGGTTCTTGGCTGAATATTCTCCCTTAATTTGATTTATGATCAGTTATGAATCTCCTTGAACCAAGATTTTCTTAGCTTTGAGGTTTTTGAGTAGGTGTAAACCAATAAGGAGGGCCTCATATTTTGCAACGTTGTTGGTGCATTGGAAATCCATCCTATAGGAATGGCCTTCATTTGTGTTGTGTAACCAAACCCCTGCTCCTGAACCAGCCTTACCACAAGAGCCATCAAATATTATATGCCAAAGGGTGTCAATTTCAGTTTTTTCAATGTTCTGCATTTCAGGGATGCTAGAGTTTGGGGTGTCATTTTCTTCGTTAGAGGATTGGCTTGGTTGTTTTGAGGGGCTTAGTTCTTTCTCCTTGTCATTTATTTGTTCATCTATGTCATTTTAATTATACAGGATGAAGGAGTCAAGGTCTTAGTGCATGAAATAAACCGGTGTGTTATTTGGCCTATCTATGTTACTCACCATGTATTTCATGTGGGATTCCCAGTATAATCTCCTTGTTTGATTAAAAACTAGGATGGTGGCATAAGTCATGTTCATTTGAAGGCTTCCCTAGAGTTTGTCCCCCCATGATCTAGATAAAAGCATGCCATACTTTGGGGGGATGTCAGCCACACCTATATCCATGACTAGACTCTTAGCGGGGATTTGTGCCAGATTGACACACAGATCCTTGATTAGGCCTAGACACTTGACCCTAATGGAATCAAAAGAGTAAAAGTCTTTGTAGGGCTTTGTGATCTCTAAACCCAATCTCTCCATCACAACCTTTGGCATGAGGTTGTGTGAGGCACCGGATTCTTACATAGCATTATGCAGAATTTTGTCATGTATGTTCAAACTTATATAGAAAGGAGGGACAGCTCCTTCTTGATATTTTCCCTCTACTTCAGGACCAACCAAAAATTCTGGTTTATCATCAGTTAAGTTTAAAGCATCGGTATCATTCCCTATATTTAACACTTTGAAAATCTGGGATCTATATACCTCTTGGGTTACCAGCTCAGTGAAGGGTATGGTTATCTTGATTTTGGCAATATACCCCTCAAAACTGAAAGGTGTAGGTGTCTTTATTGCATTTACATCAGTTTTATCAGCCATGAACTTTTCTTCATTTTTAATTTACTGATTCTGATTTGGTGGTTTTCATAGCAGTATTTTTTCAAGGCCACTAGTTGAAGTACTAGGGTAGCTTGAATCTTTACTAGGTTGACTAGTATTTGGCTTGTTTAGTTCAGTTTTCTTAGCCATAGTATTTTTGTTTTTTGTTGTCTTTTTAGGGATAGATTCAAAGGTTTTTCTAACAGCAGTGTTTGGCTGATTTGTTTTAGGAATATCTTGACTCTTTTTTCTCCTAAGGTCATACTGCGTATGGACTTCCATTATGGAATTCTCAAATCCTAATCTATAGTCTTCAGAATTTTCATATGATTTCTCATCTGGTTTTGAAGAAAACATCCTTTGTTATTCTTCGGTAAGGAATGTGTTATCCTCATCATCTGAACCTATAACATTTACATGGTCATCTTCCAACTGCTCAGGCTCTCTTTCTTCTTCATCTACATAGTTGTCTTGGAAAGGGGGTCTGATTTGTTTTTCAATCTCTCTTTCTCTGACTTGAGGGGGGTCTCTTCTAATATTTTTATTTCTATTCTTGTTTTGAAGATTGGCTTGATTTTCCCTAGGAGGTTTTCTCTCATTCAAACTGAATTTTTCCATCATCCTCTCCATTGTCCTAACTATGGAGTCAAGTTTGGTGTCGGAAGAGGAGGGTGTAGGTGTTGTGTCATCTTTATAAGTCACCCTTTTTTCTGATCTCATCCTAGCCCTTTTCTCAATCAAATTGGCCTCTACACTCACATCCCCCTTTTGCATGTCTTCTAGAGTTAGGTAATCTCTCTCCCTTAGTTGATAGGCCATATCAGTATCAAAGCCTTCGGGATATTTCACCAAGGCAAAGCCTTATGGAGGTTTTATGTGAGGTGGGAGAGCATTGTAAACACTGTTAAACCTAGTGGAGTAGTCATGAACACTTTCTCCCAAATTTCTTTTAAGATTGTTATACTTGGACAAAATTTGAAGGGGGTTCTTATTGATTTCCCATTTGTTCACAAAGGTTTGGTAGAGAGTAGGTAGATCATGAATGTTGTTGGGAGGTAAGTCTTTAAACCATTTCTTGGGTTCTCCCCCTAGGCTCTGAGCAAAAATCCTCATTTTTATGGTTTCTTCTTCTATCTCCATGTAGTCAAAAGCATCATTAATTATATCTACATGTTTTCTAGTAGTGATGGATTCAGTCCCTAAGAAGTGAGGGATTTTGGACTGATAGTCATTTGGAAAAGGTAATAGTGGTTGTTGTAGAGCCAGTGGAGCATACTAGGCTACTATGATGGGAGGAAAAAGGAAATAAGGGCTTATTTACAAAGGGAGTATTTGTGAGAGGTCGAGTGGGATGGGGTGGGGTGGTTTGCACAGTGGTGGTATGGATGGGTGTAGCTAAGGTACTTGGACTGGAGAACTGATTCTGAGTGGATTTGAGGTGGAAAGAGTTGAAGTGGTGGAGAAGCTGAAAATCAAGTGGAGTGGAAGGAGAAGCTTCTCTACTGGAGCTTTGCTGCAAATCTATGGGCTCAAAGTCAGCTTGGTCAACCCTATTTTGTGACTTGGTCCTGAATAGGTTCTTGGTATGGTGCAAGTCAAACTGAGGATCTTGTGAAATTGTAAGGTTTTCTGGTGCAGAACTTGCTCTATGAATGTTCTTAACAGTGGGTGAGTTTCCAGCTTTAGAATTTTTCCACAAAATCTTTTCTGGGTCATCAACTACGGTAGGAGGATTTGGGTCTAGGTGTGATCTGGTATTGATCCTTCATGAAGCCATATCTCTTTACTCACACAAGTTATAACTAGGCCTTAAAAATTGTTTTGGACTGATTTGACACAATCCTAGAACAACCTATTGGACTATTGAGATGAAAAAGGCCTACTGGAGGCTAGTGGAGTCGCCAAGTGGATTCTTTTGAAATTTTGAAGATATGTTTACAATGGTCCACCACCAAATTCTTGATAAAAATCAATCTAGGGAGTAATTTTGGGTTTTTTAGTTTCTTTATGCAGCCTTAAGGTTAATGAGTATCCCCTAGCTGAGCCATCATCTTGCTAGGATGGTGAAGCAATTAGTTTCTACTCTTGGCTATGGGTTGGTTTTTAAGTCAAACTAGGGATGTATATGAGTCTATAAGACTTTGTCAGGCTACTATGAACTTCGTCCCACCGTGATCACCATTATGTTAGCTCCCCATAATTTTCTAGATTGATTGAGATACAAATGGACAGGGTAACATCAAACCAAGCTTTGGAATCCAAGGACCTAGCCTTCCTGGATTCGGAGAGGGATCTCTCTAATAGGTGCAAAGATATGAACTTTTTTGCTGATTAGGGTTTATTTTAGGCTAGATGTTAAGTGTAGGGTATTTTGATTTGTTTTGGTTGGGTATGATGCTCAGATAGATTTAGATAGAAAACAAGGAATATTGTTAATTCATTGGGAAATGGAGTCAAACAAGGTCATGATGAGGCATGTCAGAGCTAAAGGCATCCCAATGAGATTGAATAGGATGACAGTTCCTGATTACGGATTTGTATGATCGGAACTTGTGATCAAGTCACACATCGCAATATACTGGAACTTCTAATTCTTTCCGAGTTTTAGCTAATAGATTCGCAATATAACTGGGAAGGCGTTTCAATTTGTAATCTGATATAAAAAGTAATTGATTTAGTAAGTCTAGCTATATGTTGTGTAGTATCAATTATTTTCACAGAAGGTGGTAATACGATATCTTGAGCAGTTACATTTCTGGGTCCAACGATATAAATAGAAGCTTCTCGGATTTCGTACGAGTCACTTCTAAGTACAATTTCTTTTAGATTCATCAAAATTTCATGTACTGATTCTTCATCATCAATGGTTTCAAGAGCATCTACAAGGAAATTTTAACTTGGTTGGTGGATCTTTAAGGTTGTGAAGGATCATGAGATGGACATTAAACTTGAGAATAACAAACTAATAAAGGGTGGAAACAGAATCCTTTATATACTTGTAAACTGAGGGAGTTATAAGATTTATAAGCATAGAAAGAGAATCAAAGGCTTAAGAAAAACCTAGTCCATTCGATTTCAGACTGAAAGCAAATAATCAACTAAGACAATATTCAAATAAAACATAGAAAGGCAAAAAACTTATCTAATATTTCATGGATTTTATCATCAAGAGCATAAAAACATTTAAGATGTATAAGTAACTATAACCATAGAAGGAGAGAAAACCCTAACATCCACAGTTACAACTATGAAATTTCCTTGAAAAAAAATTAGCTAAGTAAAGGCAAAGAGCATGGTTAAGACAGACTTCTTTGACAAACTATAGGCAAAGCTGCTTCAAAAGATGATTTCAAGAACAGAGTATTTCAGTGGTAACAATATGCAGGGCTAGCCATAAATCATAATTGATACTAAATGATCTAAATCATTCAAGAAATGGACAAGTCAAAAACTTCTTAGAGAGAAAGAGATGAATTCCCTAACATATCTCAGCAGAAGAAAACATTAAGGTAGTGAAGGAAACAAACAGATCTAAGGTGTCATTAACAAACATATCTTAGTCTAAATTTTTTGTCCTACTGCAACATAGATGGGTGGAAACATATGAGAAACTTAGAAAAAATTAACAAGAGAAAACTTCACCATCAACCAGGCCTATGGATCCTGCAAACAGTCCTTCTCCATCAACAAGCAAATCAGATCATGCATAAGCTCCAAGTCATCAATTTCTAATCAAAGGCTTCAAGGGACTATGTATTGCTTCAGCATAAGTCATCAACATCCAAAAAAATACATAAAAAGCCTCATGCTCTATTTATGGAGCAAATGAGGAGATGGAAACCCTAAGAGGCTTCGAGAAACCCTAATTTAACCATAAATGTCATAAATGTGCTTAATGACCATGCAAGGCCCTTAACCATAAATGTCATAAATGTGCTTAATGACCATGCAAGGCCCAAGACACATAAGAGATAAGATAATAAACGAAAAATACCAAAACACAACTCCCAAATCAAATTAGGAGTGATTTTCCCAAGAAAATATTAAAAAACCAATTTTCCATTAATTAGTGTCTTTTGTTGACTTTTTGGCCAAAAAGTTGTCTATGTGCATAGCTCCATTTCAGCATAAAATGGGGTCTGTTGCAGCTGAGTTTGGGACCCCTTCCCAGCATCGGATTTGGCCCCTTGATGGCTCATTGGAAAGCTTGAAGAGTATTATTTCCATAAATACTTTATTTGTGCTGAATGGATTCCATTTACCTGATCAAAAATCCAATCTCCCATGACTGCTCAGCGCGCAGCACCAGGCCTAAAAAGGAGGCAGAAAGTCATTTTTGAGGTGTTTTTTGACCTTTTGAGGGGGAAAAATGCTCCAATTGACCTGAAATTTTGTGACTAGACTTATGGTGACATGAAAAACCCAAAAATGTAAACTTTAGCAGCTGAGGATGCCCCAAAAAAGAGCATAGCGCCTAGGGTGTTGCGCTCCTAGGAGTCAAAATTTGGAAAAAACAAAAAGTTTCCGGATTTTCTTCAAAATTGGTGTGTAGAACCCTCAAGGGGTTTTAGACACCTGCTAAGAAGCATCAGCCAAGATCCCGAGGCTTTCATGCACTTTGGGCCTTTTTAGCTCTTCTAGCTCTAGGAGGGCTTGCTTCAATTTGGCGTTAGCAAGCATGCTCTTCCTTGCATAGTGTTTGACCATTTTTTTCTGCAAGGCAAGGCCCCTCTTCACCTCTTTGAAATGTTTGTGCTCCTGTTTATAATAGTATATGACGCTTTTTTCCCTTTCAAAATCCTTTTCACATTCTTGAAGTTGGGCATCCTTTTCTAAGAGGAGCAATTTTGTACTCATCCCTTGGTCCTCATTATCACTGTATAGATCAACAAAGAGAGGACCTTGAGAAGCCTTTTTTATCCTTTTGCTCCTTCTGACTGGTGTCTTTTGCTCAACACTCTTCATTTTTTCTTTTCCTTTGTCCAATGCTTTGGTGTTTTGTGAGGAGATGGCCCTTTGCCTTTTAGAGGCAGCAAACACATCCCTTTTCCCTTTGTAATAAGTGCATGAGAGAGGCGCAACAATCGGAGTCTCAAAGGAAATGTTGTCATCATTTTTTTTTTCACTCTGTTCTACATTTTTTGTGCCTTCCTCTCTTTTATTCTCTTTGTCTTCTATGGACTGATTTTTGTCAAGACAGTCATGACAGCTTTCATGACTATCATGACTCTTTCTTGGACTATCTTGGTCACTTAGATATTTGTCTTCCTCATCTACCTGTTCTCCTTCTTCACTATCTTCTTCTTCATTGTTTTCCTCTTCCTCATCATTGTTATCTTCTTCCTCATCATCATTTTCACTGCTTTCATCCTTATGGCTGCTTTCACTGATGTTATCTTTGTGGCTGCCATTACTAGTTTCATCTTTGTTTTCTCCTTCATTATCTTGCTGCTCCTGGCCATTGTTGCTTTCTTCTTGGCCACCTTCATCTCCTTCATTTTCTTCTTCATCTACATCATCTTCTTTTTCAATGCTTTCCTCATGATCATCACTACTTTATTCATGATCATGGTTGCTTTCTTCATGGCCACCACTGATTTCTTCATGGCTACCTGCCTCCTCTTCATTTTCATCCTCTTCTTCTTTTTCATCATATTCTTCTTCACTGCTCTCTCCTCGTCCATCATTATCTATCTCATCTTCTTCCTGATTGTTGCCTCCTATTTTCTCTTCACTAGGGCTACTGTCAGCCCCTTCACTTGGTAATTTAGGGGAGGAGGTAATAGGTGAAATTTTTTATGGAGAAGGCACATGGGGAGATGATGGATGTGTGGAGGTAGATGGTTGTGAAGTGGAAGGAAATTTCTGTTGGATGAAGACCCAGGGGTCTACAAACACATCATGTGAGATGAAGGTCTCCCAAGATATACCTTGTTTCTCTAGCTGGTATAGGACAATCATCTTGATCAGGGAGTGATGAAAGCGGCTTGGAATTTGGTGGTCATAGCTTTTCTTCTTGACAGCGGAGGCCATTTTATCAATACTCCAGAAAAGGTAATAAGGTAGGTTCATCATCTTGACTTTGGTAAAATGCATCAGCAACGTGATATGATATGAATATAGCTGGGAGTATCTTCCCTCACATGTGAAAAAACTGATAATCTACATCATTGATGTTGCATACCTCTCTAGCAAATAAGAAAAAGGAAAAATAGCCTTGCAATTTTGCTGATAGGTGGGTTTCAAATAAGGCCCATAATAACCCAAATCCAACTTCCTTTGTTTGAACCAAAGCTCACCGATGTCTGGTATGCTGATTGCCTTGGAAATGATTTCAAATGAAAGCTCAAATTGGACCCCTGCTAGATTAACTTGGTGGTTTTGTAGGCTACAGGAAAATAATCTAGTCAAGTCTGGATGATTGTTGACTTTCTTGACCTTCTCACAAAAATTGTAGCACCCTACATCCTGGAAGTATGAAAGGATTATAGTAGAGGAAGTGATTGGATTGGTGTCTAGGGGCTCAAATATTTTAGCTTTTCCTCCATGATGTTTTGGCTTGGTGGGAGTGTGACTCTCATCACCACTAGTGTGATTGTCTCTCTCTGACATGATGGCTGGTCCAAAACAACAAAAGAAACCTTGGGTTTTTCTTGATGGTTTTTGGAGTAAAAAAAGTGGTGTATGTCAACTCTTTGCAAAAGAAAAGATAAGGTGAAGACAGATTTCAAAGCTTGTACTTTGTGGTGGAGGTCAGCCTTATAGTCACTCAGTCCCCTCTTTGCACTCAAAACCAAATTTTCTTACAAACCCTAGTTCAAAGACATAACAATTGATTTTTTCATAGTCTAGGGTTTGGTCAAATTTTGAATATGGATGACCTCTTTGATTTTAGGCAAATAATGCTTGGGAGGAGGAAAAGGGTTTACCAATCTTTTATTAGCTTGCAGAAGTTTTAGAGGCTGAAATTTTTTATTCTTGAAAGTGTTTGGAAAAATCTGCAGAGTGCTACCAGGAGCGCAGTGCCGGGCTAGTCGGGATGTCGAAGCGTAGTGCTAGGTGGAATAGGCAGTCTCTCGGGCACCCGTTGTATTTTCTGGGCCTGCGCGTAGCACCGTGCTGCGAGCACATAGTGCGGTGTAACTTTACACTACCTGGCTCGCCTCTGTGCGTAGCGCCGGAGGCCAGGGGCATAGCGCCGGCCAATTTTCACAGTTTGCCTAAAAAAACGCTGTAACTCTCCTCCAATGGTTTGTTTCTCCTTTCAAACTGGCAAATGGTACGGGGGAAAATTAGAAGGGTCCCTTTTTAGCTTTTTTTTAAATAAATTAAAAGGGCAAACCCACTTTTTAAAAGTTCATGTTTCCCCAAAATGCTTCTTAAGCCATTTCTGTTAATGATTTATGTCCCATGTTGATTTTGAGGAAAAAACTATGTTTTTGCCTCTTTGGTGAGATGAGACTCTGCATAATGATTCTCTTTATCCCTTTCCTTCAATGTATATGATTTAATTCTATCCTTGGAAGTAACCTCGGGGAGCTTACTTCTACCTTTGTGGTGTTTGTGGTGATTTTCTTATTTGTCACCATTGTTTTGTGACTAACAAAAACATCCCTTTTCTCCTTGAACACAGGCCCTTTGATGATCATTATTTTCACTTATTTACCATAAACTCATGGTGTTTTTGTTTGACTTAAGTTTTTTGTGTCTTCTTATCAAAAAATGGCTTTAAGAACTCTTTCAAATGTACTTCCCCTCTTTTTTTCCATCTCTTCTTCAAATTACTCTTCAAGGTATTTTTGCAGAAAGGTTTGGAGGTGATAGTTTATCCTTTGTATGTTTAGGTGCTGAAACAAAAGGTTGCTTTTGGAGGTCCCTTTGACATCCCCTCTACTTGTTTATGAAGGAGAATTTTTATTCCATTAACTTGCCTTTTTTCTAACCTGATGTCCTTTTGACTACTCTTTGCAGAGATGTGAGCAAAGAGAAACTTTATCCTTGCAAGAGTCATGTCTTTAGGCATAAAAAGTTCCTTGACTGATCTCTTTGGTGAATCTAGGACAAAGTGACCTATCCCCTCCTTTTGAATGTATTTCCTTTATATAGAAGAAGGAACAGAATCTATAGGGCACCAAATCCATCCTAAGATTTTGTGAAACCCTAGGTGATCTAGTGGAGGCCTTCTTGGACTTGGTTTTTTGGGTTGGGATCTAGACTTAGGGTTTACAAGTGTAAGATAGGATCCATGCCAAGATTTTTGTATTTGTCGGCCTAAGATGCAACACACATACTTGAAAATATAAAGGCTCTGTAAGGACACCCAGTTTTTGAGAGTTGCTAAAGGAGGCACAACAAAGCTGCTCTATTTGGCAGGTTTAGGAGGTGGTGGGGAATTGTGTAGGTAAGAAAAAACAGAGTTTTTTGAGCCAAGGAGACAATTTAGGTTAAAAAATGAATGGCTTGAGCCCCTGATGGGTCTTCTGGGAGTAGTGGGCCAGTCATGATAGATAGGATAACAACATAGTGGAAATTCCACCTTGAAGATAATGAAGGCAGTGAGATTTCTAGAACTCACAATGTTCTATAAACTTTGTTTCTAGAAATCTTGGGATAATCATTTATTCATCACCACAGCAAAATTTATTGATGACTAACATGTTCCAAGGCCCATTGATAAATCAGTGGTAGGTTCAATATGGATCTACAAGGTAAAGCAAGTTGTTGATGGGAGTGTCGAGAAGTATAAGGCAAGATTTGTTGTCCAGGGCTTCTCTGTAATATTCCAAATTTTTCCTTCAATAAATTGGAATATTAATTTTGTCTATTTTCACTTAGGAATGAATAATTGGGAGAGAAGATCCATTCATAATAAAAACATGGATAAAATCCCTATAGTATGAAAGGGGATCAACCTTGGAACTAGATTTCACACACTCATGTGTGAAATGGGAAATTTTGCAAAGAGGCTTGGTTAAGTTTGACCAAGTCAAACAGCGCAGGGTATGAGGTGGAAAGCACTACATGGGACAGCGTAGAGATAGCGGAGGGAATATTCTTTTATGGAGGAAACCCTAATGGATTGGGCCCATGGAGAGAGAGCCTTCACTTTCTATATATGGAGAGAAGGAGAGCTAATGTTATTCATGCTTGTATTATTCATTTCATGTTTATTCAGACATTGTGCATTCTTTGTTCTTTAGCAAGAATTGCCAGGGAATTCCTGTTTAGGATTCTTCCTCCTTTCTTGAGGGCCTCTTGAAGGAGTTGTACTGATTTTTCTCACATCTAGGCTTGTGGCCAAGAATCCTCCTCCAGGATAGCGTTATTGCTGCAGCAGCATAATTTTGTGTTGTAGGGTGTTGCAGTGAGTAGTTACAACACCTCTTCCATTGCTTGTTTTTCAGAGGAAGACTCTTTCTTTCCTTTGGAGGATTAGTTTGGAAGCATTGGAGCTTATTTGCAGATCTTTTCACTTGGCTAATTCAGTTCATTCCACTTACAACACAGTTACCCTCTTGGACTACATTATTTTCATAGAGCACTTGGAGTGAGGGCTTGTAGTGTTGTTTGGAGGGTGAGATCTCAAGTGTAAGGATCAGCCTTCCACTTGGAGATACATTGGAGGAGGTCTACTTCAGATTGCACATCATCTTCAGCCTTCTCTATTCAGTTCCAGATTTGAGTTGCTGCAGCTACCTAGCAACTCCGGCATTTTTTCCATTTTCCATATTTCAGCCAATCCCTTGGAGGATTGATGTTTTATTGTTTCTAAGGGTTGGAGCTTTGCTCCCCTGATGTATTTGAGCTATATCATTTTTATATCCATGTATTGACATTATATTGTAGCAGTACTCCATAATAGACTGCACTGTCATTGCCAAGGGTTTCATCTATGTAGCAGTGTTTTTCATTTCATGTACATGTATTTTTTAGGCTTGCATTGCTTTTATTGAGAGGTTGTTTCCTCAAGACATTGTACTCTTTCTGATACTATAACATCATTTTTTGGTTGATCAAATCTTCATGTGTTCATGGTTGTAAAATAACGTTGTCTTTCCATTTCTTGCTTAAGAATTGTTGCAGTCCCTCTCCGGACACTTTTTTAGGACATCTAGTAGTGGGTGTTGAAGATTGCAACAAGAAACGGTGAAGGAGGCATCCTGAAACATCATTCCTTATCCTAGTTGGAAAATGATCACCTAAACTAGGTGGGGCCCACACAGGTGATTTTTGGCGCAAAGTCTATTTTTAGACTATGTCTATTTTTAGACATATGGATCATGTTCTATGAGTTGCAGGATGCTATTTGTGGATGGTTGGTCAAGTTGGAAAAAATAGATGGACTTCTATTTTTAGACATATTGGGTGGAATCTATTTTTAGATTGCCGGTCTAAAAATAGATATGTCGAATATTATTAGCTCTTAATAATATTTGGACTCTAAACATTATCTTATTCTCTTGGAGCACTTCATTTAAGTGCACAGATGTGGCACAGGAGCTGACAGAAGGAATTACGCTATTCCTAAGGGTTTACTGGAGCTATTGCATGGAGGACTTCAGTTAGAACTCCTGTGACAGAGTTTGGTGGAGTTGGAGAAGTAGTTGGTGGAGTTGTATTTAGTTTAACTCAGTTAGACTCAGTTGAGCTAGTTGTATCTAGTCTAACTGAGTGATACACTAGTGAGAGTGGTGTGAATTAATTAGTTAATTAATTCACTAAATAATAACTCATTAATCAACTAAATAATACATCAGTTAACTACAGTGCATAGACGATTGATGGAGACGGTGGGAGGTAGGTGAAGAGCAAGTGTGACTATCAGTTGTGACTATATAGTGTTGCATTGTTTGCACCTACCAAATTTAGTGGAGATTCGCCCCAAGTTATGTAAACAATCTTTGAAGGTGAGTTCATCGAGCCATTCTTGACGAGGATTGTCACGATAAAGCGGTATGGCAATTGTAAATATCGGTGCATGGTTTTACACTAGATCAATTTAATTATTAGCGATTACGATTGGATTGTACTGAGAGCTTGTGATAAGCTTTGTATGAGGATTGTTAAATGATCTCTATGACATATATTATATACATATAATTGGGGTTTTTAGCTTCAGGATTTCCTGTTAAACAACTGTGTTAATGTGTGTGAATTTTTATGGTTTCATGTGTGCATTGCAATTGATTTAATTTCCGCATGTGATGATCAATGGTGGAATAGATTCTGTATTGTGCATGAAGTTAAAATAGTGTGTGATTAGGATAATCTTGGACATATAACATATTATTTATATAATTTCTACATGGTATCAGAGTAGTTGATCATTGGAGCAGATTGCAATTATTAAAGCAGTTGAGTTTTGTGTTGGTGGAATTCGAATTTGCTGCAATGTTTTCTTGGTGTCGAAGTTGAGCATTCATTGAAATGTCTTTCAATGGATTGCGATATGTGATGGAACATTCAGCCTGGAATATATGGAGCGGTCTTTGGATGATAATGGGCTGAAGGAGTTCATCGATATCAATGTTCCTAAGTCGGGTTCTAGCGATGCAGCTGCACTCGCATGGAAAAAGAAGGTAGCAAAGTGTCGAAGGATTCTGTTGGAAGGTGTGAAGGACCACATTGTGTCCAGCCTTCATGGTAAAGCCACTCCATTCTTAATGTGGAAGGATTTGACAGACTTGTTCCAAAGCAGAAGTGACCAGAGGAAGTTGGCGCTTAAAGACAAGCTCAGAAAAATAAAAATGGAGAAGAATGACACTATTCCGGTATACTTGAAAAAAAATTTCCACTGCAAGGATGAGCTTGGGAGTGTAGGAGTTAGTGTGGATGAAGAATACTTGGTGAGCTTGGCTCTCCTTGGGCTTCCGAAGATTTGGCATTCCTATGAGGACTCTATCAATGGTCGAGAGAAACTACCGAGATGGGACGACTTTGGTCGGATCTTGTGCGGGAGAAGATAAGGCAGAGTACCAGGGATGGCTCTTCATCAAAGCATGATGATGAAGAGGTTCACCCAACTAAAAAATCAAAGAAGAAGACGGCGTCTTCAATCCGGTACGATGACGAAGAGCGTGACATGTCCAAAGTGAATTGTTTTCTTGTCACCGAGCATGGGCATTTGTCACGCATTGTCCATAGAAGAAGAGAAAAATTAGAAAACGGTGCTAGAGCATGGCGTGAGGCTCTTGCCTCGCAATTTGAAATTTGGACTTCTCATTGATAACGCCATGGTGTCTAGTGCATTGGGATCGGGGTGGTACTTTGATAGTGGTGCTTCCTTTCACATGACGGGAGATGTGAATCTTTTTAGTGACTTGGTGGAGAAAGATCTCTAGTTGCATGTTGAGTTGGGCGACAATGGATGATACAATGCGACCGGAATTGGTACCATTACCTTTCAAAGGGAGTCAGGCAAACTCATTCTTTTACAATATGTAGTGCATCCTCCAAGTTTAAAGAATAATTTAATCTCAGTTGCAATGTTAGAGGATAAATGCTATGATATTGTCTTTAGTGAAGGAAAAGTTTTCCTTGGGTACAAAGCAACAGAACAAGTCAAGAAGGTTGGGATTCCAGCTAAGAATCTCTACAAACTTGAAGTAGATGGAATTTCTACGGAGCTTCCTAATATTGGGAAGTGCAAGAAAGACATACAATTGAAGCTTGAGAGGGAGCTGGATTTGCATGCAAGTAAGAGTGAACCTCGGGATGTGGAGTAGCCACAAGATGAGGATCATAGAGTGGGAGAAACCACTCATGTAGATAAATTTCGTACCAGATGGGAAAAGGGAGTGCATGCAGCTATACCACCAGGTGAGAGGTGGGGCGACATGCATGAGTAATCCCAAGAGGATATTTCTGGGCAGGATTCATGGAGATGGTGTGAATCTCATGAATTGAACCTAGCTACGAGGAGCCCACAGAGCAACAGTAGCATGATTAGTTGGATTGATGCAAGCAAATCAAAGTGACAGTGTCGGATATTGGAGCACGGTTCAGAGTTGATAGCAAGTGCAGAGTGCATGGGTGCAGAGTTCAACAGCGCAGTGGTTCCTAAAGACATGTGCAGTAGATAAGCAGAAGTCAAAGACTTTGATGATAGATGCATCAGATTGATTGAGGTGTTTGGAGCCTATTCAGTTTCGGAAGAGTTTCAGAGTAGATGCACAGAGTTGCATGGCACTTGCAAAGGTTGCAGGGTGAATGCATGGAGTTGCATGTTGCATGCAAAGACAGTCCTTTCTTGTTGAGAGAGAGTGTTGAAGATTGCAACAAGAAACAGTGAAGGAGGCATCCTGAAACATCATTCCTGATCCTAGTTGGAAAATGATCACCTAAACTAGGTGGGGCCCATACGGAGTGATTTTGGCGTAAAGTCTATTTTTTAGACTATGTCTATTTTTAGACATGTCGATCATATTCTATGAGTTGCAGGATGCTTTTTGTGGATGGTTGGTCAAGTTGGAAAAATAGATGGACTTCTATTTTTAGACATATTGGGCGGAATATATTTTTAGATTGCCATTCTAAAAATAGATATGTCGAATATTATTAGCTCTTAATAATATTTGGACTATAAACATTATCTTATTCTCTTGGAGCACTTCGGTTAAGTGCACAAATGTGGCACGGGCGACGAAGGAATTATGCTGTCCTGAGGGTTAAAGTGGAGCTAATGCATGGAGGACTTCAGTTAGAACTCATGTGACAGAGTTTGGTGGAGTTGTAGAAGTAGTTGGTGGAGTTGTGTTCAGTTTAACTCAATTAGACACAATTGAGCTAGTTGTATCTAGTCTAACTGATTGATACACTAGTGAGAGTGGTGTGAATTAATTAATAATTAATTCACTAAATAATAACTCATTAATCAACTGAAGAATACATCAGTTAACTACAGTGCATGGACAGTTTCAGTGGAGACCAGTGGAGAGGTAGGTGAAAGAGCAAGTGTGACTATCAGTTGTGACTATAGTCTTGCATTTTTTGCACCACAAATTTAGTGGAGATGCCTTTAAGGATTGCGTGAGCAAGGCTGGAGAAATTTGAGTTCAGCCAGAGCCATTCTTCAGTAGGGATTGCGCAGTAGAGGCAGACTAGCAGGTGGCAGAGATCGGTGCATGGATTTGCAAGATCGGGCCTGATTAGTGTGTAGCGATTGGATTGTACTGAGAGCTTGTGATAAGATTTGTATGAGGATTGTTACATGATCTCTATGACATATATTATATACAGATATTTGGGGTTTTTAGCTTCAGGCTTTCCCATTAAACAGTTGTGTTAATGTGTGTAAATTTGTATGGTTTCATGTGTGCATTGCAATTGATTTAATTTCCGCATGTGATGACCAATGTGGGAATAGATTTTGTATTGTGCATGAAGTTAAAATAGTGTGTGATTAGGAGAATCTTGAATATAACGCATTAGTTATATAATTTCTACAGTGGGAGATCTGTTTAACCACTCTAGAAGGATTTCTTTGGCCCCAACTCTTGGATATCAGTCTTAGACACCTTGGTCTAAGGAATCCAGGTCTTGGTATCAAATCCTACTGCCTCCATTTCTGGAAAATGCGTTTTCCAACCATGGATTGCTAGCTGTCTCGATTTGGTAACATTACAATGGTATCAGAGCAGCTTTCTTGGCTTAGCCTGTGAGTTTAAGCCCAATAATTTCAAAATGTTGAAGAAGATAAGTTTATTCTCATCTAATTTCAGATCCAGAGGAGACCTCTCCAAGGGGGTCAAGAAGATTGAAGAAGAAGAAGAGGAAGGACCACGCACTTCCCATTCTCATCAAGAAGAAGAAATTGATCATGGAAGGCACTTGGATCATCAGATTCTGAGTGATTACCTTGTTGAGTATAGATCTCAACCTGGAGCCTTCAAGGAGACTCTATATTTTCCTCATTTCATCCAGTTGAAGGAAGAGAAGAGAACATGTAGCCGAAAGGGAATCAGAGGCAATATATTTCTGTTTTCTACCTTTTATGGGTCATCTACTGCAATAAATTGGGTGAAAGAGTTGGTGGCATTTTCTTTCTACATCCCATAGTAGAGAAAGAAGCTGTTGAAATCTCAGTGCTACACTTGGAGGGTGAAGCCTATGATTGGTGGAGCAGCCACTTGAGCCATGCAGGGGTAAAAAATTTTGAAAATTTCATCCAAGGGTTGATCAAAACCTTTGATGATGAAAGGGAAAAGGAAGAGAAGATCACACCACCACTTGAGGAGCCTTGTGATAACGTTGTCACACTCATGGAGGATCAGCCACATGTATCAACGGTTGGAGCAGCCAACACTTTGGAGGAAGGAACTCTTGCAACCCTACAAGAATTTCCCAGAGATCATCAAGGTAAGAAAATATTTCCACATTCATTTTCTGCAGCAAATTCTTTTGATCAATGTGGAGATTTACGTTTGAATGACCAAGGGTAAAATCACACTACTACCATAGAACAGCTTGGTTGCACTATATTGTGCAACATGTAAATACTCAAGGGAGAAAACCATCATTCTCAAGAGCCATTGTTGGATTTTATATCACATTGGAGGTTGGGGTTTGAAGCCTTGAAGGTTGATAGTAGACATCTTGAACTAAGAAACCCCTTCTCCCTTCAAGATGACACTTTCTCAATGAGCTCCTCTCAGCTCAAAGAGGAACTTCTACTTTCAAATCCAAGACCTCATTGGTTTTGGAAGACTATTGATGAGAGGGAGGTCTCAAGGAGAGATCTCATTAGAGGTGCACTTCAACACACCATGGAGTGCAAAGATTTTCTTCCTTTCTCACAAGAGTAGATAGAAGATGGAGGACATCTTAGGATGGATAGCATCTCTCCTGCTTGTGTTGGAAATTCCTTGATCCATACACATCATGATGGGATGTTTTTGCGTACCACCTATTTCGGTCTTGATAAGGTCTCATTGATCCTTGAGAAGATTACATTTCAAAATCCCATGAAGTGCAAAGACAGGAGTTTGATTTGGGAGGATGGTAGCCCTCATGGGAGGAGTACCAAGATGAAGAGAAGGAGGAAGCATCCACAAGTGGTTGAGTGTATGTGGTTGATGAGCAAGGAACTAGGAGGCTACTTGCAAATTTATGATAGCAGGCAGCAGGAGGCTTGGCTGCGTTGGTTACTCTTGAAAGAGTTTGGCCATCACTTGGCAAACACTCTTCCTAAGAGTAGGAGGATGGATACTTGCATCATTGAGCAGCATAGAGTATGGATGCATAGTGTTTATGTCATACTCATATCATTCATTATGTCTTCATCACATGGGTTGTATGGTGGAAGTATGGGGAGGCAGCAAAATCTTTTGTTGCTTTGCTTGTTTTTCGGAGAGCAAGCGCAGATGTGCTCTCACACTTTGCATGATGTTGCAAGAGGAGGAGATGGAATTATCTCCATAGTCTTTTATGATTTGGAAGTTCTTCCATCTTGGGAAGTATTCCATATTTTTTGCAGCATTATTAGAGGAGTCTTTGACAAGGAGCATGTCAAATAGCATAGTTTTGTATTAACAGGGGCTTATTTGCATGAGCTCGCAGCGCTATCACTTTGGAGCAGAGATTTATGGATGGAGTGTCCCCAAGATCACTTCACATTATATGCACTTGGTGAACAAGGGAGAGATGATGATGATAGAGTAGTGGATAGAGGCATCTATCACTATGAAATATTCTTCTTGACTTGGATTTCCAAGCATGAGTAGGATTATTTTCTTGCAGCACATGGTTCATTCTTCTTCATAGCATGCCAAAACACTATGGAGGACTCATTTATGGATCCATGTATCATCTTAATTCTGTAATATGGTAACAATTTTGTTTTTACATTCATAAACTTGCACACTCTTACCATTCTTATGCAGTGCATTGCTTGTAATATTCCTTTTTCAGGATTGCTCATGAACCAAGCATCAAAAACGCATTTCCAGCAACATTGTAATAAAAAAGTGAAATGAACCCTTAGATCCCATATATTAATCAATAATAAACCTAAATCCAATAAATGAGCCGAAACAAAGCAAACTAGGTGGGTTAAACAAATCTCCCACACCTAGGATTGCCAAAAAGTGCTAAAACCCCAAAACTGCACTTTACCGGAGTTGCTGCTTAATGGAATGTGTAGTATAAGAGAGGTTTTAAATACATAAATGAAAGAAACAATTATATATACTCATATATTGATTAAAATTCTGAGGAAAAAAATATCTAATCTCCTTATACAAGATACAAAAGAAACCAGCAAGGGTTTCTTGTCCAAACACTCTGTATACAAATGTGATATTCAGGAAATCTCTTAATTATCAATGCAACACTGAAGAAAATGAGTGTAAAAGGTTGAAATATTTCTGATATTATGTAGATCCCTCAAGGGATTCCTCCCATGAAAGGATGAACCTCTCAATCACAAGGAAACTCAGCAACGGAGCCACCAAACCATGCAATGAGCACTGCCTCCAAAATAACGCACTCCCTAGCAGAAAAAACGTTGGGAGGGTATGGGAAATGTGTGGTATGATACCACAGATCTGAAATAATTCCTAGAGCTCTCCTAACAGATCTCTCAAGTGAAGGAAAGCTTCCTCTAATGAAAAACTAGCTCAGAAGCCGGGATTTCAATCCCTTCCACTGTTGCACCCAAAAACACTACACAATCTCCGAAAATGTTGTGCTGATGAAGATGGCTGAAGCTTGGCCTGAAAAATTGATGTGGAATGATGAATAAAAACTCTCCCAATGGGCTCCTCAAAGGAAAGAGTTGGGATTCCAGCCCTGGAACACCCAGTGCTAAACAGCACTGCAACTTTGCTAAGCAGCAAAGCAGCAACAATTCTTGGCAGCCAAGAATAATAATCTACAACATGATGAATAATTTTTCCATCCTCTTCCTCATATAATACATGATTTTTTTTTCCCTTGGCCCCACTCAATTAGGTTACTTCTAACCCAAGTTACATCTCCCTCCAAAATTGCGTTATCCATCCTTGCATTCCTCCTCCACTAAAACTGCGTTGTTGACTTAGTCAAAGCAGCTTGAATTTAACCTTGTTCACACATGGAGGTGTCTTATTGAGATGGAAAGAGTTTCCCCTTTCAAATTTGGATTATTTTATTCCTCCTTGTTGGAATATTGAAAAATTCCAGAATAACAATGAAGAGAATAAACTCCCTTCTTCTAACACAGAGAAATTAAAATATTTCTCACTGGAAACAGAGTTTCAACTCATAAAACAAAATTTCATTACATAAAAAATGTTGTTACAAATTCTTCCTCTAACAGAGGGATTTGCAAAATATGATTGACTGCTACAGACGCAATGCCTCTCAAAACAAATCTCTGTTTCTCTCTCAGAAATACGCTGCTGTGTATTTTCTTCTAATTCGCACTGCTGTGCATAAAAACGATTATGTTCTGTGTACAATAAAAAACATTACATATTGCCTCTCGGGACTTTTACATTATATATGCGTCGCGCATGTATTAAAAAAAAATAAACAAAACATATAAATAAAACAACCAACCGGCCCACCGCCATAGCGCATCGCGCATAGCGCATTGAACACGCGATCAAAAAAAACAAACTTCTGAAATTGTGATTTCGTGATTTTGCGATGTTGCGATGAGATCGCATCGCAAATATATATGATTAAACATATGGCAGAACATATATATAACATGCGGTTGTGCGATCGTGCAATGGCGTGACAATCGCACATCGCAATTTCAACGAAACTCTGGTGATGGGCGGAGGGTGATTTGTAATATTGCGATGTTGTGATGGTGCGATGATCGCACATCACAAACATCCACATCAACAAGACACTTAAACTTCTGAAAATGCGATCTTGTGATTTGCGCTAAAGTGGTGGGGACACTTGTCCTCCCTTTTCAGAAACTTTAAGCCTTCCGCTGTTTAAACGATATTTTCATCATTTATGTTGTTGAGGGCTTTAAACGCCCGTAAAGACTGTCTTTAAATAAAATGTTCTTCCGTGCTATGAAGCCACAAAAGTCTTTGGCATTCAAGTCTGCTGTTAATTAAAACGGCTACCTCCTTTGATAAAATATCAAAGGGATCAAATCCCATCTGCTCTTTACTACACCTGTGCGCTTTCCAATCCTTTTGCAATTTGTTCAAGACAGTAGGCAACTGCCTTAGCCTTGGCTTCAATGTGCTGCGGATCTTTCACTTCTGCATTTACTACTGATTGACTTCAGCAGTTGGAATTAATTTCCAACCCTCCCCCTTAATTTCAACTACTGGGTTTTTCTGCATACCCAGGCATTTCCTGAAATGTTCAAAGCTTTTCTGTGCAAGTGGCTTTGTGAGGATATCTGCAAATTGATCCTCTGTTCTGCAATGCTGCAAAACTATCTCACCATTGTTAACCAATTCACGTATGAAGTGAAACTTGGTGTCAATGTGCTTTGTCCTTTTATGAAAAGCAGAATTTTTAGACAATGCAATAGCTGAGCTATTGTCACAAAAAATCACTGTCCCTTTTATCTGTTCTTGACATAAGCTGCTCAACATTTTCCTCATCCAGACTGCTTGACACGCTGCTGCTGTAGCTGCCACATATTCTGCCTCTGTTGTAGACAATGCTACAATAGGTTGTTTCTTAGAAGCCCATGAAATGGCTCCTGAACCCATATGAAAAACATAACCGGAAGTGCTCTTCCGATCATCTACACTTCCAGCCCAATCACTGTCAGTGTATCCAACTAAATCTGAACATTCTGAAGTAGTATACAAAATACCAAACCTTTTTGTACCTTTAACATACCTCAGAATTCTTTTTGCTGCCTGCCAATGTGCATCCTTTGGCTTTTCCATGAATCTGGAAATCAAACTAACAACATGCATTATGTCCGGCCTAGTTGCAGTCAAATACATAAGGCTGCCAACTATGCTCTTGTATAAACTGGGATCAAAATCCTTGCTGCTGTCCTCTCTGCTGAGTTTTAATCCCATCACTGTGGGAGTGATTGCTGCTTTGCATTCCTGCATGTTAAATCTTTCAAGTACCTCATTAACATACTTTTCCTGTGAGATAAAAATCCCACTTTCATCTTGTTCTACTTCTATTCCCAAGAAGTATCTCAACAAACCCATGTCATTCATTTCAAATTCTTCCTTCATGACTGTTTTAAAATTTTCTATAAGGCAATCATCATTACCTGTGAAAATAACATCATCAACATACAAAACTACTATCAATAGTTTTCCATATTTTTCTTTGATGTAGAGGGTGGGTTCTCCCTCACACTTTTCAAAACCATTTTCCAGTAGATAGGAATCTATCCTACTGTACCACGCTCTTGGCGCTTGCTTCAGCCCATAAAGAGCTTTCTTCAACTTGCATACTTTGTTTTCTTGGCCTTTCTTTTCATAGCCGAGAGGTTGATCAATGTAAACCTCTTCCATTAACACTCCATTCAGAAATGCTGACTTCACGTCCATTTGGTAAACTTTCCACTTGTTTTATGTTGCTATGGACAGCACTGCTCTCATGGTTTCCATTCTATCAACCGGTGCGAAAGTTTCCTCATAATCTATCCCATGCTTCTGCTTATAGCCTTTGACAACAAGTCTTGCCTTGTGTCTCTCTATTTTGCCTTCAGCATTACTCTTGGTCTTGTAGACCCATTTAACACCAATGGCATCTTTACCTTTTGGGAGTTCAACCAAATCCCAAGTTTTGTTTCTCTCTATGGCATTTATTTCCTCATCCATAGCTTCTATCCATTTCTCATCCTTGATAGCTTCTTCGAAATGAACAGGATCATCAACATGACAATATAAAGCAAACAAAGAATTGATACCTTCATTAGCTAAATCTTGTTCATAAATTTCTTTCAAACTTCTGAATTTCTTACCTCTTTCATTTGATGTACAAATGCTTGAAGAAGCACTTGAATTTCCTCCTTGTGGTGTGCTTGGAGAAGCACTGTCATTTCTCCTCAAGGGTGTGCTTTTCTTCTCTTGTGTTGGTGCTATTGTTTGGGGATGTATTTCAGCCAACTCATCATCATTCTCATCATGAGATAAACAGTGTTTAACATTCACTGTTTTCTCTATGCTTCCATCCCAAGCTTCCTCTTCAATAAAATGAACATCTCTGCTCATAATAAACCTTTTGTTGGATGGGTTATACAAGCGATAAGCCTTGGATTCCTCACTGTATCCAATAAAAATACATTTCTCCCCCTTGCTGTCCAACTTCTTTCTTAGCTGATCTGAAATGTGTGCATAAGCCACACATCCGAACACCTTCATGTGTGTGACACTTTGCTTTGTGCCACTCCATGCCTCTTCCGGCACTTTGTTCATTACTGCTTTTGTAGGGAATCTATTCAAGATGTACGCTGCACAATGTACAGCTTCATCCCAATAATCATTAGACAAATGCTTTTCCTTTAACATGCTTCTTGCCATGTCCATTATAGTTCTATTCTTCCTTTCGGCTACTCCATTTTGCTGTGGAGTATATCTAGTTGTAAACTGTTTATGAATACCATTTTCCCTACAAAAACGTAGAAAATATTTAGATATATACTCACCTCCTCTATCACTCCTTAAGACTTTGATATGCAGCCCACTCTGGTTCTCAACAAGTGCTTTGAAATTGCAAAAATTTTCAAACACTTCACTTTTGTTTTTAAAAAAGTAAACCCAAGTTTTTCTTGTAAAATCATCTATGAATGTTAACACATAGTGGCTGCTTGCAAGCGATGGAGTTTGCATCGGTCCACATACATCTGAGTGGACAATCTCTAAGGGTGCTTTTGCCCTTATGCTTTTCCCGGAAGGAAAACTTTTTCTGTGTTGTTTCCCAAGAATACAACCTTCACAAAGGCTGTCCGGTTTCTCTATCAATGGTAAACCACTTACCATTCCTTTTCTGTTCAACAAGTTAAGACCTCCAAAGTTGAGATGTCCAAATCTCAAGTGCCATAACCAATTATCATCCTTTGGTTCGCTTTGGAAAGTCTCTTGTGCAACTGCTGCTTTTTTTCTTCATTTTTCAGATCTGCTCTCATTCTGAGAGGGAACATCCTGTTCCTTGTCATCTTCACTTCAGCAATACATTGTTTGCTGGGTGGTTTGTCCATGATGGTACAAACATCATCCTCAAAAAATACATTATACCCCTTATGGACAAGCTGTCCAATACTTAAGAGGTTACACTTCATTCTTGGAACATAATAAACATCTGCTATGGATTTCTTTGCACCTAATCTTGTTAAAACATTTACATCTCCTTTTCCCATAACAGAAACTTTGCTATCAGTTCCTAGTGTGACTTGTGACTTCACACTTTCATCTAACATGGAAAACATTGCTATGTTTCCTGTCATATGGTTACTGCAACCGGAGTCTAGAAACCATAAATCCTCACTTTTCTCTTCAGCTATATTACAAGCTAAAAACAAATTCTTTTGATTGACATTTTCTCTAGTGAAATTTGCACTAGTTCTATTTGCCATATCTTGTTGCTTTGTTCTACGTTCATTAGCATAATCACCATATTTTTTAAAATGGTAACATTGGACATTGGACTTATCATACCTTCGTCCTTGATCATTCTGCTGACCACTCTAATGGCTGCTACCTTGGCCGTGGCTGTGATCTTGACCGTTGCACCTTCCATGTGAAAGTGAAGGGTTGTTCCTTCCACCTTTGTTTTGGCTTCTACCTCTTCCTCTTCCTCTACCTTGCCTTCTTCCTCTTCTGAAAGACATCTGGGTCTTAAAGGCATGCTCAAGAGATGAGTTTTCACCCCTACTCAATCTCTGTTCATGGGTCATCAATGATGCATGTAGTTCATCTACTGAAAACTTTGTGAGATCTCTAGTCTCTTCTATGGTGGTGACAATCACATCGAATCTTGAGGGTAAACTTCTCAAGAGTTTCTCTACAATCCTCTTGTCTTCAAGAGTCTCTCCATGAGATCTTATTTGTGTGACCATTCCAATCACATGAGTGAAGAATGAGTCAATAGTATCTGACTCTTTCATACAGAGAGTCTCAAAGTCTCTCCTGAGCAACTGAAGTTTTGCTGTCTTCACTTTCTCCATGCCTTGATAGGCTATCATAAGAGTCTGCCATGCTTCTTTGGATCTCTTAGCTGTTGCTATCCTTGGAAACACACTCTCATGCACTGCTTGATATAATAAGAAAAGAGCCTTAGCATCTTTCTTCTTATTTCTCGTCAACATCTCTCTTTCTGCTTGAGTTAACATATTAAACTCAAGTTCATCTGCTGGCTCTTCAAAGCCTTCCTCAACGAATTCCCATAAGTCTTGGGAGACAAATAATGCTCTCATAGTTATTGACCAGTAGTCATAATTTTTCCCATTAAACTGTGGGAGATGGATATTTCCCATACCCATACCAGTGCTGGCTCCAGCCATTCTGCACTCTTAACTATGATTCAAAAACACTTGACTGTGTATTTAAAATGACTAACTGTACTGCAACAGTAACACAAAACTGTATAGAGAAATACCTTTGGATTCTTCTTGTCTGAGTCTTCACACTGCTGGAGAAGCTGCTGCAACAAAGAACTCCTTTCCTTCAGCTTATTTGACCTTCAAATAGCCTGGACTAGCTCTAATACCATGTTGGAATATTGAAAAATTCCATAATAACAATGAAGAGAATAAACTCCCTTCTTCTAACACAGAGAAATTAAAATATTTCTCACTGGAAACAGAGTTTCAACTCATAAAACAAAATTTTATTACATAAAAAATGTTGTTACAAATTCTTCCTCTAACAGAGGGATTTACAAAATATGATTGACTGCTACAGACGCAGTGCCTCTCAAAACAAATCTCTATTTCTCTCTCAGAAATACGATGCTGTGTATTTTCTTCTAATTCGCACTGTTGTGCATAAAAACGATTATGTTCTGTGTACAATACAAAACATTAAATATTTCCTCTCGGGCCTTTTACATTATATATGCGCCGTACATGTATTAAAAAACAATAAACAAAACATATAAATAAAACAACCAACCGACTGTCGGGCCCACCGCCATAGCGCATCGCGCATAGCGCATTGAACGCGCGATCAAACAAAACAAACTTCTGAAATTGCGATTTCGCGATTTTGCGATGTTGCGATGAGATCGCATCGCAAATATCTATGATCAAACATATGGTGGAACATATATATAACATGCGGTTGTGCGATCGTGCGATGGCGCGATGGCGCGATGATCGCACTTCGCAATTTCAACGAAACTCTGGTGATGGGCGGAGGGTGATTTGTAATATTGCGATGTTGTGATGGTGCGATGATCGCACATCGCAAACATCCACATCAACAAGACACTTAAACTTCTGAAAATGCGATCTTGCGATTTGCGCTAAAGTGGTGGGGACACTTTTCCTCCCTTTTCAGAAACTTTAAGCCTTCCGCTGTTTAAACGATATTTTCATCATTTTGGTTGTTGAGGGCTTTAAACGCCCGTAAAGACTGTCTTTAAATAAAACTGTTCTTCCATGCTGTGAAGCCACGAAAGTCTTTGGCATTCAAGTCTTCTATTAATTAAAATGGCTACCGCCTTTGATAAAATATCAAAGGGATCGAATCCCATCTGCTCTTTACTGCACCTGTGCGCTTTCCAATCCTTTTGCAATTTGTTCAAGACAGTAGGAAACCGCCTTAGCCTTGGCTTCAATGTGCTGCGGATCTTTCACTTCTGTATTTACTGCTAATTGACTTCAGCAGTTGGAATAAATTTCCAACACTCCTTAGGAGACTTATGGGCTTTTCTTCCCATTTATTCACCGACTAGAGCTGCTGCTAACTCTAATGTTCCATTTAGCTTGGAGGATAAAATTTTGGAACATTACAGTCCACCCCTCCAAAATATTTTCTTTTCCTCAATAAAATGCATAAGGAGAACAAAATCTCTCCCCTCTTCCTCATGTGGCCTTCATCAATAGCATCCATCACTGCATCAAGATAATCTGCAAATATATTGTCATCCAATGCTTCCTCCCAAGTGTGCAAAACCAAAATGTCTGCATCAATCAAAGGTGGAAAGTGTGAATGGAAACTTGCTAGCTATATCATGGCCTCCACAAAGTAGGATTGATTACCAACATGGTGAATTAGTTCCTCCCACACCCATGCTATCATCCAAATGAAGTGAGTTACCCTCCAACATGGTAACTCATGAAGAGTCTCATCCACCTTGTGCTCTTGAAATGAAGGTGGGTTGAATGAATGTACATGATAGGAAAGAGGGCCTATCCCATGTTGTCCTCATATCCACTTATGATAATTTTAGAGGGCATACTGATCTTGGGCTGAAACATGATTTCCCTCCAATGGCAAGAAGAAGATTGAGCCTCCAAGGAATCTTCCTCCAAAATCATGAGACATGCCAACCCAAACCATTCCATTCAAAATGAATGGCACATCATCACCACATGGCATCAAAATCAGAAAATTGTTGAAGGTTATGTGCAATTTTGGATGATACATATGGTCTCTCTAGGGGATACAGCGCAGTTCTCCAAACTGTTGATTGAGAATGTCATAACGCAAGTAGTTCTGCAACAAGTTACAAGTTGTATATGTTTGTTCTCCCAATATGGGGAAGTAAGCATCAATGTATATCAGCTGTACATATATAAAATAACAATACATTTGCCCAAATTCATGTATAGATGGGCTACTATCATCATAAACATTGGCCCTAAAGTGACCATGAAACCCAAAAATACTCTTGCTCCTTTGAGGAACAATGCATTGTTCAAACATGGTGGGAAAGTACAAATACTCAATAGAGTAATCAACAAGTACATAAATTTATTTCTTACCATGCATCATGTGGGAGCTGAAAGTGAGGTGCATGTATAAGTTCCCCCATGTGGATCTCCTCATAAAAATCTGCAAGAAGAAGGGATACATATACTCCTTAGAACACTCCATCAATAAGAATACACTCCCATGTGACAGCGTTATAGGCCTTAAGAATAAGGCTCCATGACTCCTCCCTTTGACATTCCACATGCCAAAGCCATCCACCATCATGCTGCTATGTGAGAATATCTTCTTCCAACATGGAAGTCTCTCATGATCCTCCAATACTAAAGGGTAGCCTCCTTGCACCATGAATGTGCCTTTCTTCTCTTCAGAAATATCATGAAAAGCATGGGAATAATTTTTCCCATACTCTCCCAAGTGCAACCATAGCAACAACAACTTTTGTTGTTGCCTCATCTTTCTCTCATACAAGCCATAGAGTAAGGTCATGAAGGTCAACTTGTATGATTCCCCATACCAGCAAGTCTTCTGCTACTCTATCATATGGGTGCCATGCCATCCAATTGGTTCCTCTCTCCATACAAAGATTCCCTTGAAGAAAAACACATCAGCAATACATGGAAGAAATATGCAATAAAAACAAGTTGTCAAATGACAACCGGAGAGTGAATCTTGGCCCCTCTCATGGAACCAGCACAGTGCATCCTTGGCCTACATCAAAATAAGAATTAACAAGTGCTTTTCCAGCCACTTGTTTGCTTCCATAGTCATCTTATAAGATTAAAACATGAAGTCACAATATGGTATCATTGGTGCACACCAAGAGACATATGGCTTCCCCCACAACTCATCAAAAGGATAGCCAATATCAATGCTACAAGTATCTGCAAGTACATCATCATATAATATGCAAGAAGAAATATTTCCTCTTGTTACATCATGCTGCTCAAATAAGGGAAAGAAGTACAATACAAAACATGAAATGATACCTCCTCCATTATGTACTTGAGGTCTTGAGTTGAAATGGCTCAATTGGAAATTCTCCCTCACTCCCAATGAGTAGGAAGGTGGCTGTGACATCCTCTCTATCATCATCCGGGCTATGCATCTCTCCATATGTTGATATATGTCATGTTGGATGCCCTCCCAAGTGAACTCCTCCATCAACAGGAAATATGCATCAAAGTGCACAGAAGAGAAGTCCTCATGTGCTGCATGTAGCAGCTTCTCCTTGAGACTAGAAGATCTAGTCAAGAATATCCTGCCATACTAATAGATGACCACATCATCCACCATGTATCTGTCATCTCCATCTGGGTCATCAAGAATCATGCATGCACCAAGATCCTTGGAGTACTCTACCAAAATTTGAGATCTCCAATAAGGATCAATCCTCCTCAAAGACAGCGCTGGTGATCTAGCATGTGAGGCTCTCCTCATGCAACTATCTGCTACTTCGACATCCCCATGCCAAAGTCTTCCTCTGAAATATTCACCTCCCAAGAATCACAGAGTGGTGAATCCAAAGACAATATTTCTTCTCTCTGCTCTAGATCAGGTGGCCTCTCAGGTGAAATGCCTCTATGTAGTGAGACATTAATGTCAAGAGTAGACTGTACATATGATTGGGCAACCTTGCCCTTGTCCTTACAACGCAAATAGGTCTACCTCTTTATTGCACTGGCTCTCTGAAATAGAGAAGGGTGTGTACCTCTCATCAAATGATGATGCTCTTCCTCCCTTCCTCCTCCTTCCAGTTGCAATGTTGCACAATCATGTTGCTCACTGATTGTGCTTGGACCTATATGTATGAGATCCTGGGGAACTTCTTGCAAAGATACAAGAATCCTTCCTATTGGAGCATGTGCTCTTCCTCCCTCTGCATGAGGCACTGGATGTGCTCTAGATATGACAACGTTGTTGCCTTCTCCTTCATCAATGTGTGTAGGCAACATCTCAACCATTGGATCCCTTTGTGAAAAAGTGACCCCCATGCCCTCTTATTCAAGAATATGAATTGGAGGTTTTGCTTCCGGAAAAGTGTAATGCAAGACATTAGCTCCTCCCATGGTTTTCTGAAATGGAGTTTTCTCCATCACATGCAAGCGTTTTGTTTTCTTAGGAATTTTTTCACCAAACCTCTCCATCAACGTTTTTATGAATCTTGCATAAGAGAAAGTATTGGCATTCTTTAAGGAATAAGATTCAAAAATCCACCATGCATGAGCCTTACCTCTGAAATTCAGCACTGCAACTTTGATAGCTTCATCTCCGGAAATATGGTGCAGCTGCAAATAGGAGTTTAGCTCCTTCACCCAAGCTCCAACTGAACATGTAGGTGATCCAGCAAAAGTAGATAGAAGAAATCTATCTGCATCCTGCTACTTGGTCTTCTCCATATGGATCTTTCAAAACTCCTGGAAATCAGTATGGTCTCTAAACTTCTCATTTTGAGATCCATACTCTTGCAACAAATCACTAAGAGTTTTCCTCTTAGGCATTTTTCCTCCTCCCATCCATCTCAAGATAGCTCTGGGCATTTGACTGTGCTGTGCATCATGGATTGAAGCTGCATGCTCACCCTCACCATGTGAAAATCTAGATTTAGCTCTAGATTCAACCTCCTTTGAATATTTCATCTCCAATCTTATTTTCTTCAGCTCTCCTTGAAAGCTCTTCATAGATTTTGGAAGAAGCTTTGTGAGCTTGTCTTACTTTCTCTCTATACATACTGAAGATTTATGGATTCTGTCCATATCTCCTTCTTCTGATAGCTGGATCTCATAGGCTGGGCCAGAGATCATGCTCCGATACCACTGTAATATTCCTTTTTCAGGATTGCTCATGAATCAAGCATCAAAAACGCATTTCCAACAACAATTGTAATAAAATAGTGAAATGTACTCTTGGATCCCATATATTATTCAATAATAAACCTAAATCCAATAAATGAGTTGAAACAAAGAAAACTAGGTGGGTTAAACAGATCTCCCACACCTAGGATTGCCAAAAAGTGCTAAAACCCCAAAACTGCATTTTACCGGAGTTGTTGCTTAATGGACTGCACAGTCTAAGAGAGGGTTTAAACACATAAATGAAGGAAAAAATTATATCTACTCATATATTGATTAAAATTTTGAGGAACAAATATCTAATCTCCATATACAAGATACAAAAGAAACCAGCAAGGGTTTCTTGTCCAAACACTTTGTATACAAATATGATATTCAGGAAATCATTGAATTATCACTGAAACACTGAAGCACATGAGTGTACAAGGCTGAAATATGTCTGATCTAATGTATATCCCTCAAGGGCTTCCTCCCATGAAATGATGAACCTCTCAATCACAATGAAACTCAGCAACAGAGCCACCAAACCATGCAATGAGCACTGCCTCCAAAATAGCGCACTCCCTAGCAGAAACAACATTGGGAGGGTATGGGAAATGTGTGGTCTAATACCATAGATCTGAAATAAGTCCTGGATCTCTCCAAACATATCTCTCAATTGAAGTAAATCCTCCTCCAATGAGAAACTAGCTCAGAAGCTGGGGTTTCAATCCCTTCCACTGTTGCACCCAGCAACACTACACAACCTCTGGAAAAGTTGTGCTAATGAAGATGGATGAAGCTTGGCCTGAAAACCTGATGTGGAATGATGAATACAAACTCTCCCAATGAGCTCCTCAAAGGAAAGAGGTGGGATTCCCGTCCAGGAACACCCAGTGCTAAACAGCACTGTAGCTTTGCTAAGAAGCAAAGCAGCAACAATTCTTGGCATCCAAGAATAATAATCTACAACATGATGAATAATGTTGCCATCCTCTTCCTTATATAATACATGATTTTTCTTTCCCTTGGCCCCACTCAATTAGGTTACTTCTAACCCAAGTTACATCTCCCTCCAAAATTGCGTTATTCATCCTTGCATTCCTCCTCCACTAAAATTGTGTTGTTGACTTAGTCAAAGCAGCTTGAATTTAACCTTGTTCACACATGGAGGTGTATTATTGAGCTAGAAAGAGTGTCCCCTTTCACATTTGGAGTATTTTATTCCTCCTTAGGAGACTTATGGGTTTTTCTTCCCATTTATTCACAGACTAGAGCTGTTGCTAACTCTAATGTTCTATTTAGCTTGGAGGCTAAAATTTTGGAACATTACATTGCTTCACAAGAGGGCAAGCTTGTCACATTGCTCCATGAGATTTATTGGGCCAATCTATATGATGGAGGCAGCCATTTCTTATGTGGCCTTGGGAAAATGTTTTATCATCACATGTGTGTTCAGCTTATGCACCCTAACATGTATCATATGGAGACATGCATGATTAACCATGTAAAAAGAAACATTTTGCCTTGTACTTTTCTCAAGCAGCAGCTTGTAAAACTGCGTTGTCACTACTGGGAAAGCTGTTGGTACCCTCTTTCATCACTTGAAACCTTCATCATTTTCTTCATTTTGTTGTTGATCATGTCTTCATTGGCTGATATGGATCAGATTTGTATGGGAAGCATGATTATGAGAAAGACACATGAGTTGGATGTGTCCTTGAGGGGAGAAAATTCCCACATTTTCTGCACTACATGTTCTAATGGGAGCATGGGAGGAGATATGGCCACCACTACTACATATGTGTTCTCTTTTGAGGTGGACCATGGATTTGATATTCATCCATTGTACAGCCATGGGCAAGTGTTTGATCTTGTATTGTTGTTATATTCAGCCATTTACGATTCCTTAGTAGATGTGATGGAATTTGTATGTCACTTGCCATGTTCCTTTCTGAGATTGCAGTGGATGAAATTGCGATATATCCTTGTGAGACATTGTGTGTATCATGTATCATCATGTATAGCTTTCAGAAAACTTCTCATTGGGATACTCTATGATGACTTTGTCCTATTCATCATGGAGGGATTGTTATGGGCCAGCTTGTTTTTCAATGTTGGAGGAAGATTCTTTGCAGGATTATTCTTCACTTTGCCATTTGAGGGCAATACTTTTGCAGCCCAGGATCAACACACACTCTACACTTATCATAATTGGAGAGAAGGAAAGCTTGGGGTAGGCTATGATTCTTACCATGTTCATATTTTCAGCCCACCTTCATTTCCGGAGCTTGAGGTGGAAGAATATTTTCAGGGGTTACCATGTTGGGAGGTGACTCATTTTGTTTGGATGATTGCTTGGGGATGGAGGATCCACATGAGGGAGATTTTCCTCATCACATTTCTGACTCCATGCCTTGAGTGGATACTTTCTAGTTCTATCCTTGCAGTTTCTTGAGGACAAGCAACATTTGGGAGGGGAGGACTATAATATTCCAAATTTTTCCTTCAATAAATTGGAATATTAATTTTGTCTATTTTCACTTAGGAGATGAATAATTGGGAGAGAAGACCCATTCATAATAAAAACATGGATAAAATCCCTCTAGTATGAAAGGGGATCAGCCTTGGAACTAGATTTCACACCCTCGTGTGAAATGGGACATTTTGCAAAGAGGCTTGGTTAAGTTTGACCAAGTCAAACAACGTAGGGTATGAGGTGGAAAGCACTACATGGGACAGCGCAGAGATAGAGGAGGGAATATTCCTTTATGGATGAAACCCTAATGGATGGGGCCCATGGAGAGAGAGCCTTCACTTGCTATATATGGAGAGAAGGAGAGCCATTGTTATTCATGCTTGTATTATTCATTTCATGTCTATTCAGACATTGTGCATTCTTTGTTGTTCAGCAAGAATTGTCAAGGAATTACTGTTTAGGATTATTCCTCCTTTATTGAGGGCCTCTTGAAGGATTTGTATTGATTTTTCTCACATCTAGGCTTGTTTCCAAGAATCCTCCTCGAAGAAAACGTTATTGCTGCAGCAGCATAATTCTGTGTTGTAGGGTGTTGCAGTGAGTAGTTACAACACCTCTTCCATTGCTTGTTTTTTAGAGGAAGACTCTTTCTTTCCTTTGGAGGATTAGTTTGGAAGAATTAGAGCTTATTTGTAGATCTGGGCACTTGGCCAATTCAGTTCATTCCACTTACAGTCTAGTTACCCTCTTGGACTGCGTTATTTTCATAGAGCACTTGCAGTGAGGGCTTGCAGTGTTGTTTGGAGGGTGAGATCTCAAGTGTAAGGATAAGCCTTCCACTTGGAGATCCATTGGAGGAGGTCTACTTCAGATTGCACATCATCTTCAGCCTTCTCTATTCAGTTTCATATTTGAGCTGCTGCAGCTACCCAGCAACTCCAGCATTTTTTCCATTTTGCATATTTCAGCCAATCCCTTGGAGGATTGATGTTTTATTGTTTCTAAGGGTTAGAGATTTTCTCCCCTGATGTATTTGAGCTATATCATTTTTATATCCATGTATTGAAATTATATTGCAGCAGTACTCCATAATATAATGCGTTGTCATAGCCAAGGGTTTCATCTATGTAGCAGTGTTTGTCATTTCATGTACATGTATTGTTGAGGCTTGCATTGCCTTTTTTGAGAGGTTGTTTCCCCAAGACATTATACTCTTTTTGCTGCTATAACATCATTTGTTGGCTGGTCATATCTTCATGTGTTCATGGTTGTAAAATAATTTTGTCTTTCCATTTCTTTCTTAAGAATTGTTGCAGTCCCTCTCCAGGCACTTTTTGAGGACATCTAGTAGTGGGAGATCTGTTTAACCACTCTAGAAGGATTTCTTTGGCCCCAAATCTTGGATATCAGTATTAGACACCTTGTTCTAAGGAATCCAGGTCTTGGTATCAAATCCTAATGCCTCCATTTCTGGAAAATGTGTTTTCTAGCCATGGATTGCTAGCTGTCTCGATTTGGGAACATTACATTCTCACAGATCGAGGGGATTGATTATGAAGAAACCTTTTCACCTCTCACACGGTATTCTTCCATATGGACCATCCTTTCTCTCTCAGCATAGATGGGTTGGCACATTCATCATATGGATGTAAAGACTACGTTCCTTAATGGGATCATTGAGGAAGAAGTGTACATTGAGAAACCTGAAGGATTTGAGATCTTGAACAGTGAGTCGCATGTGTGCAGACTCAAAAGAGCGTTGTATGGGCTGAAGAAAGCACCCCGTGCTTGGTACACTTGGATCGACAGCTATTTCACTGGACTTGGCTTCACGAAGAGTGAGGCGGATGCAAACCTATACCAAATTGTGGTGGAGGGTAAGCTTTTAATCATTTTCCTTTATGTTGATGATTTGATACAGACTGGTGATGAGCAGCTGATACACTCATGCAAGGAGGAAATTGCAAAGGAGTTCGAGATGAAGGATATGGGTCTCCTTCATTATTTCCTTGGATTGGAAATATGGCAGCGAGAAGGTGAACTGTTTGTGTCTCAAGGCAAGTATGCTCGGGAGATACTTGGTAAGTTTCACATGGGGACTGAAAACCCATGGATACTCCTCTTCCAGGAAACTGGAGGAAAGAGGTTGCTACATCGGTAGATGTAGTGGATGCTATTGTTTATCAAAATTTGGTGGTTTCACTCATGTATTTAGTTAATACATGACCATACATATGCTATGCGGTGAACCGGCTTAGTCAAGAAATGTTTAAGCCTACCAAGCTCTTTTGGAAGGCAGGAAATCATGTCCTGAGATATCTCAGGGGCACATCTGAGTATGGATTATGGTACAGATAGAAGAATGAGGTGAAGTTGCATGGCTTCACGGATGCAGATTGGGCAGGCAGCCCAACGGACAGAAAGAGCACATCAGGGGGGGTTTTCAGTATCGGGTCTACAGCAGTTTCTTGGTACAGTAGGAAACAAAGATCTATGGCACTCAGTTCAGCGGAAGTGGAATACATGGCAGCAAGTCAAGCTACATGTGAGGCTATCTGGATGAGGAAGATCCTGGTCAGTTTGTTAGGTTCTCATTTAGATCCTACAGTGATACGTTGTGATAATAAAAGTTGCATTAAAATCTCGATTAATCTTGTGTTTCATGATATATCTAAGCATATAGATATCTACTATCATTATATCAGAGATTGTGTGCAATGGAATATCATGTTGCTTTAGTACATTCCAACGGAAGATCAGGATGCAGATATTCTGACGAAGGCACTTACTAGGAGAAAATTTGAATACCATAGAGGCAGGATTGGCATGAAGGATAATCCCTATCTTGTTGAGAGGGAGTGTTGAGATTCAACAAGATTATGAGCCTAGTGAAAATTAAGCCCCTTCACTAGGTGGGGCCCGCAGGCTATTTTTAGGTGTATGTCTATTTTTAGAATGGTGAGCATATTATAAAATTAGTAGGATGTTGATTCTAGATGGTTGAGAAAATTATATTGTTGGATGAATTTCTATTTTTAGAAGATGGGCGAAGTCTATTTATAGATCGATAATCTAAAAATAGAATGCATGTAAATTATTATTATCCCTTAATAATAATCAAAAAATAAATAGTAACTTATTATCTTGGAGCACTTTATTTCAGTGAACAGATGTGGCACATCAGTGGGCTGAAGGAATTACGTGATTCCTAGGGTGGTTGGTGACTCATGCATGGAGGACTTCGTTATAACTGACAGTGGCAAGATGTAACAGAGTTGGAAGAGTAGTTAAATGAGTTGTTACTTATTTTAACTCAGTTAAGTGAGTTAAACATAGTTCTTCTAGTTGTAAATAAAGATACACTAGTGAAATATGAGTGAATTAATTATTTAATTAATTCACTAGTGTCTTACTTGCAACTGAACAAATACAGCAGTTAACTACTTGCATGTAAGATCCAGTGGAGATCCAATGGAGAGATAGGTGAAAGGGTGAGATGGACTATCAGTTGTGACTACAGTGATGCATTCAATGCATCTACACTGACATTGGAGATGCCAATGAGGATTACGCAGTGTAAGAAAGGAAATATCGAATTCATTCAGGGGTCTTCTTCAGCAGGGATTGCGCAGTGGAGGCAGACCGTCAGGAGGCAAGAAATTGGTGAATAGATATGAAAATTTATGCATGACATTGTGTGATGTTTGTATGTTGTACTGAGAGATCTATGAGCTGATATTTGTATGAGATTGTTACATGTTCCATTGATATACATAACATATGATAGTTGGGGTTTTTAGCTTTAAGCTTTCTTAGTAAAACATCTTGTTATGTGTGATTGATTTTCTTCATGTGCGTTTTTCATTTGGAAATTTAATTTCCGCAAAGAATTAAGTGGAAGGATTCTATATTTAAAATAAGATTAAATTGTTAGATCAGGAGGATCTAGAAATACATTATTTTGTTTATAAATTTCTACATTGTTATCCAATGATTGATGAGGAACCTTGTTTCGAACATATATCATTGTATTTTTTGCTACCCCCAAAGGAACTTCAGGAGCTTTTGATCAAGGATCATAGCTCAGGCAGCTTCCACAATGGACTTGTTCTTTCTTTCATCCACTCCATTTTTTTTAGGATTATAGTGCACAGTAGTTTCCTTCTTGATCCTCGATTTTTTGCAAAATTCAACAAACTCATTTGGTATATTTTCTCCACCATTGTCAGACCTAAAGACCTTGATTTTCATCCCTATTTGATTTTTGGTCAAATCCTTGAAATCCTCTAACATATCAAAGGCCTAATCCTTATGCTTCAAGTAGTATATTCATGTCTTCCTAGAGAAATCATCGATAAAGTTTATGTAGTATAGATGGCCACCAAGAGAATGCACAGGAATAGGTCCACATAGGTCAGAATAAATGAGTTGGAGAATGTCACTAGTCTTGTTCTTTCTAGTGGGGAATGGTCCCCTTGTCTTATTTCCACTGGCACACCCTGGACATACTCCATCATGTCTAGCTTGAACATCAGGAATCTCAGAGACTAACTTCTTTAATTTTGGTACATCTTCATAATGTAGATGTGCCATCATTCGATACCATAGCTTTCTTTGATGGTATCGTGGACCATTTTTGTCAAAGGTCTTCAAGTGACTCTATAGATTCCTTGTACTCTACATCCCATTGTAAGGACATCCCTCATTCAAGATTTCATAAAAAAGGTGAGGAATTTTCCCTTTATGAAGGCTACTCTCATCCCTTTGTCTTCCAAGGAAGAAATAGATAACAATTCTTCTTTAGTTTTGGAACATACATTAGTTCATGAAGAAGAATAGATTCAGCCCCAGAGTCCAAATAAAATTTTATAGATTCAAATCCCTTCATAGGATATGAAGTATTGTCTCCAAGAATGATCTTCAAAATTGTCTCCCTCGACTTAACAAGATTTTATAGGACTTCCTTCTACCATGATAAGTGTCTAGAAGCCCCACTATCTACCAGCCAACTGTCATATGAATCTGGAGGGGAAGAACTAGAAAGGGAAAAAATAAGAATATATTCATATTGACTACCAATTTCATTACTTTCATACCTAGAATTCCTTGAATTATTTTGAGGACGATGGCCTTATTCATGATCATCCATAGAATCTCTTCTTCTTATATCATCTCTTCCTCTTCATCATATATTCTTCTATTATTGAGCCTATTATTGTTGAAGCCACGATTTTTTTTGTATCTTGACCTTGGAGCTACCCTCCTTTCTCTGTAATCTTGAGCATAGTGGTCAAACCTGTGACAATTGTAACATTCAAACTTTGACATGTCCATGTCTCTTCTTGTTTTTCTTCTATTGGAGTCATTGGGTGTTGGAGCAGACTTACTTGAATTAGATGTACCTCCTCTACCTTTCCTCTTCTTATCTTGAGTAACAAATGTTGATGCCTCTCCTTATTCTTGCTTTTGAATCCTTCCTCTTGATATCATATTAGATTATTGTTCAGTGCTTTTTCCCACTAGCTCATCAAAAGTAGGAAATTTATTATTGTTGCTAATAGTAGTGATGGAATTTTCCCAAATTGGAGGAAAACCTTGTAAAGTTACCATCACCAACTGATCTGAATATGGAAAAACTAGTTTTTCTATGCTAGCTTCCTCATCATTATAAAATAAAAGTGCTAGCTTCCTCATCATTATAAAATAAAAGTGTGCTTAAGGATTGTGTGCATAGATTTGAGCTGAACAATATATTACTCCAATGGTTTCTTTTAAGTGTTCTTCAACTAGTATAATTCCATGAATAAATTGTAAAGCATGAAATCATCAAACACTTGAAAAGAAATGTGCATCAAACAACAAGACAAAAGCCATTGATGAAGGAGTTCACCCCTCCTGGGCTACATCTCCTTGGCCTGTCAACATGACTAGACCACTCTTGTATTCAGTGTCAAAAGTACATATCAGTTTGTTTTCAAACACACGTGGCTATTACCCCTTTCAAGGTAATTCTCTTCTGCAAATAATTCTCACGATATCAGCAACACAACATATCTCCTACAAAGATGACATTATTTCAACGGTGAGAGCTAGAAACCCATCACATACACCCTTCAATTCCACACTGAAGAATACAATAAACCACTTCATGAATAAAGAAATCAAACCAGATTTGAAACATGCTAGTCACAGATGCTGCAAAACATTTTCTGGACTTGGGGAAACCCCTAAAAGGTCTCCTCCTTGCTCAACATCTTCCAAAACTGCTTCAAACATCTGATTGATCCATACACGTTACTTGTCAAAACTTCAATATGACCTTGAATATGTACTCAAATTAGTAAAAATATGTTACCAATGGATTCACAACATCCAAAAACCCCTAAGTATCCTCTTCTATCTCTACAAATGTTCTTCAGGTGAAGCAGATATGGCCTCCTCTCCTGGTGGCCCTAGGAATATTGAATATTCAAGCTGGAAAAATCACTTCCATAAGTGCTCCTCTGCCTCTAAAACCTATAGAAAAATGCTCAGAATGTCCAAAAATGCTAGGATAGACTCTTCCTGAGCCAAAATTGGTCGAATTTTTCTCAAGTTATGGTTCCCTCAATTTTGGCCTAGTAAACCCCTCCAAAACTGGAGCAACTCCAGATAATTCCCACAAATTTGGAGTTCCACTAAAAATGGCAGACTCCATATAAGAGCGGAGTAATTAATGGATAAGCGCACATTAACTGAGGCTTAGCCGCTAATTAAGCATGTTTAACAAATCTGCATTAAAAATGGTTTAGCGCTAGTTAAACATGATTAAGGATTAAATAATCTGTGTTTAGAGTTAATCCTTCGCGCATTTGTTGGAGCTCCTGCCGTGGTCATGGGTGGTGGTCCCACGGACCAGGGATGGCCCTCTTTTCCCCTGCCACAATATTTGATTAACTTGAAATGAAAATCGGGTGCATAGTATTGTAAGGAACATGGTATAGTGGAAACGGTTACGTGTTGTGTTTGTGTGGGGGAGGTCGCGAGGTCTCTTGATATTTTGTGTATTAGGGTAGCATCAGATGTGCTCAAGCTCCAAAAATTTGTGGAGGGACTAGAGTACACCTGATCTACAATACAGAGAAAGAGATTTGGGAAATTTCATCTGGTTTGGAAGATATTTAATTAATTAATTATTTTAATGTATTTCCTAGTCTAAACTTAGGAAAATTAAATAATTAAAGTTAATTAAATTAAACATGTGATGAAATTTCCTTAAGTCACACGTACCAAGATTTATTTTAATCTTAGCCATTGATTCAAGATCTGATCATGGTCATTGTTTTCCCAACGAGAAAAGTATAAAGGAAAGGCTTTGGGTCATTTGTAAAGACACACAGAGGCAGAGCATGGGAGCTAAGCTGAGATTCTAGGGCAGGGTTTGCTAAGAATTCTCAGAAGTGTTTCAGCTGCAGAGAGGGGAGTTTAGGAAAAGGGGATGGTCTGACCCCAGTGCCTAGAATCAGAAAGAGGTGGAGAGCAGCTTCCAGAGGCAGCGCAAAGAAGTAGCAACAATAGTAGCAGAGAGGGAAGTAATTGTGCAATGCAGGGGCAGCTATAGCTACGCAGGTGCTACGTAGTCTCTCCCGGGGCAGTGTTTGGCAACAGGAGACCCTCAGGGGTTACGCAGAGTCCCTTAAGAGTAGCATAGGGTCTGCATCACCCATTCTAGGGTTACGCAGCCCACTCCGGGCCAGTGCAGAGGGACACAAAGGCTTACACAGAGGCTTCAGGGGCAGTGTTGGGGTTTCTAGGGCCAAGATATGGCTGAGTCCTGTAAATCCCATTTGAGGGTGTGGATCAGTCAATATTTTGGATTTAGAACAGCAGGTTAGTTGCATATCTATATTTTCTCTATCATTTTTTCTAGATCTGGAACCCAGATTTGTTGTATTCAGAAAAATATTAATAATAAAACCCTTCAACAGCTAGAAGACTGGTTTTCCCGTATTGGGTTTTTCCAAGGAATATTTTCCAAAAAATCCTTGTGTCACTTTGTCTATGTGTGCATGTGATTTTTCTAGATCTAAATCGGTGAAAGTTTGTTATGTGTTTGCTTCGATAATAATCTGAATTTTCAGCTTAATAACTTAATTAAGTAGGAGAAACATAACCAAATATAATATTAGATTTATGCATAAGTAACATTTAGAAATTTTCACATGGTATCAGAGCGATTCCAGATCTAGCAGGGTCACCAGCAGAAGACTAAATGATCTTGTTGAAGAAAGTAGTAGGAAGAGTAGTAGGAGCAGCAGAAGACCAGATCTGAAGGCATAGCGTAGTTTTAGAGGGATAAGAATCACGCAGAGGGTAGTGTGACACAGTCTTACCCACATACTTACTGCGCAGAGGTAGCACTAGGATTGTCTGAAGCCAGCTAGGGTGACGCAGATCTAAAGCTGGTTGATCTAGAAGTGCCTGAAGTAGAGATACAGAACTTCAAAAGGTGTTGGTCAGGTTAAATTTCTGAATTTTTCATAATTTTAGCCTAAGAACTAGTGACAAAGAGCGAGAGGAGATCAGCTTCTCAGAGTTTTTCTAGCCAAATAAACTTGGAGATCGATTAGAGGATCGAAGAGAGCTAAAAAATTGTTTGATCTGACAGATTTCCATCAAGGGCAATCAGTTGTCAGAGGGAGCAGAAGGTGCCTATTTCACCAAAGACCTTATATCCAAATCTCTAGCAGAGAGAGGAGGAGCTCCGGCAGATTTATCAGCATATGGCACCTCACAGACTGCGTGATCAGTATAGCTTGGATGGCTTTTCAAACTTTGCAGTTTGGAAGGCTAGAATATTGATAGTCCTAGAGGAATATTCTCTAAAATACCATGCATAACGAGTCCTGGCCATGCCGACTGATGCAGATCTCCTAAGGAAGCATAATGAAGCTACAAGACATGCCAAGTGGCTGATAATGGATGGATTTAAGGACCATGTCGTCCCACACATAGCTAAAAAGAAAAAATATAATGAGATGTGGAAGGCCTTAACATCCTAAAATGATGGAAATTTTATCCAGAGGAAGATGCTTCTATAGACTCATATTCAGTCATTCATGATGACCAAGGGGGAACACATGGAACATTTTCTCTTCAGATTACATTCGATCAGAGACCAGTTGACTACCACGGGTGCAAAGGTGGAGGATGATGTGATGGTCAGGATTTCTCTCAATGTGGTCACAGATGATTGGAAAACCGTTTGTCCAAAGTATCTTGGGAAAAGTGGACCTTCCCGACTGGGACAACTTGTGGGAAATCATGTGTCAAGAAGAACTCCGAAGATTCACCAAGAAGCAGTACAGCACGGGATCGAGTAAGGTGAAGAAGGAAGATGAAGAAGATGCATCCTTGGAATCAAAGAGACTGCAAGGGAAGAAGAAGCGGGATCTATAAAATATTAAGTGCTTCTAGTGTGGCAAACTAGGATATTTCGCCAGCAAATTTCCTCAGAAGAAAAAGGACAAGGAAGCTTCTTCTTCCAAGGTTGTTGTGGCGGATGATGGGTCAGAAGACGATGCATCCATGAGCACTTATGAACCATGAAAGTGGGGCGACATGGATCTTTAGAGTAGCTACAGAATGAGGGCAAGATCCTTCAGAAGCCCATCTCTTGGATCACATCCGAGCTACAGGAGCCTTAATAAAGTAGTTGGAAAAGTGAGCAGTGGGTGAAAAGATCACGAATCAAGCAGGGGTAGATCTAAAGGTTGGAATAATAAGCGCAGTGAATATGCAGAAGCTGCATAGGGGTTGATGTGACTTCAACAGTGCATATCAGAGCTGCTTACACAGAGCAGAGTTGCAACAGCATAGAGGCTTCAAGAGGACAGCACAGTGCAGCAGCAATGTGAGATATTTCAGCACAAGGAGATGATGTGACATCAGCAGTGCAGAGGGAGTCTTCTTACGCAGTGCAGAGTTGTAGCTATGCATCATCCTCCAGATGACAACACAGATCAGCAACCGATGGAGTTTCAGTGATGAGGTTGCAACCCAACTAACTTGTGTCTCAAATATTTGGTAAGAGATTCAGTTGTTTCTCTCAGCAATTGAACATGCAATGCAACATATTGCAACACGGACGTAGCAGATTTAGATGGAGTTGCAGTAAAAATGTGGCAATGGCAGTGACAACGTCATGGGCAGCAATACAGAATGGCAGTGGTAGTGGCGATGACAGTGTCATGGGCAGCAATACAAAATGGCAGTGGTAGTGCACTGATCAAGGGCAGCAGGCCAAAGCATCAACAGCACAGAAACCAGTGCCCAAAATCTTGTGATACATGGTGTGATGTATTGCTAGAGCCCACTCCGTGCTAAGAGGGTTTGTTGAGATTTTGTGTATTTGGGTAGCATCGGATGTGCTCTAGATCCCAAAATTTGTGGAGGGACTAGAGTACACCTGATTTACAAGACCCAGAAATTGATTTGAGAAATTTCATTTGGTTTGGAAGATATTTAATTAATTATTTATTATAATATATTTCGTAAGTCTAAACTTAGGAAAATTAAATAATTAAATTAAATTAAATTAAACATGTGATGAAATTTTCTAAGTCACACGGATCAAGATTTATTTTAATCTTAGCCATTGATTCAAGATCTGATCATGGCCATTGGTTTCCTAATGATAAAATTATAAATGAAAGGCTTGGGGTCATTTGTAAAGACACATAGAGGCAGAGCACTGAAGCTAAGTTGAGATTCTAGGGCAGGGTTTGCTAAGAATTCTTAGAAGTGTTTTAGCTGCAGAGAGGGGATTTTAAACAAAGGGGATGGTTTGGCTAGTGCCTATAATCAGCAAGAGGCAGAGAACATCTTCTAGAGGCAACGCACAGAAGCATAAGCAATAGTAGCAGAGAGGGCAGCATCTACGCAACGCAGGGGTAGCTACAACTACACAGGTCCTACGCAGTCTCTCCCGGGGCAGCGTTAGGCAGTAGGAGACCCTCAGGGGTTACGCATAGTCCCTAAAAGGCAGTGTAGGGTCTGCATCACCCATTATGGGGTTACGCAGCCCTCTCCAGGCCAGCACAGAGGGATGTAGAGGTTGCAGAGGCTGACGGAGAGGCTTCAGGGGTAGCACTGGGGTTTCTAGGGCGAAGATTTGGCTGAGCCCTTTAAATCCTATTTAAGGGTGTGGATTAATCAATATTTTGGCTTCAGAATGGTAGGTTAGCTGCAGATCTATATTTTCTTGGTTGGGTTTTCCAAATATGAAACCCAGATTTGATGTATTCAGAAAACTCTTAATAATAAAACCCTCCAGCGGCTAGAAGACCGGTTTTCCCGCATTAGGTTTTTCCAGGGACTATTGTCCAAAAAATCCTTGTGTCACTTTTTCTATGTGTGCATGTGATTTTTCTAGATCTGAATCGGTGAAAGTTTGTGATGTGTTTTCTTCAAAATTAATCTGAATTTTCATCTTAATAACTTAATTAAGTAGGAGAAGCATAACCAGATCTAACAATATATTTTTGCATAAGTAACATTCATAAATTTTCACAGGATCGACCCTGACCTCCCCTCGTCCTCCGAAATACAATTTTTCCACATGATATATATAAAATGATTTCGACCTAGGTCCCATTTTGACCTTTGGGAGGGGGCACGTGGTGGCCTTCGGGCTCGCCACGTGTCCTAATCCCATTGGTTCGTTCAAAACCAACCATATTTCGACACGTAGCCCAGAAATTTGGTCCAACCACAAGCTAACAAGTTACAACACACCACTGGCTAGAGAAAAACCAATTTTGACCAAGAAATTGACCCCTTTGACCCTGTTTGACTTTTTTGAAAATTCGCTTATTTGGCAAGTGGACAGCAGGCTCTAACTTTATCATACGGGGACAGTTTTCGATGAAATGAAGTGCATCAAAATCAGGGAGACGAGACCTATCCGGTCGTTCAAGTTCCAAGCGATTCTGAGCACTTTCATTTTTTAGCAAATTTTTGCCCCCAATTTAGTTTCTGATCATTCCTTCCCATTGAAAGGCTTTTGGACCCAAAAAAGTTGGTTATTTGATGAGAGTTTAATACTCGTGTCTTTTCCAAGTTCTATCAACTTTATTCTACTTGGAAAAATATCCATGACAACCACTTTGGTTCCTTGACATGCCTACTCTGGAAAATGGCTTGGTACTTCAACCAATTTCCTCCTTTCGCTGCTAACCCAATCCAACACTTGCTGGCTACTTGTTGACTAATTAAAAGCCTTGTTGTACCAAAGCGATCCCTCAGTGCTTGGAAAGCTGAATGATGACCTTCCCACTGAGAATCATGTTCCTCCTTTGCACACACATGCATTCGATGCAAGCTTCTCCTTCGAAACCACTTTTCCAGGTTAATCTCGTCTGAGTGAACTACAACAATGAGTTCCAATATCATTAATCACAAGAAATGAAATGACCATTGTTTTAACTCCACGCTACCAAATTCCACATCTGGAAGAATGTCTTCACCATCTCTTTCGCTTCTTTACATCATGCATCATATGGTTTACAAAATGGTTTTTGTTTTTGCTGCAATATTTTGTCATATTGTCCCTCTTTCTGCTTCTTGATTCCATCATCCTCCAGTATTGACATGTTTCTCATGCCATGATTTGAGAATGAAGGATAATCATGAGCCTCTCTCTCAAGAGTGGACCTTCCATTATCCTGAGAAAACTTGTCACAAGCAAAACCATTAACTTGAAAAACACATCATGCAAGAAACACAACTTGACGACATGTTCCTTTTTCTCCTTCAAAGCAAAAAATGCCACATGCTGTGAACATCGCCATGCATTCTTACATCTTGGTGTACAAACCCATCGACCAAACACAAGTCGAAAAAACATGTGTCTTCAAATAATTGGCTCTTAAGTCAAACAAAATCATGTACAACGCTTGACGATTCTTTTCCCAAAACAAAAAGAATTTCACATCTCATGAAACAATTCGTCAACATCTCCCTTTCATCCTTGGATAAAAAATCAACTCTTTCAAGTTGATAATACATACATGTAATAATCAATCAACCAACACAAGTCGATCACTCATGCATGTGCAAATGATCAACACTCTCAAGTTGACAACATACATGTTAACAAATCAATCAACCAACACAAGTCAATCACTCATGCATATTCAAGCGCAATGAAATTATCAAAAATTCAGTTGTTCACACACACAATCTCTAATGCATGTACACAATGCTCAAATCTCTTGTAAGTAGAATCACAAGTACAATAATCCCATTGGTATGTACGAGTACTTAAAGAGATGAAATGACCAAATTTGCTGCAACAAAGTGAGCCAACATACTCCACTTTCAAACACCTTCCTGGCGTAAACATGCAACATGCATTCTAGAGAAAAAGAAATGAATTCACATGCAAATTGCAACTAGAAAATGGCATCTTTGTTGCAACTTAGTGAGTCAAAATAACTCTATTTTTCCAACATCTTACTTTGTGAAAAATGTAGCATAATTTCAAGAGAAAAGAAATGAATTCAAATAACAATGAAATGCATTAATAAGGAAATATTTGCATCAATTATCAAAAGAAATGCAAGGCCTTAATTGGTTAAGAAATCTAACCATATATTTCCAAACCACTTCAATGGAGCTTCTTTCAGTTGAACTTCATCATGTGTATCATCCTAACCCACATATATTATGTAATCCTCTTTTCCATTCTTGTCAAAATCTCTCTCCACCTTCTTCAAATGTCATGGATGACTTGTTGGATACAAATTCCAACACTTGTCTACAAGATGACCCTGCTTATGGCAATGAGGGAAAAATAATTGCATCTTATTTTCAACATGGTTTTCGTTTTCCATTGGACCTTTGGCTTTCTGTCTCCTTTGTTTTGAAATTTTCTTGTGTATGGCTATCTTCTTCCAAAACCTCGAAACAGTACGGTTATTCAAACCACAAAAGGAACATGTAAATTTTCTCCAAATCTTATGTGAGGATTTTCCATGTTTATCATAATTATAAGCAACTTGATTAAAGGCATATTTATACCTTGCACATTCAACTTTGTCGTCTTCTTGAGGAGGTAGTGTCTCTCTTCGAAATACCAACAATGGCTTCAATGAATTTAGAGCTTTCAACATCCTCTTGTTTTCCATTTCCATTAATTGTATGCTTATCAGAATCTTATTGCAAAGTGAGTGTAAAAATTTTTCATTCCTCATGAACACAAACTTCACAAGCTTGAGGTAATGAACATGTAATGAAAGTCTTTCTTGGAACACCTTCATGTGCCTCCTTGGCTTTGGATCATTCTCCATCTTCTTACTCACCAAAACCTAGACCCATGTACCTATACCTTCCCTCAACAACAATAGGGTTTATAATTCCTTGTGTATGTTTGCCTAACCCTTTACCTTCATAGCCCATTTTTTTAACAATTTGGACCCTATTCCTCTAGTTTTTCTTTCAAAAGCACCAAAACATTCATCATGAGAGGAAATTTAAGATAAAATTGATTTTCATACCTCATTTTCATGCACATAATTGGCTAGGGTTTCCTTGGCATCATGTAGTTGAATCTCTATCTCATGCATCTTTACAAGAATTTCTTGCTTCTCCTCCTTCATGGTCATCAACTACTCATGAAGTATAGTGCTTTCCTTCTTATCTTCAACCATCTCTTGCAGCATATCTCTTATGATGAAGAGGTTCTATAGCATCTCTTCACCAAAGAGTATTGCTAAGTAAGATTCATTAAAAACATCACTTGATGAAGCTGCCATCACACTTGTAATGCATAAAAATATTCTTTGATGTGATTTGAGAGTTGGTTCGTCAATATTGACCTTCTCCTCTCTTCAGTTTACACACATAAACTTGCACACAGTTAAATTCTCCTTGCACAATTATAAAACCAATAGCTAATTTTCTAGCTAACCTTGGTAAACCCTGAGATAAACTTGGGCTAAAATGAGCTAAATTGTGCTATGATACCAACTTGATCTGAATATGGACAAACTAGTTTTTCTATGCTAGCTTCCTCTTTAGTATAAAAGAAAAGTGTGCTTAAGGATTGTGTGCATAGAATTGAGTTCAACAGAAGATTACTCCAATGGTTTCTTTTAAGTGTTTTTAAACTAGTATAATTCCATGAATAAATTTTAAAGCATGAAATCATCAAACACTTGAAAATAAATGTGCATCAAACAACAAGACAAAAGCCATTGATGAAGGATTTCACCCCTCCTGGGCTACATCTTCTTGGCATGTCAACATGACTAGACCACTCTTGTATTCGGTGTCAAAAGTACATATCAGTTTTCTGCCAAACACATGTGGCTATTACCCCCTTCAAGGTAATTTTCTTCTACAAAGAACTCTCACAATATCAGCAACACAACAGATCTCCTATAGAGATGACATTCTTTCACCGGTGAGAGCTAGAAGCCCCTCATATACACTTTTATTTTCCACACTTAATAATAAAATAAAAAACTTCATGAATAAATAATTCAAACCAGATTTGAACCATGTTGGTTACAGCTACTACAGAAAAATTTCTGGACTTGGGAAAACCCCTACAAGGTCTCCTCCTTTCTCAACATATTCCAAAATTGCTTCAAATATCTGATTGATCCATAAACCTTACTTGTAAAACCTGCAATATGACCTTGAATATGTGCTCAAATCAGTAAACAGAGGTTACCAATGGATTCATAGAATCCAAAAACCCCTAAGTAGCCTCTTATGGCTCTAAAAATGGTCTTCAAGTGAAGCAGATATGCCCTCCTCTCTTGGTGGCCCTAGGCATATTGAATCTTCAAGCTGGGAAAATCACTTCCATAAGTGCTCCTCTACCTCTGAAATCTACACCAAACTGCTCATAATGTCCAAAAATTATAAGATAGACTCTTCCTGAGCCAAAATTGGTCGAATTTTGCTCAAGTTATGGTTCCCTCAATTGCATATTCAGAGTCATAGCCAGAAACACAGCAGTTCAAGCGAGCCTGAGCCACAATTCTTCATTCCATATTCAGAGTTGTAGCCAGAGACACGGATGCCCATGAGCATTCCTTTGGTTGATGGACAGCCTTAAACCATCCATGTGAGGTTGATATTCTTCCTCTTTCAGAACACCTCCTCTAGCAAAAGACTTCAGCTTCTTGCCAGTTTTGGTTGAGTTCCAGGAATTACATCAAGCATTCCAGTGTTGGTGGTCATCCTTAAGCCATCACAAGTTGTAGACTTCCCTTCTTTTAGGTTGAAGGTCTCCCTTTTAAAATATGAGGGACAATTCCTCTAGCAGAATCCCTTAGCTTCTTGCTAGTTTTGGAAGAGTTCCAGGAACTGCAATAAGCGTTGCATTCCAGTGTTGGTGGTCATCCTTAAACCACCTCTTTATGACAACATTTCAGAGAGCTGATTCAGCCTAATTTTTTCCATGCATACTTTGCAGATTTGTATTACAACTCTCTTCTTGGATTCACACATACCCCTTCGGATTAAGGGGGGAAATTTTGAACACCTAATCCTCCATGGGTAGGTGTGGAAGGCGAAGAGTCACAAAGGAGTCCAAGTGACCTTGGAAGATGAATCCAAAAGTCACACCATTGTATTATAAATATACATCTATGTGTAATAAAGATGCAACGAATGTCTATCTTTCTATGTGTGTGTTTCTCTTTCTTCCTACACCATGTGTGTGTTTAACAAAAACCAATTTTGACCAAGAAATTTACCCCTCTGACCCTGTTTGACTTTTATTTTTAAATTTGCCTATTTGGAAAAGCGAACAAGGATATGCATGTGGGAACTCAAATTAGGATATAGACTCCTAATAGGACAAGGACAGTCCAGATGTCCTTATTCATATTACGATGCCACCTTTAGAGTTCTAGTTTGATTTTAATATGGAAAGACAATTATCCCTGGATTATCTCGGATTCTGTTATGTAAATTTGCTATAAATGTAGCTCGGGAAACCGAGGGACAAGGTTAGATTTTGGTTAGATTTTATGGTTGATTTCTAGATTTCTGAAGTCCGAAAACACTCTGTTTTGAAGTAATCTCTCTTTAATGAAAGAAACAACATTTCCTTGAAAGCGTTGAAGTCGATCTTGAAGTATATTTCGTGCTACTCTGGTGGTAGAGGGCCCCTTCCTCCTGAGCAGCCTTGTTTATACAGTAGATAAGTATTTTAGTCTCGTTTTTATTTCTAGTTTAGGCAAATTTCTGAAGTTTATGTTCATGCTTGTTTACATTAATTATCACAGCTAGACTTACTCTAATAAGCTCTTCCAAAATATCATTATGATGAATAAGGCATAGTTGTGGTATTATGGAATTTTAATTACATTTTACTGATTAATTATCACTGATTGGACTTACTCTATCATCTTCAGATATCATTACTGGTAAATAAAAAGGCATATTTGTGGTATTGTAGGTTTTAATTGCATTTTCTTCGTTAATTATCACAGATTGGAGATTACTCTAATATGCTCTTCCAAAATATCATTATGATGAATAAAACTTTATATTGTGGTATTGAGTTTTTAGTTTCTTACTAAGTATCACAATAGGTCTTACTCTTACAAACTCTTCCAAAATATCATAGTTCATGAATAAAAACGTTTGTGGTGTCTTAGATTCTAGTAATGTTGCTTTAGGTCTTGTATTTTTATGTTCAATTGCATTGAATAATACAACCATACTTGTTCTCCTGACTCTTCAAAATATCATTCATCTTGAGCAAAGATAAATTGTAATAAAATTCATAGGTTAGTTGCATGTTAATTTAGTTATAGCACTCCGGAGGTAGAATGCATTTGGTTCAGCTCTGTCATTTCATTTCCAGTTTGATAATGGCTTTTCAGTTTAACACTGTTCATTGTACTTCAAATAGACTAGTAGCACTCTAGTTTAGTCTTAGCTCACTGTATTAGCACTCCAGTTTAGTTGTCATCCATTGCATTTTTAAATTGTATTAGTTGTTAAATTTAAATACCACGGTCTTCATTATTTACAAAACTTCTTTTGTTCCAACCTCATATTAATACATAATCATTTGGACAGAAGTTAGTATCAGTCTAAGACCTAGAGTATTTTGCAACATTTTTACCATTTCACAAACAAGCCTTTTCTCAAATACCATTCTAAAAAGGAAATCTATAACTTCTGAGTGAGGCCTAGTGGTGTTAAATTGAGTTGCAGAACAGAATTAGAAGCTAGTTTAGAGTACAAATCTTATTATGCTACAAATGTTCTTTTCCAAATATATTCCAATAAACCTTTAATCATGGATGAGATGTTGTAACATTGTAATTTGATTGTTGATTGTTTAGTTACGAGAACTTCATTTGCACTTAACTTGTCCATTTCCCAAGCCCTTCCAACACATCTTTAATGAATGAATTAGATAAATTTTAAGCTCATGTTGTGATTTATTTCCTTGAAGTCATTATCAAGCTTTGCATTTGTTGTTTTCTAGCCATAGTTTAGGCTTTGTTATGTTTTAGTATTTGCATTTGTCATTTTCCATCCATAGTTTAGGCTTCACTCTGTTTTTAACCAGTAGCTTCTTTTCACCAGCATTTAGTTCTTTCCCTTGTGAACATAAAACCATAAAAAACCAAAAACATCATAAAACACTAGACACAACGTAGTGAGAAATAGATACCTAGGCACATATAGTGCACCTCACTTCAGTAGTCTACTAGCCTTGGTTGACAATTTATGACCTCAATTTAGGAACACTAAGTTGAGCATACATTTTGGCGCCGTTTTCGGGGAAGTGTAACTAGGTAGCCTTTTTTCTTACCTCCCAAAAACAATGATATGCGTAGAGAAAGAGACTCAAGGGGTAGATTCATAAGAAGCAGAAGCTTGATTCCTAGAACACCACTTGTTTCACCAAGACCAAGAGCCAGCACACCTTCAACTCAAACCCACATTCCATCCTTTACTGATCCTAGACTTCCAGAGGAATTAAGATTAGATATTCCATTAGAAAGACCTTCCATCTCATCCTTGAACATACTGCCCTTCAGAAGAAGATTCAAGGACTGCTGCTGCTAGAACACAAGCACCACGGAAAAATCGCTATGGCGAGAAGAAGAGGGAGAAGATCTTTAATGGATGACACATTGTTGGAGGGAGTTGAAATTGTAGGTAGGGGTGCGGAAGGAGAAGGAGGGTAGAGGTAGAGGTAGAGGAGAAATGGAAAGCTCTTTTGGGTTTCCTATAGTAGATGAAGAAACCAATGCAACTATGAAAAACATTTCACCCTCTGTCCTTCCAAACTTTTATGGACTCAAAACTGAAGATCCTAAAACCTTCCTATTTGAATTTTAAGTCCTATGTAGAACCTATGACTACTTACAAGATTCTAAAAACTTAAACTATTTCCTTCAACATTGAAAGGAGCAGCATTGAGGTGGTTTATGAGTTTGATCAACAGTTCTATTAGGACATGGGAAGACACGAAACAAGAATTTTAGAGAGGTATTTGGATTATTGTATGCCAATCAATCATAAGGAAGAAGTGTTCAATATGATACAAAAAGAGGATGAAAACTTGGAAGATTTGTTGGAAAGATTTCATTACAACATCAAAAGAGCAAAAATGGAAAGCTTAGATCAAGACACCATAAAAGCTCTCTTGTTGAAAATAATTAGGGATGAATGGTTGGATATGCTTAACATGATGGGAAAAGGGGATATATCTCAGCTCACATTACCTGAAATATCCGAGTTATGTATCAACCTTTCAAGAGGGAAATCCAAAATTGTAAAAGGCCCAAGAGACCCTGGTCTTGCAAGGGTAAGTAAGTCTACTTCTGGGACAGTAAGTAGGGCAGAGATAGGGCATATGCTTGATGAATTCAAATCCGACATCTTAGGGAGTCCTAGTGAACAAATAGACACCCTTAAGTTACAAAAGAAGAAAAAAGCTGAATCTGATGCTTTAGCAATATTTTGTCCCAGATGTAGAAAGAAGCATGCCTTGAGAGAGTGTCCTTTGGATGCAAAATTTGTAGAGACCTGTGTCATTTTTTTCAGAAAAAAATGAGACCAAGAGTTGTCCTTCACTTCCTGGTCTTAAATCTATCTTTCAAGAAGAAATTCCTACAAGTTCCACAGAATCTCTCAATTTTGTCTTTAGAAGGCCTTGGAAAGGACCCAAAACACAAGGATTTCATGATCAAATGTATAATCAACCTCCACCAAATTGGAATTCTTGGCAACCACCTTGGCCCCAATTTCAAAATCAATCTCAAGCTTGGGCACAAGGGGCACAAAATCCCTATGGAAGATACTCTCAGTACTATCAGTATCGACCATCCTATCCACCATATCCACATTTTCCTCAACAACAAAATCCTCAAAATCCACAACATCAAAATCAACCACTTCCATTACCATTTCCTCAGAAATCAAATCAGTTGCCTGCTCAACCCATACCAAACCCCAACAATAAAAATCCTCAGAATACATACATGATAGAAGGCCAACAGTTTTCAACTTATTTAATTACTCCTCTAGACCTTAGTGATGTTCAACTTAGGTCTAGAAGAATACTTGAAAAGAGGAAACCTTCTGTGATCATACAAGAACAAGACAACTCTGAGGAAGACTCTCTACGGGAAAATAAAAGTCTTGAAGAAGACACATCTTTTCAGGACCCAAACATTGAAAAATCAAAACAAAAAGAACCAATAATTTCAACTCATGTATTAGAGCAGCCATCAACATCCACTCCTACACCTCCCTTTCCAGAAATATTACAAATTGATAGAGGTGTAGAAAAACAAATTATGGTGCCTAATTATGATTTCCTAGATGAGCTGAGAAATGTTTGCATTAAGATTCCATTATTACAAGCCATCAAGGAAATTCCAATTTTAGCCAAAACAATAAAGGAGTTGAGCATGAAGAAAACAAGAAAAAGAATAAGAGAGACAAATAAAATTCAACTGGAAGGAAAAATAGCAAACATTATGATGGGTAAGATTGCTATTCCAAAGTATCTAGACCCAGGAAATCCAGTTGTTAAAATTCACATCAATGGAATTGAAATCCAAAACACACTCATTGATTTAGGAGCAGCAATCAATATCATGAGTAGACAAATCATGGATAAAATGAAACTTCCTAATCTTCTCTTTACACCAACATTATTACAATTAGCAGACAGATCTGTGATAAAACCTGATGGGGTAATAGAAGACATTCCAATGTCCCTAGATTCTTGGTAGTACCCTGGGGATTTCATGATCCTAACTCCTAAGAATAATCTAGGAGGGCATCCTATTATATTAGGAAGACCTTGGTTAGCTACAGCTGATGCTTTCATTAGTTGTAGATACGGTGATATGTACATCTCTGATGGTAGTTCAACTAAGAAATTCACTTTGTATCCTCCAGCAAGGACAATTACAGATTTAGATGATACTCAATGGATAGAGGATGAAGAAGACTTACAACCTCTCTTCACAATTTCAGAAATTAGTGAAGATAGTCAAATTCTGAATACTTTAGAAACCTTTGAATCCTCTTCGGAATGCAAACATGAAAAATTTCAAAGAGAATCCAACATTGAGTTTTTATCATCAAGACATACATCTCTTTATTCTATGGATAAATTTGGCAGCTCTACAATTGAGATATTTCCAGGCAAAACTTTAAACATAAACAAGAACCTAGGAAAATCTCAACAAGAAGAGCTAGTCAAGATCTTACAGAGACATTCTTCTGCATATGCATGGGAGTACACTGATATGAAAGGGATAAGCCCCAAGACTTGCACTCATCACATCTACATAGAGGAAAATTGTAAACCAATCAGACAACCTCAAAGACGGATGAATCCAAATCTTAAGGAGATTGTTAAAGAAGAATTGCAGAAATTGTTGAATGTCAACTTTATCTATCCTATTTCAGATAGTCAGTGGGTTTCTCCTTTGGTAATTGTGCCAAAGAAAAATGGTAAATGGAGGGTATGTATTGACTACCAAGAATTAAACAAAGATACTCTTAAAGACCATTTTCCCTTACCCTTCATAGATCAAGTGTTAGATACATTAGCTGGAAAAAAGTACTTCTCATTTCTAGATGGGTTTAGTGGTTATAATCAAATTCAAGTAGCACTTGAGGACCAAGACAAAACCACATTTACTTGTCCTTGGGGTACCTATGCTTACCGAGTATTGCCATTTGGATTATGCAATGCACCTGCAACATTTCAAAGGGCAGTATTAGGAATTTTTTCAGATCTAATACATGATTGTGTAGAGGTATATATGGATGATTTCACAGTTTATGGAAACACATTTGAAGAAGCTTTAGAAAACTTGGAAAAAGTCTTAAAAAGATGTAAAGAAGCAAATCTTTCACTTAGTCATGAAAAGTGTTTTATGATGTTTACTGAAGGAATTGTTTTAGGACATCACATTTCAGGGGATGGGATTAGAGTTGATGAGTCAAAAGTTGAAGTTATCTCTAACTTATCTATTCCAAGTTGTCAAAAATATGTTAGGAGTTTTCTTGGATTTACAGGGTATTATCGAAGAATTATAGAAAACTTCACTAAGATAGCATCTCCACTTTTCAAATTACTTACCAAATACTGTGAATTCAATTGGAATTTTGATTGCCAGTTAGCCTTTGAGACCCTGAAAACAAAAATTTCTGAAGCACCTATTTTAAGGGGACCTAACTGGAAGTTACCTTTTCATATTTCAATAGATGCCTCAGATACAGCTCTAGGAGCAGTATTGGGACAAAAAGACCTGATTCCTTATGCCATCTATTATACCAGTAAAAATTTGACTCCTGCAGAGTTAAACTATACTGTAGCTGAAAAAGAGTTTTTAGCTGTTGTTCATGCCATAAACAAATTCAGACACTATATAACAGGCTATGAAACTTTTGTTCACACTGATCATTCTGCAATTAGATACTTAATGAAAAAATCAATTACTAATGGCAGAGTCATAAGATGGTTATTGCTTTTAAAAGAATTCAACATTACCATTCCAGATAGGCCTGGAAAACAAAACACAATAGCTGATTTCTTATCTAGACTCCAAAACATCAAAGATGACACTTCAGTTGAAGATCAATTTCCTGATGAATATCTTTTTGCAATTTCTACTCAAACTCCTTGGTTTGCTGACATTGCTAATTATTTAGTTTCAGGAAAATTTCCTTCAATAATGAATGCAAGAGAAAAAAGAAAAATCATTTATGACAGTGCAAAATATTCATGGGTTGCTAATGAGTTGTACAAGACAGGTCCAGATTTTATCATTAGGAGATGTGTTCGGGAAGATGAGATGCCTGAGATTCTCAAAGCATGTCATGATGAACCTTGTGGCGGACACTTTGCTGATAAGAGGACAACCTATAAGATCCTTCACTTAGGATATTATTGGCCATCCCTTTTCAAATATGCTAAAGAGTATGTCAAAAGGTGTGACAGTTGCCAAAGGGTAGGGAAACCTTCTCCTTCAGGTGAGATGCCATTGCAGCCTCAAGTACATATTGAACCTTTTGAAAATGGGCTTTGGATTTTGTAGGACCTATTAGTCCTCCATCAAGACAAAAGAAATATATATTAGTTTGCACTGATTATGTTACCAAATGGGTAGAGGCCAAGCCATTAATTTTTGCTACGGAAGCATATGTAGTTAATTTTATTTTTGAGGATATTTTTACTCGTTTTGGTGTCCCAAGGGAAATTGTTACAGATCAAGGAGCTCAATTCACATCAAGGCTAGTGGAAAAAATGATGGAGAGGTACAAAATCAGACATAGAAAATCTACTCCCTATCATCCACAAGCAAATGGTCAAGTGGAATCTACTAATAAGGTTATTGAAGGGATCCTAACAAAGACTGTCCATTTACATAGAAAATATTGGGTATATAGGCTTCCTGAAGCCTTGTGGGCCTATAGAACTACATGGAGAAGCACAACAGGCTATACTCCTTATGAACTTGTTTATGGAAAACAAGTTTTGTTTCCCATAGAGTTCCAGATTCAAACTTTCAAAATGGCAGTTCAGCTAGGACTTGATCTATCAGAGGCACAAAAGCACAGATTGGAGCAGATTAATGAATTGGATGAGATCAGACAAGATGCAGTTCAGAAAACCAGTATATTCCAACAGCAGAGGACTAGATGGCATGACAAGTACATCAAGGAAAAGAAGTTCAAAGAAGGTGACTGGGCTCTCTTGTTTGATTCAAAGTTAAAGGATTTTCAAGGTAAATTTCAAACACATTGGCTTGGGCCATATGAAATTATGAGAATTTTTGACAATGGAGCAATAAAAATTAGAACAATAGATGAAGAAGAGGTTACTTTTCTTGTGAATGGTCATAGATTGAAGCTGTATCACAAACCACTCTCAAGAGAAGAATTTTTCAAGAAGTTCCGGGAACACAGTGATGTGAAGTTAATGAAGAAGAATCTTTCTTCTTCATCAACTTAATTGAATTTTCTGAAGTCAGACATATTAAAAAATAAAAATAAAATAAAATAAAAAAAGTATAGACATGAAAACCAATCACTGATTGGCATGTTTATACAGAAAAGATAGAGTGAAAATCAGAATCTTTCTGACACTCTAACTTTTCCATTTTGTATTTTTTTTTTTTTGCAAGCAGCTGTTACAAAATCATAAGTGCAAATCCATTTCACTTATGATCCATCTCATTTCACTTCATTTCATTCCATACTTCATTCATTTCATTCCATTCATTCATATCATATCTTATTCCATTCATTCATCCACACTTCATTCATTTCACTTCATGGTCCACTTCATTTCCATTTCAGATCTTTAAGTTTGATCTCCTTTCTGCAATTGAATAATACACAGCAGAAATTGCAGGGCACTTTTTCACTCCATTTCATAAGTTGTGATCCATTCCACTCCATTATTCACTTCATTCATACTCCATCCTACCATATTTCATTATTCATTTCATACAACCTTTCATCATTCCAGCTTCAAACCATATTTCAAGTCCTCTACAGGTACATTCTGCAATCAGTTGGACATTCTGCAGCTAGTCAAACATTCTGCAGCCAAGCAGACATTCTGCAGCCAGAGAGCCTGAAAGCACTGGCTAGTAATCATTTGATTTGCAACAAAATGATCCTGCATATCCATGAACAAGAAAAATCAAGAAGGTTATGAAGACTCAAAAAGAAATGATTTTCAGGGGAGAGCAAAGCATATGAAGATCACAAGAAAATCAAAGCAAAGGCAAAGGTATGAAGTGATTATAATGACATATCATGAAAAATTTTAGCGTAGTTTAGTTGTATATTATTCAAAAAGTGTTTTAATTAATTTTGTTGATCTTGCCTAACAAACCTCCCGCAAAAACTTTAGATAAAAATCCTTCTGTTCCACCATTTCAAAACCCATATCCGATCATCATTTCAAAATCTAAACGGTTAAAGTGCTGAAGTGATTGGATTAGTCACGTCACTAAGCATTTAATGATGATTTTTGAATTCGTTACAAAATATATCCGCGGTCTTTTCACTCATTGATTCGTTTTCTTCACCTCACCTCATTAATTCATTTCGTAACCACTCCATATCACTCTTTCCCGTAGCCAACTTTTAACCATTTCGGTCTGTGAGATAGAGCTCTGTAACAACCATTGTCACCGTAAACAGAGGAAACATTTGAGGAGCAAAAAAAACTTGTTAACGACCATTCTCACCGTGAGAAGAAGGCTGGTGAATTGAATATTGAAGAAGAGTTATGGGCCTCATTGTGATAACAGAACCAGTTGGCACTAAATACTTGGAAGGCTATCCCTAAATCCGAGAAATCTTACAACAAGCAGGATGGTTCCAATTCCTTGAAAAAGTCAGTGGCTTCCACAAAGAGGTTACTAAAACCTTTGCAAGATCTTTTAATGGGACCGAGGTTGAAGTTGGAGATATTAAATTCACTGTCACAGAGGCTTTTATTGCAGAAGCAACAGGACTGCCTAGACAAGGAGAAAGGTGGTTTAAGAACAGAGAATTTCATAATGAAGGTTGGAAGCAGATGCTCAAGTCACCAGGTATGGATGTCACTGTTTTTAAAAAGGGTATCCCTAGCTCTGCATTAAAGAACAAATGGAGTAACATGTTGCTTATCCTGCAAAAATTCATTACTTGTGAAGGTAGATATGGTACTTTCTATGTTTACCATATTAGGTTGATAATGCATTTCCTAGAAGAAGAACTTAATTTGCCCTATTTCTTGCTTCAAAGTTTAAAGAAAATGGCTTCAAGTGTTCAAAAGAGAATTCAATTTCTAGAGACAACCTTATACCACCATGGTTTAGTCAAGATTTTAATTGAACATCATTTAGCAAAAGTGGGAGACACTTGGGATAACTTCTTGGTGAGAAATCACTTTGAGGAACCAAAGTAACCTCCACCTAAACATGAACCTACAAAAAGAAGCAGAAGATGGAAATCCTCCAAAACTGAAACTGGTAAAACAATACAAGAAAGAAGTGAAGAAATGATCTTTGAAAAATTAGTTCAGATTAAGAAGCAGCTTAAGAAAGAGAGGATCATAAGAAAATTTTCCAGAGAAAAAGGGGAAGGGCCATCTCAACCGAGGAGGAGCCACAGACTGAGGGGGATACTAAATAAAACAAAAATTAAACAAACTGGAGTCATAAACATAGAAGATGAAGAAACACCTACTGAGGAGGATTTTGATGAAGAAGTTCCAGAAATTGATCCTGCACAGCAAGAAATTTACAACTATGTTGAAACATTGGAGAGAAAAGCTTCAGAGAGTAGAGATAGAACCCCTAGTCCTCCACAGTCTGAAATAGATGTGCTAAGAATAGATAAGTACGAGCTAGAAGTAATTAATAGACATATCGTGACTGAGAATGATATTCTGAGGGAGCAAGTTAAACTAAAAACCAGTATGAACTCAACCCTGTCTCTACAAATGGACAAAGTGAAAAAGACCAATGAAAAGTTGAAAAAGAGAAACAAAAAGTTAATCAGGGCACTTACCAATTTAAGGTTCAAGTTAGTCATCAGGAAGGCCAAAAGGCCTTTAACTACCAGGCAAAGCAGAAGAAGAGGGTTGGATGTTCTTGCAGAGGTCTCTGAGTTCATGGAATAGTTGCATGAGGACATGCAAGAATCTAGCAGTGGGGGTATGTTGAGCTCCAAGAATGTTCTTTCTTCCACCACATTCCACTCCATTTCTTTTGTCCATTATTATTCCCAGGCTCAAATGATCAATGAAATTAGTTAAAATTTCTTTAAGAATGAATATCATGACTAACTTGCTATGTTTTTATGATTTTGTCATTATAGTGCTTTTTGAACTAGGACTAGCTACAGAATGCAGACATTCTGTAGCTAGTTGCCAATTCTGCAGTTGTCTTCATGTCTAAGCAGGTTCCAGGTGTCCTCTCAGAGAAAACCACACATGGTCGTATTCCATATCATGCCCTCAGCATTTGTTGCTCTCCACGAAGATTGAACGGAATTTTGTACGTGGTTATGCACGTGGGAACTCAAATTAGGAGATAGACTCCTAATAGGACAAGGACAGTCCAGATGTCCTTAGTCATATTACGATGCCACCTTTATAGTTATAGTTTGATTTTAATATGGAAAGACAATTATCCCTGGATTATCTCGGATTCTGTTATGTAAATTTTCTATAAATGTAGCTCGGGAAACCGAGGGACAAGGTTAGATTTTGGTTAGATTTTATGGTTGATTTCTAGATTTCTGAAGTCCGAAAACACTCTGTTTTGAAGTAATCTCTCTTTAATGAAAGAAACAGCATTTCCTTGAAAGTGTTGAAGTCGATCTTGAAGTAGATTTCGTGCTACTCTGGTGGTAGAGGGCCCCCGCCTCCTGAGCAGCCTTGTTTATACAGTAGATAAGTTTTTTAGTCTCGTTTTTATTTCTAGTTTAGGCAAATTTCTGAATTTTATGTTCATGCTTGTTTACATTAATTATCACGGCTAGACTTACTCTAATAAGCTCTTCCAAAATATCATTATGATGAATAAGGCATAGCTGTGGTATTGTAGGTTTTAATTGCATTTTCTTTCGTTAATTATCGCAGTTGGACTTACTCTAATAAGCTCTTCCAAAATATCATTATGATGAATAAGGAAAAACTGTGGTATTGTAGGTTTTAATTGCATTTTCTTTCGTTAATTATCACAGTTGGACTTACTCTAATAAGATCTTCCAAAATATCATTATGATGAATAAGGCATAACTTTGGTATTGTAGGTTTTAGTTGCTTGTTTACACTAAGTGTCACAGCCTGTCTTACTCTTACAAACTCTTCCAAAATATCATGAACAACGAATAAGAAATAGCTGTGGTGTCTTAGATTCTAGTTGTATTTGCTTTCAGTCTTATGTTTATGTTCAATTTCATTGAATAATACAACCATACTTGTTCTCACAAACTCTTCCAAAATATCATTCATACTGAACGAGATGGGTTGTAGAATTTCTTAGGTTAGTTGCATGTTAATTTAGTTATAGCACTCCGGAGGTAGAATTCATTTGGTTCAGCTCTGTCATTTCATTTCCAGTTTGATAATGGCTTTTCAGTTTAACACTGTTCACTGTACTTCAAATAGACTAGTGGCACTCTAGTTTAGTCTTAGCTCACTGTATTAGCACTCCAGTTTAGTTGTCATCCATTGCATTTTTAAATTGTATTAGTTGTTAAATTTAAATACCACGGTCTTCATTATTTACAAAACTTCTTTTGTTCCAACCTCATATTAATACATAATCATTTGGACAGAAGTTAGTATCAGTCTAAGACCTAGAGTATTTTTCAACCTTTTTACCATTTCACAAACAAGCCTTTTCTCAAAGACCATTCTAAAAAGGAAATCTATAACTTCTGAGTGAGGCCTAGTGGTGTTAAATTGAGTTGCAGAACAAAATTAGAAGCTAGTTTAGAGTAGAAATCTTATTATGCTACAAATGTTCTTTTCCAAATATATTCCAATAAACCTTTAATCATGGATGAGATGTTGTAACATTGTAAGTTGATTGTTGATTGTTTAGTTAGGAGAACTTCATTTACACTTAACTTGTCCATTTCCCGAGCCCTTCCAACACATCTTTAATGAATGAATTGGATAAAGTTTAAGCTCATGTTGTGATTTATTTCCTTGAATTCATTATCAAGCTTTGCATTTGTTGTTGCTAGCCATAGTTTAGGCTTTGTTCTGTTTTAGTTTTTGCATTTGTCATTTGCCATCCATAGTTTAGGCTTCACTCTGTTTTTAACCAGTAGCTTCTTTTCACCAGCATTTAGTTCTTTCCCTTGTGAACATAAAACCATAAAAAACCAAAAACATCATAAAACACTAGACACAACATAGTGAGAAACAAATACCTAGGCACATATAGTGCACCACACTTCAGCAGTTTACCAACCCTGGTTGACAATTAATGAACTCAATTTAGGAACACTAGGTTGAGCACAAACAGTGGTAGCGGGAGCATTCTCCGGAGGCTCATGAATCTTCTGTTGGACATATTCCAAAACATCATTGTCATCCAATATAACTTATAAACTGATCTTCCATGCAACAAAGTTTGATGAGTCTCCTAGCTTCTCATTTTCCTTAAAGAAAGAGGTAGTCATCTTGTCCAAATAAAATAGGATCCTTTAGCTTCCTTCAAATATGATCACTCTTGTCTCTTATCTCTTATCTCTTTTGGCTATGCTCTTCACCTTAGCTCTAATACCATGTTGATTTTCCACTGTTCTAAGTTGTTTCAATCACTTTAGCCCAATTCGTAACTTCAATTATCAATCAATTTAATCTTCCAGTAAATAATATCAATTGTAGATAGAATAATAAATGAAATATACAATAAGAGACAATAAAAAACAATGAGAATGGACATTGAGATTGGTCAAAGACTAGGGAAAAACCCCACAAGGGGGAAAACCCTTTCAAATTTTTCCTCTTATTAGATTGTCATAAATTCTTCAGTAGAGAGGAAAAAAATCCAAATCAACAATGATTCAAAGTTAACCTTTGACTATCCACATATACAAACCAATATCCAACCAATGATGAGCCTCAAAAGTCAATTTTGGTCAACTGTCAAAGTTTTCAATTCTATCAAATTCAACAGTAGTCAATGTGTGTCCTAACCAGTCAAAACAATTGTCCAAGAGCTCGGCCAATAGTCCACAAAATAGACCTTAAATTTTGGTCAAACAAACGTCAAAACATATCCAACCCAAGTGGTCAAACCTGGTCAAGGTCAACGCAGTCAACACAGGTCAAGGTTTCGAGATCTCCTTGGTTAGTGTGCCAAATAATGTGACCTATCATAAAATAAATTCTCACAAAATATCGAAGTCAAAATATGCCCAAAACATCAAGTTCAATGTTGGTCAAAGTCTCCCAAACTAGAAGTAGATTTCGGCCAATAGAAAAGAAGACCTCCTTCTTCGCACGTGTGAAGATAACCCTACAATTTTTTAGATTGTAAAAACCAATGAAAGAAGAGAGAGATGCTTGATGTGATGCCTCCAAATGAGGTTACTTGATTTGTATTTATAGGCATTAGAGCAAGGCTAATTTTTATTTTAGGCCAACTTGGACATTTGTGCCAGAGTGGGTTTTCTGATCAAAAATATATTTTTCCTTGTTCGAATTGAGTGCTTCCAAGGGAAATTTTGGGGTCTCTCTGAATGAGGAATTTTTTCGAATGAAGGGAATTTATACCTGAGCTGCCAAATTAACAACGAATACATTATAAGGAAATCAAGATTGAACACTTTCTTGCAACAAATTAGTGATTTATCTACATGCTATATAGTTACAGGGCCATAACATTAGTATACCAAGTTTTCTCAGTTGATGTTTTACTATTGAAATTATTCCTCGTGTCATTTTAAACCTTGCAAGATTTCCAACATGTTTTATTTTCATGCATGCTAATACCATGTTTTTTTTATATCATATTTTAACTACATTGTTCTACTGCTGATATGCCCTTATATTCTATTACATCATGCTTACATCTTCACCTCTCAATAGAATATTTATATTTCTCAATTCAGAGATAGTGGAGGGTAAGCTACAGTTGAAGGTTTTAATTTTTTTCTTTGTGTGGACAACAATGTATCATCCAAAAGTGCCACACCACTTGATACTTCTCCTTTTCATTGAACCAAGATAATCATTTGGGATTGATCTATGTGTTATCCAATATAACCATTAAGTTTGTTGATTCATGATTCAATTAGGCTAGTTTCGTTAAGGTTCAATAGGATTTTTAAATTTTTTATTTTCAAAAAAATTTCACATGTATAAAGGTCCTTTAGTGATTTTGAAATTTCATTATGAGTCTATGTGAGTCATTATCAAGAAAAAATACAAAATTTCTTTTCCTATGAGCTCATATGGTCATCATTGTGAGTTTGACACTTTTTCATACTTCCGTAGCAAATCTAGTTCAAGCAGGTCATGATTTGCTAAGGAAGTTCCTGACACTTCCATAGAAAATATGTCTTATCCAACATAGTTTTCGCTATAAAAGTTGGTTTTTATGCTAATGTTAGGGGAAATAGTACAGAGTATAAAAAAGGGTATGGTCAGAGGTGGTCAGAGTGTATTGGGTTATCATTGCTCCATGTTGTCATTATCCACCATTTGTAAAATGCATGCATCATATAGCTGCTTAGTCACTCTTTCTCTTTACACTTTTTATTTTTGATTTGTTGCCACAAAATTGTTCCCTTCTCCTCCTTGTGAGCTGCTACTGTTGTCTAAGCATCGGTATAGTTTTCTAGTGGTCTATTCAGTTGTCTTAGGGTAAACTTTGTTAGTTTCAAAGGTTAGTTTGTTGTCACTAAAGTTTTTGCAGGTGTCAAGGAAATGTTCACTACATCTTGGAGCCATAGCAGTTCGAAGGAAACAGTATAAAGGAGGGTGTGTGGTTAGGTATGAGCCCACGGACATGATATTGCTAGAATAAGACCCCATGGTATCCCAAGCGTTTTCCAGTGTGGACTGCCTCCGGTTCTTCAAAAAATTGCAGGGATATCACGGGAAAATATCAAAGGATTTTTCCATCAAGTTTATAGGCACAAGATCAAAAGTGGGCATGTTAAACTTTGATGCGTCTCCTCGCACTATTTCTCAAGCCACTGAGAGCCCTAGATTAAGAGAGTAATGGTTCAAGGTGGCAAATTTTAAATTACAGAATTGTGATGAATTCTTGAAGGAAGAACATAGAGGCATCAATATGGCTACAGGCATCCCCAGAACATTCCTTAAAGTGTATTTTTCGAAGTTTTTGATGGTGATCTAGAAATATTTCACTTGTGAGGATAGATTCAACATGGTGTATCAATACCACTTCAAATTGTTGCTGCACTTTACAGGTAAACAACTTTTAGATATGCCTTTTTATTTGTTTAGAAGCTTGGGTAAAATGGCAGACAAGGTTCGGGCCAAACCTAAGGCTAGTGATACCTCCATTTTTCATTATGCTCTTATCAAGTTGTTGGTGGTTGAAGAATTAAACTAACTAAAAAGATATTGGCCCACATTTTTTTTTAAGTGGCTATGAAGTTGATGTTTTCACTCCTAGGAAAACACCAAGATCCAAACCTATTAATACAGGGAAAGACAAACAATCTAAAGCAGAGCTTATAGCTGACCATGAGGAAGAGATGCAACCTGTGGAAGAGCCTATGGAACTAGAGGTTGAACAAGTGAAAGGAATTGTGGTACCAGAGGAAATTTCTACAAGAAATCAAATAAAAACCTATACAAGAACACGCAGGAGGGTTACTCAAAGGGAAGAGGCAAGTTATCAGATATCTTGGAGGATATTGAAATGGAAGAAATCCCCATTGTACATGATGTTGAGATCAAGGAGAAAAAAACTCAAAATAAAAACAAAAGCGCCAAGAAATTGGAATTTTCTCAATAAGATTCAGGTTTTATCTTAAAGCCTATGAAGCCATTCACAAGATCACAATAGTTAAATGGAAATATGCTTGAGCAACCATTAATGGAGAAGTTTTCATTAGAAGGGGAGATACCAGAATTTCCTCCAGCCAAAGTGGAACGTGTGAAAAAGAGGAAAGTTAAAGAGCCTATTCAAGAGAAATTTGAAGTGGATATGTTGCAAGAATAGTTAAGAGATGCTCGAAATGAGGTAATAGAATCAAAATTTCTTTTTGAGGAATTGAAAGAATACATTTCTAAGCAACTGTATTATTACAATGAAGTGGAAGATAGATCAGGAAAGATGTTAAAGAGGAAATTACCTCTACACAGAATGATTAAGCATCTATGAAAAATAAATGTGTGGTTGCAAGCAGAGAGGAGAAGGTTGCAGAGTCAAGTCAAAGACCTAGAAGCACAAATGGAGATGATACAAGCTGAACTTTTGAAGAGGGGCCTAAAACTCATTACTATTACTGATGATGCTCCATAAGTATGGTAAGACTACACATTTTTGGCTATCCTATGGCTTATACAGGCTTATGTAGGCTTTTATAAATGTTTTGGAGGAAAAATATTGACGAAAGTATAAAATCTTATAAACTAGTCACATCCGTAGCAACTCCCAGGCTTGAACGCAGAAATTTTCAATGGAAGTGTTGTAGCTCTCCATGGAGATAAACACTAGCTAAAATTTCATAAATAGGAGGGCTCAAGGCATGTGTTTAACTCAATAATATCAAAAAAGACCTTGGAACAGTTAGAAAATTCAAAAACTATGCAGCGGGTTGATTTTGATATTTGTTACTGATGTTCGCTACCGAATTGCTTTTACTCTATTTTTTCCAGCATTATGGAGTTTTTGATGATTTTGGGGTAGTCAAAAAAAAAAATGAATAAACCACAGGTAAAGATCATAAACATCATATGTTGTTTTTTTTTCAAGAGTACAACTCAGCAGGTCAACCTCCATGTGGCTGACAGCTCATCAAGTCAACTCATGATGTCATCTCATCATCCTAGCTCAGGCCTACGAGGTCTTAACTCTAGTGCATCAACTCTCGAACACCTCAGAAGTCAGTTGGGTTCGATAAGGATGTCTAGCATAGTCTATTAGAATTTGGTTGAAATTATTAAATGATCATAGATTCCTTTTTGTAAACAAACTTTGCCAAAAAAGAAAATATCCCTATAAGTTCTCCATGTGATGTAATCCTACTAGAATTAGGTCTCTTGGGTAAGGTATCAAGTCTAGCCCAGGTGAAAGAATATTGTAAAGAGACATCACTCTATAAATGATGGATTTTTTCATTTTGAAAGGGTTTTTGAATGTTATGAGGAAGCTACTATGTAATTTTTTCTTTATCAGGCTAATACACAGTTTACAACAGATTGTCATCAAAACCTGAGATTCTCCTTGGATTATGTATTTTTGTCTCTTCACCTTATGTATTGTTATCAGTTTCATGGTACTATGATTAATTTTAATTCATGTTTTAATGCTCCAATTTCCTTCATATTCTATGTTAGCTGCAAAAGTTTATGTTTAAGCCAATTTGCCTCAGCTTCCATGGATACAATTTTTTAGTAATTGAATTTATTTAGCTGATTCCATGCCCAATGGTAGCCATCATACACTCTTCCACCTGCAAAAAATCACATAATACATAAACAGACTTAGCCATATGCAATATATATTTTATATTGAGTATTCCTTTTTTTTCTTTGAGAGATTCCTCTTTGATTGGAAGGGCTAACTTCCAATCAAAAGTGGTTTGTAATAGTTGTGCTAGGTTGAAAGTTGAACAACCCAACTTACTCCATCCTAGTGAAGCTCTTCAAAATTTGGTATTTCATATTGTACAAAATGACATCACTAGGATGGAGTAAGTTGGGTTTTTCAAATATCAACCTAGCACAACTATTTCAAATTACTTTTGACTGGAAGTTAGCCCTTCCAATCAAAGAGGGCTCTCTCAAAGAAAACAATGGAATACTCAAGATAAAATCTATATTGTAGATGGCTAAGTATGTTTGTGTATTATGTGATTTTTTGCAGGTGGAAGAGTGTATGATGGCTACCATTGGGCATGGATTCAGCTAAAGAAATTCAATTACTAACAAATTGTATCCATGGAAGTTGAGGCAAATTGTCTTAAACATTAAATTTTACAGCTAACATAGCATATGAAGGACATTGGAGCATTAAAACATGAATTCCAAGTAATCATAGTACCATGAAACTGATAACAACACATAAGGTGAAGAGACAAAAATACATAAGCCAAGGAGAATCTCAGGTTTTGAAGACAATCTGCTCTAAACTGTGTATTAGCCTGATAAAGAAAAATTTACATATTAGCTTCCTCATAACATTCAACAACCCTTTCAAAATGAAAAACTCCCTCATTTATAGAGTGAGGTCTCTTTACAATAGTCTACCACCTGGGCTAGACTCGATGTCTTACCCAGGAGACCTAATTCTAGTAGGATTACATCACATGGAGAACTTATAGGGATATTTTATGTTTTGGTAGAGTTTGTTTACAAAAAGGAATATATGATCATTTAACAAGTTTAACAAAATTCTAACAGACTATGCTAGTCATCCTTATCGAACCCAAGTGACTGTTGAGGTCTTGGAGGGTTGATGCACTAGAGTTAATACCTCGTAGGCTTGAGCTAGGATGATGAGCTACAGTGATGAGTTGGCATCATGAGTTGACTTGATGAGATATCAACCACATGGAGGTTGACCTGCTGAGTTGTACTCTTGAAAAAAAAGAAAAAAAACATATGATGTGTATGCTTTTTACCTATGTTTTATCCATTTTTTATTTTTGACTACCCCAAAATCATCAAAAACTCCATAACGCTGGAAAAAACATAGTACAGGCAATTTGGTAGCAAACTTCAGTAGAAAATGTCAAAATAAACCCTCTTCATAATTTTTTACTTTTCTGACATTTACAGGGTCTTCTTTGAGGTTAATGAGTTAAACACATGCCTTGAGCCCTCTTGTTTCTAAAATTTTAGCTAGTGTTTACCTCCATGGAAAGCTACATAACTTCCATTGCAAATTTTTGCCTTCAAGCCTGGGAGTTGCTACAGAAGTAACTAGTTTTTAAGATTTTATACTTTCGTCATTCTTTCACCTCCAAAACATTTATAAAATCCTACATAAGCCTGTATAAGCAATTATATAGAAAAAAATGTGTAGTCTTACCATAATTAAGGGGCATTATCAGTAACAGTAATTAATTTTAGGCCCTTCTTCAAAATTTCATCTTGTATCATCTCCATGTTTTCCTCTAGGTCTTTGACTTGACTCTGCAACCTTCTCCTCTTTGCCTGCAACCACCTATTTCTTTTGCATATATGCTTCATCATTCTGTGTAGAGGAAATGTCCTCTTTAACATCTTTCCTGATCTATCTGCCACTTCATTGTAACAATCCAGTTTCTTAGAAATGTATTCCTTCAATTCCTCAAAAAGAAAATTTGATTCTATTACCTCATTTCGAGCATCTCTTAACTATTCTTGCAACATCTCCACTTCACCTTTCTCTTGAATAGGCTCTTTACCTTTCCTCTTTTTCACAGGTTCCACTTTGACTGGAGGAAATTCTAGTATCTCCCCTTCTAATGACAGCCTCTCCATTAATGGTTGCTCAAGAATATTTCCCTTTAACTTTAGTGATCTTGTGAATGGCTTCCTAGGCTTTAAGATAAAACCTGAATCTTCTTGAGCAAAGTCCAATTTATTGGCTCTTTTGTTTTTATTTCGATTTTTTGTCTCCTTGATCTCAACAGGCTGTACAGTGGGGCTTTCTTCAATTTCAATAGCCTCCAATGTATTTGATAACTTTCCTCTTCCCTCAATTTGGCTTCTAGTAACCATCCTGTGTGTTCTTGTATAGGTTTTTATTTGACTGCTTGTAGAAATTTTCTCTGGTACCATAGGTCCTTTCACTTGTTCAACCTCTAGTTCCTTAATCTCTTCCATAGGTTTCATCTCTGCCTCTTGGTCAGCTACAGGCTCTGCTTCAGATTTTTTTCTTTCCCTGGAGTAATAGATTCGGATATTGGTTTTTTCCTAGGAGTGACAGCATCAACTTCATATCCACTTAAAAACAGAAATGTCAGCCAATCTCTTTTCGTTTTGTCTAACTCTTTAACCACTAGCAACTTGATAAGAGAATGATAAAAAATGGAGGTATCATTGGCCTCAGTTTTGGCCTGAACCTCGTCTGCCATTTTACCAAAGATTATAAAAAAATAAAAAGGCTTATCTAAAGGTTTTTTATCTGTAAAGTGTACCAACAATTTCAAGTGGTATTGATATACCACATTTAATCTACCCTCGCATGTGAAATATTTCTTGATCACCATCAGAAACTTGGAAAAATACTCTTTAAGGCATGTTCTAGGGATGCTCATAGCCATATAGATGCCTTTATATTCTTCCTTCAATAATTCATCACAATTTTGTAATTTAAAATTTGTCACCTTGAACCATGACTCTCCTGATTTGGGGATCTCAGTGTCTTGAGCAATAGTGTTAGGAGACATTGCAAAATTTTGTTGAGATTCAAAAAGAAATTTTTGGCACCCATAATCTTAGTGAAAATTAAGCACCTACACTAGGGTGGGGACCACAGGCTATTTTTAGATGCATGTCTATTTTTATTATCCCTTAATTTAGATGGACATTAAACTGTAATCTATTGTCAATGTGGACTTGAAAATAGTTAACTAAAGTGGAAAATCAGTTAGCTAAGTGAATTTTGATTTAGAGGTTGGTTGGTGGGACGTGCAAAGTAATTCTAGTTGTAACTGAGTGATTCTACTTGTAACAGTGTTGGAAGTGCAGTGGTGCATGAGTTTGTGCAAGTTATAAATAGTTTAACTCAGTTAAGTGAGTTAAACTCGGTTGTGCTAGTTGTAACTGAATATACATTAGTGAGACATCAAGTGAATTAAATATTAGTTAATTCACATATAGTGATCTCACATGCAACTGAAGATTTACTAATATTAGTTTCATTTCACGTGAGATCCAGTGGAGACCCAGTTGAGTTCTAGGTGAAAGGGAAGTTGACTATCAGTTGTGACATTATCCACTTGCACACATGCAAGCACACACACATTTAATGTTCCCATGATACTTGCGCAGTCAAGGCAATCATGATTTCATCAATTCAAGGATTTCATTTAGCAGGGATTGCGCAGTGAAGGCAGGTTGTCTGGAGACAGTAAATTGGCTAAGGGATTTTCCAATTTTTGTATGATAGTGTGAGACAATTAGCTGATGTACTGAGGGCTCTTGTGAGAATATTTTTGTATGTAATTGTTTCATGATCCATGATATAATATAGAATAGAATATAGTGGGTTTTTTAGGTGTAATCTTTCCCCAGGAAATTATCTATGTTGTGTGTGATTGATCTTTCTTCATGCTTATGTGATTGGTGATTGTGTTTTTAATTACGCAAATATTTGTAGAAGCGATTCAATATTTAAATTTAGAAAATTTTTAGATCGGTTGAATCCAAGATATATATGCATATTGTATAATTTATACATGGTATCAGAGCACAGGAAATTGCAGAAGTGAAGTAGGATAAGAGTTAGTGACTGAATAGAATTCGAATTTGCAGAAATACTTTCTTGGTGCTACAGCTGATTCAAGATCGAAATGGTTTTCAATGGCTTGAGGTTATAGTATGCACTCGAGGGCAACTCGAACTACATTTCTTGGAAGGACAGGATGGAGGCATTACTCGAAGACAATGGCTTGAAGGAATTCATTGAAAAATATGTTCTTGATCCAAATGTTGCATATGTTGCCAATCTTGATGCATGGCAAAAGAAAGTGGAAAAGGTGAGGAGTATCCTATTGGAGGGAGTATGAGACCACATTGTCTCGAGCCTCCATGGGAAAGCCACACCATATTCTATGTGGAAGGCTTTGACAGATCTATTCCGAAACAACAGCGACCATAGGAAATTGACACTCCAAGATAAACTCAGGAAGATCAAGATCGAAAAGGGTGCACCATTCCAATGTATCTCACAAAGTTTGTCAAATGTCGGGATGAGCTAGGGAGTGTGGGAATAATAGTATCTGATGATAATTTGGTGATTTTTTCTCTCCTATTACTTCCTAAGAGTTGGCACAGTTATGAAGACTTTGTCAATGGACAGGAAAAATTTCCAGATTGGGAACGAATGTGGTCGGATTTGGTATAGGAGGAGTTCAGATGGAACACCAGAGATGGCTCTTCATCAAAGCATGATGATGAAGAGGATTGTGCTTTGGATTCCAAGGTGAAGAAGGGGAAGGGGAATAAATTCAATTCTAAATCTGAGTCTAAAGGAAAGAAGCGGGACATGTCCAAGGTGAAGTGTTTTCACTGTCACGAACACGGGCATTTTGCTACTAACTGTCCACAAAAGAAGAAGAACAAGAAGGTTGCTAGATCTACAGCTAGTGAGGCCCTTGCCTCACAATCTGAGCTTGACTTCTCCTTGATTTCATGCATGGTGTCAAGTGCATTGGGATCGTTGTTGTATGTGGATAGTGGCACTTCCTTTCACATGATGGGAGATAAGGAACTTTTCAGTGACTTGGAGGAGAAAGATATCCATATGCATAATGAGATGGGCAACAACGGACGGTACAGTGCTACCGGGATTGGTACCATTACCTTTTAGAGGGAGTCAGGTAAACCATTTCAATTAAAAGATGTGATGCATGTACAAGGTCTGAAGAAAAATTTGGTCTCAGACGCAATGTTGGAGGATAGAGGCTCTGATGTTGTTTTTAGTGATGGAAAAGCTTTCCTGCGACATAAAACAATGGGTCAAGCCAAGAGGATAGGGATTCGAGTTAATAATCTCTACAAGCTAGAGGTAGATGGTTATGTTGCCATGATGGGAAAGGTAGAAAAAGTGGTGATCTGAGATGAGGGCGAATTATGGCACAGGTGATTGGGCCATCTTCATCATGGAGCCTTGAAAGTCATGCAGCAAATATCTACTAGACATCCAATGGGAACACTTGCTTAGTTAGATCAGTGCAAGGGTTGCACAATGGGGAAGTATGTAAATTCCACCTTTCATGAGAAGGAGAATCGAGCTTCAAGGATCCTTGAGAGAGTTCACACAGACGTGTGTGGACCATTCTCGGTTACTTCAACAGAAAAACATAAGTACTATGTAATCTTTGTTGATGAATTTTCTCATAAATGTTGGATCTTCTTCATACAGAAGAAATATCAAACATTCTCTAAGTTTTGTGAGTTTAAGGCATTCGTGGAGAAAGAGTTGGGGAAGAAATTGAAGGCTCTTAGGAGCAATAATGGTGGAGAATACATCTCTAACGAATTCAAGAACTTTTGCAACAAAGAAGGAATTTGAAGAGAACTCATAATGCCTCATAACCCACAGCAGAATGGGCTCACGGAGAGGAATAACATAACGATCGTGGGTGTAGCACGACTGATGTTGCATTATCAGGGCCTACCAATGCATTTGTGGGTTAAAGCATGCAACACTATGGTTTATGTGTAGAACTGTTGTCCTCATAGAGTACTTGGCATGAGTACACCTGAAGAGGCTTTCACTGGTAAGAAACCTGATGTTTCACACTTTAATATTTTTGGCTCATCTATTTATGTGCATGTGACCAAGGATGCCAGGAAGAAGCTGGAACCGACTGCTGAAGTTGGGATTTTTTTGGGGTACACAGAAACACCCCATAATTATCGTGTGTATTTTCCAAACAGTGGAATGATTGTTGTGTGACGGGATATAAAATTTGATGAGGGGAAAGCCATATGGTTGTCCCTTGAGAAGGAGCTGGACTTGCATGTGAAGGAGGAACTACTGGTTCCCAAATATGTGAATCAGCCACATGAGGAGGTTCATGGAGTGGAGGAAGCCACTCATGTAGAGCCATCCATCAGAAATGGCAGAAGGCGCACCATGGACGCTGATAGGCTGAGACTTGATGTTGTATAGAATGTAGGATCCCCTACTTCACAGCACAGAAAAAGACAATATCCTAACCTATTTACTGGATACATGTCTCTCATAAGAAAATGTATTATGAATAAACCATATTCCTTTCAGGAAGAAGTGCAGTAGCCTACTTGGGTTGATGCAATGGTGGAGTATGACTCCATTGTCAAAAACAGTGCATGGGAAATTGTCCCAAGACCGGTTGACAAATCAGTGGTAGGTTCGAAATGGATCTACAAGGTAAAGCAAGTTGTTGATGGGAGTGTGGAGAAATACAAGGCCATATTTGTGGCCCGAGGTTTCTCACAGATTGAGGGGATAGATTATGATGAGATTTTTTCACTTGTCGTAAGGTACTCTTCCATAAGGACCATCCTTTCACTCTCAGTGCAGATGGGTTGGCACATTCATCAGATGGATGTGAAAATTGTGTTTCTCAATGGAATCATTGAGGAAGATGTGTACATAGATCAGCCTGAAGGTTTTTATATCTTCAACAATGAGTCACATGTGTGCAGGCTCAAAAGAGCGTTGTATGGGCTGAGGTAAGCACCCCAGTCTTGGTACACTCGGCTAGACAGCTATTTCATCGGACTGGGCTTCACCAAAAGTGAAGCAGATGCAAACTTGTACCAGATTGTGGTTGAGGGTAAGCTACTGATCAATGTTATTTATGTTGGTGATTTAATTTTGACTGGTGATGAGCATCTGATACACTCATTCAAGGAGGAGCTTGCAAGGGAGTTAGAAATGAAGGATATGGGCCTCCTTCATTATTTCCTTGGATTGGAAATATGGCAGAAGGATGGTGAAATTTTTGTGTCTCAAGGAAAATATGCAAAGGAGATACTAGGTAAGTTTAACATGGATAGCTACAAACCCATGGATACTCCTCTTCCGGGAAACTGGACGAAAGAGGATGCTACTTCTGGAGAGGTAGTGGATGCTACTATTTATCGACAGTTAGTGGGTTCAGTAATGTATCTAGTGAACACAAGACCAGACATTTTCTATGTGTTTAACCAGCTGAGTCAAGCTATGGTTAAGCCTACCAAACTCCTTTTGAAGGCGAGGAAGCATGTCCTGAGATACCTTAGGGGCACATCAGAGTATGGTCTATGGTACAGACAGACGGATGGAGTGAAGTTTCATGGCTTCACGGATGTGGATTGGGCTGGCAGACCATCTGACAGAAAGAGCACATCAGGGAGGATCTTTAGGATTGGATCTACAGTTTTTTCTTGGTATAGTAGGAAGTAGAGATCCATGGCACTCAGTTCAGCAAAAGCAGAATACATGGCAGCAAGTCAAGCTGCGTGTGAGGCTATCTGGATAAGAAAGATCTTGGTTGGTTTGTTTAGTTCTCAAATGGATCCGACATTGATTCATTGTGATAATCAGAGTTGCATTAAACTCTTGATTAATAATGTGTTTCATGATAGGTCCAAGAATATATATATCTGATACCATCATCTCATATATTGTGTGAAGAGGAGAATCATGTTGCTTCAATACATTCCCACGGAATATCAAGATGCAGATATTCTGACGAAGGCGCTCACCGGGAGAAAATTTGAATACCATAGAGACAGGATCGGGGTGAAGGATAATCACTTTCTTGTTGAGAGGGTGTGTTGAGATTCAAAAGAAATTTTTGGCTCCCATGATCCTAGTGAAAATTAAGCACCTACACTAGGGTGGGGCCCACAGGCTTTTTTTAGGTGCATGTCTATTTTTATTATCCCTTAATTTAGATGGACATTAAATTGTAATCTATTCTCAATGTGGACTTGAAAATAGTTAACTGAAGTGGAAAATCAGTTAGCTAAGTGAATTTCGAGTTAGAGGTTGGTTGGTGGGACATGCAAAGTAATTCTAGTTGTAACTGAGTGATTCTAGTTGTAACAGAGTTGGAAGTGCAGTGGTGCATGAGTTTATGTAAGTTGTAAATAGTTTAACTCAGTTAAGTGAGTTAAACTCAGTTGCTATAGTTGTAATTGAAGATACACTAGTGAGAGATCAAGAGAATTAAACATTAATTAATTCACCTATAGTGATATCACATGCAATTTAAGATTTACTAATATTAGCTGCATGCATGTCAGATCCAGTGGAGACCCAGTTGAGTTCTAGGTGAAAGGGAAGTTGACTATCAGTTGTGAAATTATCCGCTTGCACACATGAAAACACACACACATTGGATGTGCCCATGATCCTTGTGTAGTCAAGGCAGGCAGGATTGCATCAATTCAGGGATTTCATTCATCATGGATTACGTAGTGAAGGCAGGTTGTCTGGAGACAGCAAATTGGCTAAGGGATTTGCCAATGTTTGTATGACAGTGTGAGACAATTAGCTGATCTACTGAGGACTCATGTGAGAAGATTTTTGTATGTAATTGTTTCATGATCTATGATATAATATAGAATAGAAGATAGTGGGTTTTTTAGCTGTAAGCTTTCACCGGGAAATTATCTGTGTTGTGTGTGATTGATCTTTCTTCATGCTTATGTGATTGATGATTTTGTTTTTAATTCTGCACAAATTTGTAGAATCGATTTAGTATTTAACTTTATAAAATTCTTAGATCGGTTGAATCCAAGATATACATGCATATTGTAAATTTCTACAAATTTAACATGCCGACTTTCGATCCTTTGCTTATAAAGTTGATGGGAAAATCTCGATACCCCTACAATTTTTGGCAAAACTGGAGGCAACCCACACTGGAAAATCCTTGGGAGAATGTGGGGTCTTCTTCTAGCAACCTCATGTTTGTGGGCTCATACCTAACCATATACCCTCCTTTATATTGTTTCCTTCGAGTTTCCATGGCTTCAAGATGCAATCAATAGCTCCTTAACACCTGCAAAAAATTTAGTGATAGAAATTTGACCTTTGACACTAACACAATTTACCCTAAGACATCTAGATAGACCATCAGACCGATGCTTAGACAGCAATAGCATCTCACAAGGAGGAGAAGGGAACGATTTTGTGATAGAAAATCAAAAAGAAAAAGTGTAAAGAGAAAATAGTGACTAAGCAGCTATATGATGCATATGTTTTACAAATGGTGGATAATGACAACAGGGAGAAATCATAACCCAATACGCTTTGACCACCTCTTACCATACCCTTTTTAATACTTTGTACCGTTTCCCCTACCGTTAGCATAAAAACCAATTTTCGTAGTGAAAACTGTGTTGGAGAAGACATATTTTCTACAAAAGTTGTTATCACTCAGTGATTTCCCAAGGTTAAAGAAATAAATCACCGAGGTAACCACAAATCTAGTTTTAAGATTAGGATCTAGCCTTCCTACTACTCAGAGAAGGCTCTCTCTTTATGATTTAACTTTATTGTTTTTAGTTGATTTTAGGCTAGTTATGTAAGATTGATTGGATTTTTTATTTTGGTTTGGTTTAGTGTTGGAATCACTGATTCACATGGATAGATGCAGGTCTATATTCCATTGGGCCAATGGAGTCAATGTGTCAAGCAACAGAATAGAATCAAGTTCTAAAGGGAAGTATTCACAGGGCAAGATAGCTGAGCTGATTCAAATCTTTAGGCTGGATGATGAAATGGTTTCAATCGGGATAAGAAAGAAATTAAGGATTCTCACATTTGGATAATGAGTGAAATACAGATTTCAATCGAAACTAGGGAGAAAATAAGAATTCCCTAATCTGGATATCAGTAGAAAACATGAAAATTAAATAACAGTTCAAGACATATTGCTTATAAACAAGTTCTGAAATAATATTCCTGTTATACATTTAGATTTAGAAAATATACAAGTATGTGAAAACTTCAGAAAATAACAAAGAACAATTGAAAGTACTTCACTGAAGTGGCCCAACACATGAATCCTATAATATAATGCCTTTATTTCTCAATCCAGTCTCCTGACTTGAAAATGGTACAAAGAACCCTCTGGTTCAGATCAATGCAACTATAGAAGTGTTTAGCAATCCACACACCACCCTAAATAATTCGACTAATGAAGTATTTATACAAAAACTAATTACAAAATATCCTAAATTGTTTTAGGATTTATTCTAGGAAATAAAATAGCTGGAGGCTAAAAGGTAGTAACACATTTCAACTGATTGAAAGCTGGCCCTGTTTTATCTGATTTGTTGTTATCTGTTTGTTTTTCTCATGTTGATTTATCTCTTAGTTGCCTTTATGCTGGTTTCCATTTCTCTTTGCATTGTCATGTGATCATTGTCTTTAAACTCTGATTTTCTCTTTAAACTATGTTATTGTTGTGTTTTACATTAACCTTTTGACTGCTCTTTTACTGTTTTACCTTTCACTTTCAAAGTAAATCGGTCAACTTCTCCCAATATTTTGCATCTGGTAACTTGATTTACACCATTATTCTGAAGATTTCATCTGTATGTACTTTGACTTAACTATTCTTTTACTTGCCACAGTAAACTTCATCTTTTGAATAACTTTTACTACTTGCTCTGTTTGCTTGATTTCACTTTTACCACGTACAGTAAGATATATGTAATAGTGAGTAAAAAATGTTTTGGAGAGTTGCTGGTATGAATCTTTCATTGTTTTTTGGTGAAAAAAATTTCATCCTCTATTCTGACCATTTACTGTGTAAATTATCCTTTATGTGTGTTTGTTGGTTTTAACTTTATTTTCCTTCTGTGTATGAAGTTTCTGATTAAATCCTGATAATCTGGATTAAACAGCTTAAACTAGTATCAATTGTTTCTCAGATTTCTTGGTATGTTGATATACCTGCAAAACAAAAAAACAGTTAATGAAATTAAGGTTTGCAAGGAGGTGATCGAAGGCTTTGGGAAGACCTGTGGAATGAGTTCTAGCTACAGATGTTCAAATCTGTTGGTTTTAATTATGCATTAGCAATGACCTTCCAGGTCCTTTTCGCGATTTCACAGAAGTTTGAGAGCAAGGATAAAGAAGGATTTTGAAACATGATGGCTCATTGCATAGGGAAAGGTGAACAAGTAATACATTGCACCGTGGAATGGTTTGTAATATTTCAAATATTTGCGGTTTCATTTCATGGCATGGATACAGATAAATGGTTTACTATGTTGTGCAAGAGCAAACTTCAAACAATGAGGCTCACTTACTCTGCGCAGAAGGTATGTAACAGTAACTTACCACACAGTAGAAGAATGGACAAGTGGTTTATTACGCAGTGGATGGTTTTCTTATCGGCGAAGGATATTGGTGGTTTCAACGCATAGGATAAAGTGTTTTAGTGGTTTTTCTTGGAGGAATACGATGTAATTCGGGATCGCCATGTAGCAAGGAAGGGGATGGGAGAAAATGCCTATTTCACAATATTCAGAGGTGTTAATCATTGGATAAGAGGGGAATGTGAAATTTCGTATAATTCACTGGATTAGCTAGCAAAGATCGGTCGGTTGAAAATTGAGTTGGAGTTATGATCAGTGGGACTGGGGAAACTTCATGCAGAGGGGTATATAATATAAAGTGGGGTCAAGAGTTTTAATATGTGAAGGGGGTTAAACGGATAGCGAGGAAGTTTATATGGATAGGTTAATATAAACTATAGGCTAAAAAATATATAAGGTATATGTAAATATAAATCGGGAAGTTAAAGAAATAAGGGGGCTAGGAAAATATATTAATAATGGACTAAAATAAACTAAAGGGTCGGGGAAATGATATAAAGGGGTAAATATATTAAACTGGAAATTAATATAATAATAGGGTTAGTAAATTAACATGGTGGGATGTTAGAAATTTATTTAGGAATAAATTAAAATGATATCAGGGAGGGATACTTAAAGTGTGGCCCAATATATTTTAAACATTTTTAAAATTATGGAAAGTGGGTTTTAAGCTAGGGAAAGGGGTTTAGGAAGGGGAAAGGTTACTTTGAGGGTAAGGGATGCTTTGTTTTAAAATGATGTTAGTAATAAGAAATAAACCAACTAATGCTTTCCACTGACTTTGCAAAAAATGTTTCAGCCTACCCTTCTTTATCCTAGCATTTTTATTTATTTTCTTGGATGCATTTAAGCTTGCTAACCCTTTTATTTTATTTGAATAAGTAAACTAACTACTTCTAACCTTATGACGTCCAACGGCTCAGATTAAACTAATGAGCTCGTTTATTTCTCTACCTAACTACTGATCTGCCAAGACTAAACAGATTGGCTAAATCTTTATTTTCTAACTATCAGCATGAAATTTAAGTATGAATAATCAAGATTAAACTGTATGATTATCATGGATTGTGGCATTTTGGACAAGCTGCACACAATATTATTTGTAAAATTAAGGTAATAGTAGTGGCATTTGAATGTGGAACACTTTCATGATCTTATTTTTATCTATTTTTAGTGGGGTTTGTACTTGATATTTTTTTTTTATCTTTGTTTCTTTTTTTCCTTTGATTGTTTTTTTAGGACTTTACCCTCTTTTCATTTTTTTTTAAATATGGGAATACATTTGCAGAAAGCAAAGGTATGTACAATATTGCAAGACTTTGACATAATAAATTCAAAATTATGAATCCTATTATTATAGGACCCTAACAGAAGTGTCGGGAACTTTTGTAGCAAATCCTGACCTATTTGAACTAGATTTGCTGCGGAAGTATGAAAAAGTTTCAAACTCACATTGATGACCAAATCAGCTCATGAGAAACGAAACTTTGGATTTTCCCTTCATAATGACTTGCATAAAGACTCATATTAACATTTCAAAATCACCAAAGGACCTTTATACATGTGAATTTTTTTTGAAAATAAAAAATTTAAAAATTCTATTGAACCCTGACTAACTTAACCTAATTGACTCATGACTCAAAACAAACCTAATGTTTATCTTGGATAACACTATTTTTCCCATCATCATGGCTACCTTCAATAGTATCTAGAATTAAATATTTAATAATTTGACATGGGGATAAACACTTCATTGCTTACTTGATCTGGTAAATTCTACTTTCACATTCATTCTTTGACAGTTAATCTATCTTTGGCTTGAAAATAAGCTTCAACTCTCATTCATGATTACCCAACAAGTTTGTGGGTAGCATCTTGCTTCAACTCAGAGACATGTGCTCCTCATGGGAGTGTTGGATAATCCTAAAATTTCACAATTGACATATTAGAATGACCTTGTTAAAGTGAAATCCATTCCCCAATATATCCACCTCATCATTTAGGTAGAACAATTTCATTTTCTCCGATGTTTTATTATTGTGAAAAATGGGGAAATATCAAATTCCGAGTGCTTGCAAGAAGGGATACCTAGTAGAAAACACTTGTAATAAATTCTATACATGTTAGGATCATCTGAAAATACATAATATTTTCCCTTCTACTACAATTTCAATGTAGAAATATTGTAATATGGTTGATCTTGATCAACATCCCAAAGATAAGAAAAGATATGGGGAATTTTGCAAATTTTTGGAAGTTCCTTTGCAAATATCCCTTCAAACTTAGTTTTCACATCAATAGCATGAAAATTATTACCCACCCATGTGGTTTACCCCTATGAGAAAAAATTTCTCCTAAAATTTCATCTTTCCATCCAGCAACCCTATGATGATCCACAAATAGGTAGCCTGGGATGCCTCTCATCCATGCTCCAGTCAATGTTTTATTTTATCTAGCCTATTATTACATTGAAGGTGGGTCATCTATTATAAAGTACCATTTTTTTATTTAATTTCTTACATTTAATGTTTAATGGAATTCTAGAATGGATCACATGTTGAATTTGATGATAGGTTTCTTTTAACTATGCCTTTGTCCCCTTGCTTCACCGTGGTGGTTATCAATTTCCCCTAGTCCAATGTAACCTTCCTTTAGGCCTTTCTTTCACTATATATGAAGGAGGCTCAAATTGATGGTGTGTGTCCATGGTGATCCATGTGTAATAGCTTCTATCTTCCCCATGTACCCACATCCCATCTTTGGGTTGATTGTTATCTATCTCTAGTATTAGTTCCTTGTTTTCCTCGTCCTTGAGTAGGGGACTACAAACTTTGCTCTAAGAAGTTGATGCAAAATAAATAAAGGAAAAACCATGATAAATAATTTTAAAATGCAAAGGATTGGAAAGGATAAATTAAAGTGTGTAAAATAGCTTATCATGAGCTCTACCCCCTCATTAGCACTCACCTAGTTTCGAGTTAAAGCATGAGTTATCTAAATAAAAGGAAATTTGATATCACAACCTCAAGGAGCAATGAAAATTTTCATATTTAAGGGTTCATTGATGATTCAATGATGAATTAGTGAATTCCTATAACCCAATCCATATTTGTAAAAGAAAAATAATATCAATGAAGAAAAAAGCACACAATAGGGGTAATAAAATAGTCCGAGGGAAAGGGGTAAATCAAGCACCATTATTGTTCCCTCTTCACATCAACACTCAATGGTGTTGGTATTTTGTGACTATTATAATATTGTGTCATCCTACATGAAGCAAAACTCATACCATGTCACTGATCAATTTCACCCACTAATTAATGGGCCAGCCTAGGAATTATCCCTCCCCTTAAGATTAAAGGCAACTAATAACGATTTGTGGTGACCATCTCATACCTAAACAAGATATCTTGTTTACAAGTTTAAGCTAGAAATATATTTGAAGATGGTGCCAATGTGAAGCATTTTTATGCCCTTTTTCATTGAATATGGTGCACTTTAGTACTCTTATGGTTTGTGTTCCTATTATGTTGATCTCACTTTATTCCATGAGTTGTGTTAGATATTTCCTCTCAAGTGAAATTTCAGTTTATCTAATGATTGTATGATGCTTCTCCAACACTTTTTATAGGACATCGAGAATGACTCCATGAAGCACCAGATCTAGTAAATTGACCACTTTTTGAGGAGCACTAATCTTGGGATGCCTTTAACACAATTGATGGCACTCTTCTCTTCCTCTAGGAATTTAATAGTTGCACACCTAACCCAAGGTGTTGCTTAAAGAGATGATTTTCCCAAAATATGATAGGACACCCTTGGGCTAACATTGAACCTTCTTGATAAACATTTCCCTAGTTTTGACTTAATTTTATGATGATGATGATGATTTGAGACCCTATAGAAGGGATGATACACTACTCAACATGATGATGACATGCCCTAGATTCATGGTGCCCCCTTCATGTAGCTTGGATTGATGACCTAACCTTGGTTTAGGATGAAGTTTTGGATGATGTGGCCTTGCTTTATGATTAGACACCATTTCATGAGGAGAATTGACTTTTGGGATGAAATCCAATCCCTTGAGTCAACCATGGCACATTTTGATAAGATACACAACTTTCGGAGGCTTAAATCACCCTTAGAGGAATTTTTGCTCACCTATATGGGTTAATAGAGCCTTATTTTTTTATGTTTTATCATTGAGTTATCTATCTTTGGGGATAAACTTGTAATCACATTTTATTATTTTTAGGAATTTTACACTAATTTTGGTTTATATAAACTTGCTTGACCTAATATAAGTAGAGTGAAGTCAATTTAACCTTGAATCATTGTCACAAACAATTGGAGAGTAGTGTGCACTGGCTTGTTTCTTCTCCCTTGGTTTCTATGGAGCATTAAATGAAAAAAAAAATTGGGGAGGATAATGTGGGTGGATGGTTCTGTTAGGCTTGGATGATGAATGGTGATTCTATGATAACTGTGTGATTATTTATTGTAAGTATCTTCTTCTATATTGTACTTATTGTATAATTAGGTTTTTAATGAAATTTGTACCTAAGTGTTGTTGAATATTTTGTGGCTCTAAAATCTCCTTGACAAGAATGTCATCAAGTTTTTATTCAGAAACCTAAGTGTAGCTTCCTCCCATATTGTCTCCAAAAATATTGAAGGGCACTAGTATTTTATTTATTGATAAACCTAAGTGCATATTTCTCTCTCTCATTTAATTTCTCTATGGGTCCTCTTCCATTGAAATATAGCCTTGGACTCCAATAGTCCCTGATTGAGAAAGAAACTATTGTTATTTTCTTCTGTCAATACCTTTAAATAACAAAAATAAAACCCTAAATTTTATGTCATTATGTTTTCTAAGGTAAATTAGCATTAGGTTACAAAAAAATCTACAATTTTTAGCATTATTTACCTTGGATCTTACAGTCCTAGGGTTATACTTAGCATGCACTAAATTGGAAAGAAGTAAAAATATTATTTTTCATGTATTTTTTCCATTAATTAAGGTTGATGTCTAGGGTTTCTATAGTTGTTTTTTGCAATTTCATCCATTGAAATTTCTTGTAACTAAATTTCTTATTTACCCATTGAATATCCCTAATTTTCATTTGATTATATATATATATATATATATATGAGGTTGTTTTATCATTTTTGTTATAACTATTTTCATGTTGTAATTTTTATAAGTAAAACCCTAGTTTATAGCAGCAAATTATAAATTTTGTATTTCGTGTGTTTAGGAACCTATTTAATCCTCTTTAGGACTTAATAAGATATATATATTTATACATAGGATACTTTGAACTTACCATCTCATAAGTATACATTAACTCACTTAAAATCCTAATATTTGAATATGTATCCTTGGGTAATTTGTCTAGTATAACCATCAGGGGGTATTTAGTTTAAATTACTTGGGTTACTTAATATATATGATATGCTAGGGAATCCTCTCTTAAGTGGATTATATCCGACCACACAATAACAAGGGAATAGATTCTAGAGTGACATTGGATACTAATCCCATTATTTCTCTTAATTTAGATTTCTTAGTGAGTATTTGCGCTAAAGTGTTAGATTTTGCAATAACATGCACAAATAGGGAGGGTATGAAAATCCAACGGCTACCTTAGGTTTATGTTACTATGTTCTTTGATATTCAATGGTTCCTTACTTTCAAAATTTAGTAAACCAACATTTCCTGAACCAAGTATGCCACCAACCTCATAATCATTTTGAGATTCTGAGTAGTCAACAAATGTGTTTTTAGGCTTAAGCGATAGCAGCAATTTTAGGGTATAAAGATTGCATAGCCCACATAAAGTTTGGAAATATTGATTTTCCTTAGGGATACAAATGAAATATCATACTCTATTTAGTCCAAATTTCCACCAAAATTTGAAATGGATATGAACTCTAGGTCTCGTTTATGGCCATGTTCCTCCTTATATTCTAGAGAAACACAAATATCATCATTCAAGCTCTTCAAAGTTATGCTCTACTCATGTGCCTTGCCATACCCATTCTCCATAGAAAAATAAACAAAGAAATCATCAAGTTCAAAGGTTTGATCAGATTTAAACTCATCCACACATATACCATGAAGACGAGAATGGTTGTGAGAATAGTTCTCTAGGGCAGAACTTTTACTGTCATAATTTGCATACTCATTTATGTCTTTATTTGAAGTTTAATTCCAAGAAAAGGTGTCATTTTTGGTACTTGAAGCCTATTTTCCCTCAAAAATGTTATCACAAATTAGGTAATGTTGGACATGGTTCAAACAATTGATGGCCAATTTAATGTCACAATGTTGATCACCCAGAATTTGCAAATTTGCAAAGTACTATGTTTTTATGTATTGTTCATCATCTGTATCATAATTAGGAAGGTATCAAATTGTGAAATATAATATTTGTGACTAGTATGTACTCCATCAGTGATGAGTTATTTTCCTCCATAATTTCATCAAAATTATTTATTGTGGGTTGTTCCTTTGAGGCAACAAGCACTTTATTATGCACTTGAGTAATAGTTGGAAATCATTGATGGCTCTTCCCCGAGTCTAGCTTATTTTCAAAATTATACACATTAGTCTCAAAAAAAAATGGTATTTTCAACATCACCAGGGATTTGTGTGTTGTTTTCATCCTAATTTTTATTTTGATGTTCATGGATACCCATGTCTATACCAAGCTTATTTTCTTCCACCATTGCTTCATTTTCTTCCACCATTGCTTTAATGACCACTTGAGGGTTGAAATCGTCATCCTTGCTTGGGTCGATCTCATGAACATCTAGAAGTATACCATGTATTCATTATGACCACTTTGTGTTGCTAGGAGTGGTAATGGTCTATATCCTCCTTGATGTTGATATTAAAAAAAATGAGTTTTTCTAGGTTATCCTCTTCAGCAATAGATTCATCATAATTTATATCCTCGACCTAAAAACCCTCAAAATATTCTTCTTTTAAGGTTTTCAAAAACCCCTATTCTTTTTGTACAATTAGCATACATCAAATTTTGGAGCCTCAACCTCTAAATTTTCATCTTCTCAAGTTCCCAAATCGGAGCTAATATTGTATTTATTAGGGACAAGAGAATCCTTCCTTTATTAGGCTACCATGAGATCATCCATGTATCCATGAAATTCGTAACAAGCTCCTTATTAATTGATAACAATTCCATCTTCTTCAAGGGGGGCACAAGACCTACCTTTTCCAATGTTTCATTTCCATCTTCTAGTAGGTAAAGAAAACCTTATTATTCTAGTGCTTCATTTTTATCTTCACCAATTCTTTTGATGCCTTCAAAATGACCAGGAAAGCCTTCTTCCTACAAGGCTACCAACAAGTGTTGGTAGGTGTCATCAAATTTCTGAAATCTAAGGCCAGAAAACCTAATAAAGCTTTCAATAAAATCTTTGAGAAAATGAAATTTCTTTGGATTGCAAGTGTTCTTGAGATATCCAAAATTTCCCATCCCAAGGAAAGTATGAAAAACTTGATCATGATATTTTCATGTTTTTCTTCCAATTTCAATATATGCCTCATAAATGTGTAAAAACCCAAAAGGGTTTCCTCCCAACTCTAGAAGGGTCTTTCTATAGTTAAGAGGATTCTTATATGGGTATCTTGAAATATTCTCCATATGCAGCGCAAGATACAATACATGTAGACCCTAAGGAGCCATATTTTTCCATACAAAGCTTCAACTATGAAAAACCAAATTTGCAACCTTGTACCTTTTCAAAATGGAGTCACCAAGGTGAGATGTCAAATGCCTTCAAATTGTGTTTGTCTCACCTCACAAGCACCAAATATTCAAAATATTCAAACAACAAGGACTTTGTTCTTCGTATGGAGTCTCCTAGGTGAACAGATCTTCAAAATTGAACATCATCTAGTGTTTTTTTCCAAGAAATGAGCTTTGTTGCCAGCAATAGCACAAAAAATATTACATAAAAATATCCTACTTCATGAGATAAATTCCAATAGCTCAAGTTTGAGACCCAATATACCTCAAAGGGGGTCATTGTCACCTCACCAACCCTCTTCTTGATTTTGGTGTTAGAAAATTATATATTACATAGCAATGGAACACATAAAATATGAGGAAACACAAGCAAAAAAATCATATAAAACAAGGGAGACACAGATATATGTGGTTCACCCAAATTGGGATACGTCCACGGAAACAACCATTCCTTACTTTATATTATCTAGCAAAATGAAGAGCCACAACCTACAGTAGATCCGTTGTCATATCCTCTACTTTCTCTCACAGTCCCCCTTTCCATTTCTCACTCATAATACACATACAATATGTTATCACCCATTAGTTTTAAACACTTTCATTGATAGGGTTTTACATGCGATTCACCTAGGTTCATGTTGTCTCATAGTCAGTTTCATGAAATTTTTGAAAAAATTACATGTGGTGATGTCTACCCTAAGTCTAAACCCACCTCGAGCCTTTTCATATCAGTCAAGTCCACCTCACATCATATAGTTTTCATTCCCATGATTTTAAATCAAAATATATTCCACTTGTCAGCTTTACATAGTTTTGTAGCGAATTATATAGAAAATCAGCAGATTTCTCTACGAAACTGCCTGACAGTTCTGTAGCGAATATGTCAGTAGTTTAACTATTTTTGCTATGAAAATGAGTTTTTTCCTGCAGAGAGTGACAGAGCGGTGTGAGGTGTAAAATTTTAATGGATGAAGACAAAGTTGAGGTCATGCAAGTTAGTTATCATAGTTTCAAAGCATGCAAGGTTGTTTCTTTTGTAATCATTACCTCTTATGGTCACAAGTGTCATTTTTCCACCTCGAATTGTCAAATTACCTTTTAAACCTTTCCCCCAAGCTACTCTTTGTCATTAATCATCCAATTATTGCATGTTAAGCATCTCAGTGTCACTGTTCGAGAGCTGGTTCACCATGCAAAGCAGGTTGTTTTTCAATTTTGATTCTGCAAGTGTCATAAGCAAGGAGGTAGCGAGAAGTATAAAGGATCAATGGCATCGAAGAGGAAAGAAAACAAGGGTGGTTATTGCGTAATATATGAATATATGTATTTGAAGCTGTTAAATTAAGATCCCAATGATATGGAGGCTTTCAGGAAGGTAGGTTGCCAACATTTTTTTCAAAAATTGCAGGGATTCCATGTCCAGGTATCCAAATACTTCGCAGCAAATTTTACAGGGACAGCCTCAAAAGTTGGATTTTTGAACCTCACATTGTCACCATATGTCATCTCCCAATCTACAAAAATACCCAGAGGTGGTGAAGAATGGTTCAAAGGCAGAAAATTCTGAATGCAAAGTAGTGAAGAATTTCTCAAACGGGAGCACAGAGGAGTTGACATGAAAAATGGCATCCCCAGGGGTTATATGAAAGAAAATTATGCAAAATTTTTGTTGGTGGTCCAAAAATACTTCACTTGCGAAGGGAGATTCCACATGGTTTATTATTATCATTTTAGACTCCTTCTGAATTTTGTCGGTAATCAACCACTTGACCTACCTTTCTTTTTATACAGAAGTTTGGGAAATATGTCAGATAAAGTCCAGGTCAAGGTAGAGGGTAGTGAAACATTAGTATTCCACCGTGGTATGATCAAATTGTTAGTGTTGGAGGAATTGAAAAGGTTAAATAGAGATTGGGCCTCTTTTATTTTTATGAGTGGATATGAAGTAGATGCAGTGACTCCAGAGAAATTTTCCAAACCAAAGACTACTCCATCTCCAATTGTAATAGAATATATTGATGAAGAAAGAGGACAAATTCATGTAGAACCAATGGACATTGAAGTTGTACCTATGCAAGAAACTAATATCCCTCAACCATCACCTGCAAGAAAAAAATAGAGAATCAGCAAACAAAACAGTAAGAGGGTAAGAAGGAGCCAGAAATTTTCCAAAGGAAACCTGGAAGACATCCTCAAGGAAATAGATATTGAATAATCCCCAATAGTATAGGTAGAAGACATTGAGGGAGATAGAAGAAAATTGAAGAAAGTTAAGTCTGTCAAGAAGTTGGATTTTTCAGGAGAGGATGTTGGCTTCATTTTTCAGCTAATGACCAGGTCACAAACTGAAAAAGATGCCATGGAAAGAAAAGAAGTAGAAAAGGTCAATGAAGGTAAGCAGCCAGAGAGCATCACAGATCTATTCCCTGCAGCAAAAGAAGATTGTGTACAAAGAAAATGGAAAGAACATGTTGAAGAAAATACTGAAGTACAAATTCTACAAGAACAATTAAGAGAGGCCAGGGAAGAGGTAGTTGTAGTGAAGCTGGAATTAAAAGAAGCCAATGTGGACAGAAAACTAATGGATGATTTTGAGAAAGAGCTGAAGGAGCGGCTAGATAATTATGACAAGACTTTGTCAAAGGCCAAAAATATGCTGAAGAGAAGCCTTCCCTTGAGGAGTGTGGTAAAAATCACAAGGAAAAGGAATTTGTGTTATAGTCTGAGAGGAAAAGACTCAAAGGATAGGTCAAATATTTTGAAGACCAAATGGACATGATTCAAGATGAACTAAAGAAAAAAGGACTGAAAATGAGAATGGTAGATGAACCTGAGGGACAACCTATTGTTAATGAAGATGAAGCACCCAAGGAATGAGAAGTTGATCCAAAGCATTTTTGTTAAATTTTATAGCTTTCAGGTCACAAATTTCTGGCTTAGAAGGTGAATTTTTGAAGTTAACTACCAAATCTACAGTTTCAGCCATATCCGGTAGTTTCGTAGCGAGCTCCAGGCTTGAGGGCTGAAATTCACTACGAAATTTCTGAAGAATGCTTTTTGTCTTTAAAATCAGTTTTATGGAGGTCCAAGGGGGGAGTTCGATGGTATTTAGATATTTTGACCTCACAAACACTTTTTGACTAGCAGAGGTGGTAGAAGAGAAGGTTAAAGGGTGTAAATGGGCACGCTACAAAATTTCGCTATGAAACTGCCTAAAGATGCTATGTTTTGCAGCAAGGTATTTTTAAAGAATTTTTGAATGTTTGAAAGGCATATATAAGATCATCTAGCCACCTGGAGGCATCGAAACAAATAGTGGGCCATCCCAGCAGACATACATTACTTGGCATGTGTGTCATTCATACAAATCAATATGAAGACAAAGTTCTTGATAATGTTAATATTTTCCTAAAAAATAGGACATTTGTTGCTAAATTCTTGGGGAGTACATTCATGACTTGGTCATGGAGAATTCCACTCGAACATCTCATCTCTATCTATGTAATTGTTCCACTATTAAAGAATTGGGTGAAATAAATGTAAGTAGAGTCCTTTTAGGAGAGTGAGTCTTAAATGGATAGGTGTATTTTTATGTTCTATAAATGTAGTTTTTAGTTATGATTAGGTGTCAAAGTCATGGTTCGATGAACTAGCCAGCTGGGCAGATCCTATGTAAGAAAAAAGGGTCTATTTATAGACAGGAGATTGATTAAGAAAGGGATTGGAGAATGCTTTTGAGACAGATACTATTGTAAATTTTTCATATGAGTAATAGACAGACAGTGACTATTTCCTGCTTCACCTGAGATTCTTGATGTGTTTCAATGAGTTTATGTGTTTCTTTATTATCTTGCTTCCAGTAGTCTTGATGTTAAATTACTCATAATTCATTCCATACATGCTTTGACTTCCTTTTAGCATTGAGCTACTAATTATCCCCGTGTGTTAATGTTGTTCTATCATTGAAAGATAAAAAGCCTTAGTTTCCATAAGTAGAAATGCTTATCATTGAATTCCTTTTACTGACTCCATGAGCCCAATGGTAGTTGAATCTTCCTCATTTTTCACCTGCAACCGCATACACTAAAACACTCACAGAGTTATCCATCTGTTTTAAGACCTAATTGAGTAAATCATTTGATAAGTTTAGAGAGCCCTCTCAGACTGAAGAGGCTAGTCCTCAGTTACTCTAAGTTGGCTTGAAAGAGTTACTCTAAGTTTTCTGGTGGAGCATCCCATCAGTACCAATTTAGAGATAACACAATATACAGCCACAATATAATACCCTCATACAAAACGAGGGGTCTCCTTCTAGGGAAAAAAACCCTAAATAAAGCATAACTTCTACCATCAGATCATCTGCCTAATGAATGGCCTAGATTAACTACGAAATTACAATATTTTACAAGGAAATTTTGCATTTGTTTTTAGTTTCAGGGGCACTTCCCCTGAAACCCCCCGCCAAGGGAGCGGGGGCTCCAAAAGGTCGCCACCACCCCCCTGGAACTGGTATCAGAGCCGAAGGTATATTTGGCTGATAAACTCGCAAGAAAGAAGTGTTCTTGGTTCTAGTGGGAGCAATGGCGGAATATGGTAGGTTTAGGGTCGAGAAATTTAATGGCCAAAATTACCCATTGTGGAAGATGCAGATGGAAGATTATCTATATAAGAAATATTTGTACCTACCATTGAGTGGAAAAACAAAGAAGTCGTCGAGTATGAAAAACGCAGAATGGGACATTCTCAATAGAAAGGCACTTGGAACAATACGGTTGTGCCTCGCGGTGTCGGTAGCCTTCAATATTTCGAAGGAAAAAACAAAAGAGGGTTTAATTAAGGCATTGGAGAAACTATATGAAAAACCCTCAGCCTCAAATAAGGTATTTCTTATGAAATGTTTATTTAATATGAATATGTTGGATGGTGGATATATTGTTGATCATTTAAATGAATTTAATACGATTACCAGACAGTTAAGTTTTGTAGGGTTAAACTTTGATGATGAAGTTAGAGCTCTGTTATTTATGTGCTCATTGCCAGAAAGTTGGAATGGTTTAGTTATGGCCATTAGTAACTCTGTCTCTAGATCTAGTACTTTAAAGTTTGATGAGTTGTCAGTGCTATCCTTAGCAAGGAAATGTGACGGAAAAGCTCCGGTGAGACATCAAGTAATGCTTTGAGTGCAGAGACTCTGGGAAAAAAAATGGAAAGAGGAAAGATCTCAACATATTGCAGCAAATCAAGGAAAGACAGATCCAAGTCCAGATCGGGGATAGTGTGATGGAAATGCAAAAATAAAGGACACATGAAGAAAAACTGTAAATCTCGGAAGGGAAAAGAAGGAGACGCACAACAAGAAAACAATCATGAAGCAAATGTGATAGGTGATTTGTTACAATATGCTTTGATCCTTTCTTTAGAAAATTTTATTGATTCCTAGGTGGTAGATTCAGGGGCCTCATTCCATGTCACACCTGATAAGAAATTTTTTCATGACTATGTTCAATGAGATTTTGGACAAGTTCGTCTGGGTGATGATAAACCTTGTAAAATCATTGGAATGGGTAAAGTTCTTGTAAAAAAATAGAATGGAAACCAGTGGTTATTAAAGGAGGTAAGGCATGTTCCAGATCTGAAGAAAAATATGATTTCAACAGGGAAGTTAGGCGGTGAAGGTTGTGTGACAACTTTCACAGATAAAACCTGGAAGGTCACCAAAGGAGCCCTGGTAATAGAAAAAGCAAAAAAGGTTGGTACATTGTATTTATGCAATGGTATTTATACTTTGTTAATGCTTTAACTTCCAAAGGAGCAGATGCATCATTATGGCATCATAGGCTCAGACACATGAGTGAGAAGGGGATGAAGATTCTTCACTCAATAAATATGTTGTCAGGTTTGAATAATATTCAATTGGATTTCTATGAGAATTATATTTATGGAAAACAAAAGAGAGTGAGATTTCTTAGAGTTGGGAAAGAAAAAAAGAGCGGAAAATTATAGCGTGTGCATACAAATGTATGGGGACCTGCTCAGGTATCATCTCTCAGTCGCTCTCATTATTATGTTACTTTTATTGATGATGCAAATAGAAAAACTTGGATTTATTATATACAGAATAAATCTAATGTATTTGATACTTTCAACAAATGGAAAGCTTTGGTTGAGATTGAGACGAGAAAGAAGTTGAAGTGTCTGAGATCAGACAATGGAGCTGAATATTGCAGCAAAGAGTTTGATAGGTATTATTCAAAGCAGGGAATTCACAAAGAAAAGACAGTTCCAAGAACACCACAGAAAATGGTGTGTCAGAAAGGATGAACAGAACAATCATGGAGTGTGCAAGGTGCATGAGATTGCATGCAGGATTGCCTTTACAATTTTGGGTAGATGTTGTAGATATTTTTGTTTATCTAATAAACAGAGGGCCTTCAAGTTCCTTGGATGGTGGTATTCCATAGGAGGCATGGGCAAGTAAAAATTTAAACTACTCCCTTTTAAAACCTTTTGGTTGTGAAGCCTTTGTCCATATTAATAAAGAAAATAGAACAAAGCTTGAGACAAAATCAAATAAATGTACCTTTATTGGATATGGTGTTAATGATTTTGGTTATCGCTTATATGATTACGAAAATCAAAAAATGATTAGGAGCAGAGATGTAATATTCAATGAAAGGGTCGTGTATAAGAATCAGTTGTGGGAAATGAAACAGGAAAAAGAAAACAAAGGATACACGGTTCTTGATGAGATCACAGAAAAGTAAAGGTGCCTGAAAATAATAATAATCAACAGTCACAACAACAACAAACACCACAACAGCAACATGCACCTCAAACACCTAAAAGTGGTGTTAGAAGATCTACCAGGATAAGTACACCCCCTGAATGATACCCTCCTTCATTATATTATTTATTGTTGAATTATTCTAGTGAACCCGATTGCTATGAAGAAGCAATGTAGGATGAAACTAGGAAGAAGTGGGAGCTAGCCATGAAAGAAGAGATGGACTCCTTAATACATAACCAGACTTGGGACTTAGTCAAGTTGCCTACAGGTAAAACAACATTACAGAATAAATGGATTTACAATCTAAAGGAAGAAGACGGAGGAAAACAAAGGTACGAAGCTAGACTTGTGATGAAGGGGTTTGTACAGAAGAAAGGTAATGAATTTGATGAAATATTTTCTCCTGTTGTTAAGATGACTTCAATCAGAACTATTTTAATTCTTGTAGCAGCGGAATATTTTCATCTTGAAGGGTTAGATGTAAAGATAGAATTTCTCAATGAAGATTTGGAGGAAGATATCTATATGTAGCAACCACAAGGATATGAGGTCAAAGGAAAGGAAAAATTAGTGTGCATGTTAAAGAAGAGCTTGTATGGCTTAAAACAGGCTCGAAGGCAGCAGTACCTAAAATTTGACAGGTTTATGTCTAAACAAGGTTATACTAGATGTCACTCTGATCATTTTGTTTATCTGAAAAAAATAAATAATTAATTAATTAATTAATTTTAAAAAAATTAAAAATTAAAAATTAAAAATTAAAAAATAAAATGATGGCAGCTATACTATATTGTTATTATATGTAGATGACATACTTGTTGCAAGGTCTAACATGCAGGAAATAAATGTACTCAAAAGAGGATTAGCAAATTCATTTGCAATGAAGGATTTGGGAGCTACAAAACAAATCTTTGGTGTGAGAATAACTAGACACATGAAAATCATAAATTAAAATTGTCTCGGAATGAATACATACAAAAGGTGTTGGAAATATTTAATATGCAGAATGAAAAACCAGTTAGTACACCTTTGGCTAGCGGTTTCAAACTTAGTAAGGATATTTTCCCCAAGAGCCAAGGATAAATGGATTATATGTCTAAAGTTCCATATGCTCAGCAGTTGGAAGCTTAATGTATGCAATGGTCTGCACAAGGCCTGATATTTCACATGAAGTGGGAGTTGTAAGCAGGTACATGAAAAATCCAGGAAAAGAACATTGGATGGCAATGAAATGGATTCTCAGATATTTGATAGGTACCACAAATCAAGCATTATGCTTTGGTGGTTCAAACATTTCTCTATAGGGATATTTTGATGCAGATATGGCAGGTGACAGAGATAACAGGAGGAGCACTACAAGGTATGTATTTACTGTAGGTGGAAAAAATTTCAATTGGGTTTCAAAAATGCAAAGCGTTGTTTCACTTTCAACAACAGAAGCAGAGTATGTTGCTGCTATAGAGGCTAGTAAAGAAATGATTTGGTTACAATTTTTTATGGATGAATTGGGTAAGAAGCATGAGATGGGAAGGTTATACAGTGACAGACATAGTGTCATTCATCTTGCAAAGAACTCAGCATTTCATTCCAAGACTAAATACATACATCTCAAGTACCATTTCATACGGTCAGTGTTGGAAGATGGACAGTTGAAGCTGGAAAAGATACATACTAGCCAGAATCCTGTAGATATGCTAACAAAATTTGTAACTAGGGAGAAACTGAGATTATGCTCAGTTTCAATTGGTCTTCAAGTATGATGATGAAGATGAGAAACAGTCAGGTCCGAAGTGGAGAAATTGTTCAGCGAATGAAGCAGGAGTGGAGTTTCTACAATCAGTCTCCAAGTGGGATATTGTTGGGTGTGGAGCCTGATTACCTTCCTTATCTAAATGTATCACCATGTTGGACACATGTTCTTAATGGGGCGGCAATGTCATGCGTCGTTTAATCGCTGCCAAGAGGGTCCAGGGGGCGGTGGCAACCTTTTGGAGCCCCCCCTGGTGGGGGGTTTTGGGGGCAGTGCCCCCAAGCTAAAACAGATGTGAAATTGCCTTGTAAAATATTTTAATTTTGTAGTCAATATGGGCCATTCATTAGGCAGATGATCTGACAGTAGAAGTTATGTTTAATTTAGGGTCTTTTTCCCTAGAAGGCAACCCCTCATTTTGTATGAGGGTATTGTATTGCGGTTGTGTATTGTATGTGTATTATGAGCGAGAAACAGAAAGGGTGACTATGAGAGAGAGTAAAGGATATTATAGCGGATCTATTGTAGGTTGTGGCTCTTCATTTGTTGGATAATATAAAGGAAGGACTAGATGTTTCCATGGGCGTAGCCCAAGTTGGGTGAACCACATATATCTGTGTCTCTCTTGTTTTATATTTTATTTTATTTTTATTTTTTTTATTTTTTTATTTTTTTATTTTTTTTGCGTTTCCTCATATTTTATGTGTTCCATTGCTCTGTAATATATAATCTTCTAACATTTGGCCAAATCTCCTCCAACTCAAAGGGGCTCATCCCTAGGATAGGATTGTTAGGGTTTGGTAGTTTTGAGATTCATATTTAATGGTTTCTAAGTCTCAATATAAAAGTTCAGGTCAACCAATATAGGCTCAAATATGTTTCCAAACACACATAATAAATGGATTATTGGATGGTCTTGAAGAGGAAAGCCTAGAAAAATAGTTTTAAGGATTATAAGAAAAAATGGGTGATGCGTCGGATAGAAGATCAATGTCTTAGCATGCCAATACATTTTTGGGGGCATATGGAATCAAGGATCTAAAAAATTAGAAATAAATAAATATGGATGTGGGAACAAGGAACCAAGGTAAACAAGCATGTGTCCCTCAAACCTCCAACCTATCGTCCTTCAATTTTCAAAGATGGCATAAGGGAATAAACTTAGACAAGGTTGTTTCAAAAAGAGCTTGACAAGATCAAATAGGCATGGAGTAGATCTAGCTTCAAGGACTAGGGAAGAGCAACCAATGTACCATAGAGGCTTGGTTCACTTAACCAGGGTCACCTCAAAAGAACTTGATGAAAATATTTCTCAAGGAGAATAAATAGATAAAAATACCAGCAAAAATATGGTGAATATCCATAACTATTTTTCATCAACAAAAGACAATATTGAAAGAAGTTAACCCATGTTTAATAGCCCATGTGATTAAAATTCACCAATAATCATCCATGAAAAGCAGTTTATCCACATCAACAAAGCCTTATCATCAAGATCTACCAAAATCAATCAAGGAAATAGGACCATCCATATCAACAAAATACTCCAAAACATCACTCTACTTGTTCCTTCATAGCCGAAATTAAGAATCAAGAGAAAATTTCAGAAATTTCAAACATACTAAGGGATTTTTCCCACATATACATCCATTTCAAATGAGAGGAAGTGCACCTTTATTTATAGAGGAGGTGCTCAAAATTCCTCAAATTAACATATTGATTTCTAGACAAAAATGCCCTAAATTAGCCTAAGGAGGGGGAAAAGCCCTCATTATTATTAAATTAATCCCAAAATACATAATATGTTGTCTTTTCATGCCACCTGTACAAAAATAACGGGCATGGGCCCTCAAGCATGACCCTTCTTCATAAATAAATCTCCAAGTATTCGTAAAAACATTAAAATGGACTTCAATAGCCATGCTCTAGCATCCATACTATCATACAAGTGGACACTCTATCTTGCGAAGACTCCCAAAACATAACTCATCAAATAAGCAAGGTTTCAATGCAACCACATGGTCCTTCAAGTTAAATTTCCAATCACTAAAAGTTCCCCAAAATATATTCCTTCCTTACAACATTAAAAATACCCTTCAATGTAAACAAACTATCCCACTAACAACAAGGATTATCCATAAATGTTGCATCCCATTATAAATCATTATTCAACATTTAATTCAACCCATGTTGGATATGGATCTTATATAGTAATGCTTGGTCAAAATTAGGTCAGCCCAGATTACATGTAAAAGTTGGATTCATTATGTATCTTATGCCTCAAACAAAAATTGAATCCACAAGGGTTAGCATTGATTATTTTGGATCTACACATAGGACGGCCCTTAATTTAAATACATCTCTCACATATGCAAATACATCAACCCATTATCTATTTCCAATGCTCAAACATTTTCATATATATCGCATAAATTTTCACCATATTCTTTTGAACCTGTAATGCGTTAGGCACTCTTTAGGAATGTGCCTCATAATTAAAACGTGTGCAATTAAAACCTCCCCATTTAATTGGAATAGTTTCTTTATCACTATGTACTTGATCCAAAATGGATCATTATATTATTTCTCATCCCTATTTATGCTTTTAGAGTGGAAAATTTAGAGAAATCAACTCACGAGACCATTTACCAGTGGGTCCCAGTTTGGTGAAGTAGGGTCTGAAACCTTCTAGAAGTAGTTTGGGGCATAAAATGGTGTTTTTTGGGGGACTTAAATGTTCCACTTAAATTCTCACCTCATAAAACTATTATACACTCAGATACCTTTGCAACAGTGTAATAAATACCTCAAATGCAGTCTATATGCAAAAGTTATGCACCTGAAAGTTAACCTTCCTATTTTGACCACCATGATTTGAGAGGATGCCACGTCAAACCCTATTATTCATGGAAAATGGGCTATCTATGTGATCTTAATGAATATTTCTCTAGAAAATTATGTATTGTAACTCTATTTAAGAGTTGAAGGAGTCAAACTCAACCACTAGTAGGATATCCGATTGTGTTATAACCGGGCCACTAGGAGGAAAAGGGGTTACATTCTATTTGTGTTTATTTTTTTCCATGGATGAGAAGAGTAGATGAGAGTGGATAGAAAGAGAGTGGATAAAGAGGATTTCTATATTTTAGAAGCCCATGGGCCACAGGTCTCACTCCTTTATACTTGCATCCATTCCATTCAAATAAATAAAGAGCAGAGCAGCCTCACCTTCTAGTAGGGTGTTCTCTAATAAGGATCTCTCGGATCATATCTTATTTTCATTGTAGTTTGTGAGTTTAATTTCATTTTTCTTTGTTTTCCATATTTTATCTATTGCATGCATAACGATAACACAATAATTAACAAATCTAGAAATGTAAGAAAAATTAACAAATCATATGGTCCTTCAAGTTTCAAATTAACAAATCATGTGGTCCTTCAATTTTCAAAAATATGTTAGTAGATCTGTTGTGACAAAAATGTCCAGTGGAATACCCATATAAATTTAAAGATAATATTGGTACTCATTAGGGAAATTTTGAGGTCTAAAATGGGCCTCCTAAGGAAATTATAAAATAATAGTGGAAATAATAAAATAAGATTTCATTACATCATCAAATTTTAGAGGGAAAAAAGGAAAAACTAGTTTTTCAACTTGTACTTTCAACTTATCTCTCTATGGATTTACTCAAATTTCAAGAGAAAACACTCGTTGGATGCAAAATTTGATTTCCCATTCAAGGAATACCCATGTTACATACTTTAGATGGACATTTATACATGAAAAATGAGAAATACATGAAAATCATGATTGTAAACACGACTTTTCATGTATTTCTCATTTTTCATGTAGTAGGGTCCATCAAAAGTATGCAACATGGGTACTCGTTGGATAAGGAATTAAATTTTTCATACAAATATTACTCCCGCTCGAAATTTGAGTAAAAAATTAGGGATATAAGTTCAAAATACGAGTTGAAAAAGTAGTTTTATTATTTTATTATTTTTTATTATTTTTACTTTTTTACTCCAAAAATGGTGAATCATCCCCCATGGTTGACATAATCATCTTGAATCCTATTGGTTCTTATAAAGTTTATTTTTATTGTACATTTTTCTTAGGAGGCCCATTTTAGACCTCAAAATTACCCTAATGAGAGTGTGTTTCTTTGGGTATATCATGGTAGATTTTAGGGGATCCAAATAATTTTAAACATAAAGTTGTAAATCCCTATCCATGGCTGACAAATATATTAATGCCCATTGAGATTAGGCAAAGGAGATGTTCTCGAGGTTGGAAGAATATGTCATGGATATCGACTGTAACGTAAATATCATTATGGTGTGTCTACTTAAAAGTTAGGAATCAGAGAAAACATAGGTTCGATATCAAAGGTTAAATGAGAGGGGAAAAATTGGAATCGAGAAGAACCAAAGGAGTCTAAGAAAGAACCTGAAAAGGAACAACCAAGTTTTAGTGTCATGAACCATTCATAGTCTCTCTTCAATATGGAAGTGAAGTTTGACATTAAGCCATATCAAGGTGAGAATAATTATTTGAAGATAAATCATTGGTTGCAGTAGCTAGAGGTTTATTTTAGTGTTCACCACATAGAGGAAGAACAGAAAATTTCATTTACACATCTACAACTAAAGGCCCATGTCACCTGACCTAGTGGGGAAGACACAGAGAAACCTTAAGACTCGATGGATATCCTCCAGTGACTAAGTGGGAGGATTTAAAAACTCTCATAAAATCACATATCTACCCTATCGAGTGTGTATATGACCATTGGATCCAATGGCATCACTTCAAGTCGAGAGTGGGGAAAAGTGCACAGTTGTACACCACATAATTTAGGAAGATGGTAATATTGTTAGGTATCTCCCCAAAGAATCCATACATACTGGATCTACATAGCCATCTACAGAATCAAGTAATGTTTTTCAAACCCATAACAATGGATGAGGCTTGTGTAGAGGGATAGTACCTAGAAAACATGGTCTAGAAGAAAGGGAAATCAAGTGGGTCAAAGCAGAAGGAGCGCCAGGAAGCTTCCAATGAGGGTAAGAAAAATTTTAAAGGGGTAAAACACAAAAATACAACATCCATGGCACAATGAAACCATTATAACATTGATTTTCATACATAGGAGAAATGTTGGAATTTACATCTAGAGCTTAGCATGAAGAACAGAAATAAATATGTTAAGAATAAAAATATATGTCCACTAATTCTAGCACCCAGGTGGAAAGAAGCTCAGGCGTGGATGAGAAGAAATTTTTTACGTCAATATAGAAGGGGGTGAATTTGAGTAGCCTTTAGAAATAGAAAGAGAATGAAATGACCAAACTCTTCCATTTAAAGGTATAGGTAAAGAAGATAAAAATTGATTCTCTATTTGACTCGAGACCATAGGTGAATCCCATAGTAGTAGATTTGGTCAAAAAATTGAGACTAGAGACTCATGACCACCCTAACCCATATCCATCAGGTTGGTTCAACAAGGAGATAAATATAAAGGTAAACAAACAATGCAGGATCAAACTTACTAGTGTTGATTGTATTGATGAAGAAAAGTTGGATGTAGTTCCACTTGATGTATGTGGAGTTGTGTTTGGGAGTCCCTATATGTACATGTGAGATGTGATCTTCATGTAGAGATTCAACGAGTACTACCTCATCATGGATGGAAAATCCTTCATCATCAATGTCACAAATGAAAGTTGAAGATCTCACTTGTAAGGGTTAACCAAGTCAAAAAGCTGATTAGTTCTAGCAAGAAGTAGGTTTTGTTGTTTTTAAGATAAAATAATTCTATAGGAGAGTCCATAAGAGCTTATTCATCCCTAGAGGGGTGCATTAAGGAATAGATATAACAAATGGAAGAGTTCCAATAAGCATGTTTTGTTGTTTTTAAGATAAAATAATTCTATAGGAGAGTCCATACGAGCTTATTCATCCCTAGAGGGGTGCATTAAGGAATAGAAATAACAAATGGAAAAGTTGCAATAAGCATACAAGGGTGTGTTCCAAGAGCCTAAAGGGACACTGCCCAAGAGGGAAGTGAAGCACGAGATTCAGTTGTTGTTGGACTATGTTAGTGTCAGTATTTGCATCTTTCCATCAGTGATCAAAAATCCTCTTTTCATATCATATTAAGGTCTCATTCAGAAATTTTTTTCATTTCACTAGGTCATCATTCCAAAATTTACTCACTCATGGTAGCCCTAAAATCAAAAAAATTCACTTTTTCCTAAATTTCCATCACTTGCTGACTCATTTTCATAATTTGTTGAATGACTATCATTCATGAGTTTTTATCACTTGTTCAATCATGTCACCATGAATTTCATTAAGTCGGGGCTCTTATTAGGTCTTTAGGGTTTTTCAACGTTTCACTAGGTTTCTAGGGTTTTTCAAGGTTCAATAATAAACCATTTCCATTTCATAAGAGAAAAAAGTAAGAAAGTGATCAAATAACCTCTCTTTACCATGTAAAGATGACCTGCAAGATGTAATTTTTATTTTCCATTTTTTATTTCATGTCACTCAATTTGTAATAATTTCATGGTTCCCAAGCTTCCAACTCAGAGTTCCACATGCCAACAAAGCATCAAAAGTCAAATGTAAAGAGTTCTCAAATCACCAAATGATCAATGTGTAAATAATGAATTCAAAAAGAGAAAAGGGTAAAGTTTCAAAGTGTAAAGTGAAATAAGAAAAGAGAAAGTGGGTCCCAAGGCCCAAAACATCAAATTCTTCAATGTATAAAGACCACCATAAGACAAAGAAGAAGCTCATTTTCCATTTCAAACATCGAGCTCGCACACGCTTAGCTCAAAAAACCAATTTGCAGGGTAAAAATTAGAATTTTTGGAGGGTGTTGCATTTATAGAGGGTGTTGTTGCGCTTTCTGAATAGGGGTTGCACTTTTGGAAGTCGGCGCTGTGTTTTTTGCTGAACGGTGTTGCGCTTCTAGGTAAGGCGATGCGCTTTTGCCTAGTGTGCCCAGCAAGCTCCAAAACTCACCCAAACTACTCCTAACCTCCACCAAATATTCTTATCACCTCTTATCAAGTAAATAAGACATATTTTCCTCCTCCTTGCATTCTTAAAGAGAATTTTCATGGTGTTTTTATTTACTTAAAAAGTTGGCAGTTTGTCTAGCTTAAAACCCTAGTCTCACTAACTCATTCCCAATTTTATGCCCATAAACCCTCCATTCCCTTCCTACATCACTATAAACCATATCCCTACCCCTACAATACTATATCCCTTTCCCTAAATCCCTTTTCCCTAAACCTTAAATCCTAGGCATCTCAATTTCCTAGGTAGCCCTATCAACCCTATAATAAAATTCTAATTCCCAATCCCTTAAATATTTTGATCCCCTATCACCTCCCTAAGTTCAATATCCCCTTCCCCCATCTCCCTTTTTTTTCCTAGACCTATCCCCACTCCCATTTCCTCATCCCTAGGGTTTCTAGAGCAAAAACACCATGGAAGAAGACAGAGATTACATGGAGGAAGAGGAGGCTAGACAAGAAGAGCAAGATAGACTGGAAGAGGAGGATAGACAAGAGAGAAGGCCACATAAGGGAGGAAAAATCCTAAGGCTTGAGCCCACCAACACTAGAGAAATGAAGGCTTCACCAATGGCAGTTTCTTGCTTTCAATATTTTGGTTGCCTTGATTTCTGCAATATGACTGAAAGAGTTCAACACCACCCTATTTTGAGCAGACTCTTCATTTCAAACCTCAAAGAAAATCAGGTGACCCTTGCAAGTGTAACATTCATTGTATCTACATCTATCATTGTTGTTGCCATGGGTATTTCCAAACATGGGTGAAAGGTGGTTTAAATCCAAAGACTTGCATGATCAATATTATGAACCATTCATCAAGCCAAGGTACAGAAATGAGAGAAAGAGAGTTTTTCCTTTCAACCACCTTCTTGATAGGTATACCCCCATGATGAATATCATCATGAAGTACTTCACTTGTGAAGGAAGGTTCTCCAGACTCTATACATATCATATCAGATTGCTTATGCACTTCACAAGAGTCGAATTTCTTAATATCCCATACTACCTGTTCAATACCATGGACAAAATGGCATACATTGTACAAAGGAGAGATTATGACCAGAAAAAGAACAACCTCTTTCACCACTCTCTCATCAAGATCAGTATCCTCCATCTCTTCAACCAGTTTCATATTTCATGGGACACCTTCATTGCCAATGATATCTTTACATCTCCACAAGCTCAGCACGTTGAATATATGCCTTCTTCATCTCATCCTATTGATCAACATGTTGAAGATAGGCCTCGTCCATCTTAGCCCACAACACCTACTCCTTCATCATCTTAGCCTACTAAACCCATTTCACCACCATCATCACCATTACAGGGTCAGATTGGGTCACCTAGCAGAGTTATGGTCTGCAAGCCTAAATGGGCTAAAATGGGCACATTAGCTAGAACATATCAGAGAGGGTATAGGCAATTTTTTTCTCCAAGGAAAGTGGAAGGGACCTTGCCTTATTCAAAAAAAGCAGGTACATAAGGGAAAGGAAAAGATGACAGAGGCAATTGTTCATGAGGAATCCATGCAAGAAGATGAGGACCCTCATGATGACGAAGCAGATTTTGACCTTGTTGACTTATATGAGCGGGATGATCATGAGGCCTCCAATTTGATTTTCAAAGAGAAGGATGCTCAAATTAGAGAGCTTCATACTAACTTAGAGAGATCTAATTTTTTCATTTCTTTTCTTGAGCAGAAGAATAAGCAACTGAAGGATAATAAAATTATCATGGAGCTAGAGCTGTTTAAAACAAAGAGAGGTAAAGCTATGATGCCACCTACTGACCCTGAACAGCATGACATCCAAAGTATTAGAAAAAGACCAAAAACAAGAGGTCTTAAGAGGGCTTTACAGTAGCAGATAATTGAAGAGGAAAAACTTAATTTTGAGGAAAGGATTTCCAAGGAGGTTGAGGATGACAGAGAAACATGGCTTGAAAGGGTCAACATACATCTTGAGAAGCTCCTACAAAATTCAAACAAGGACAAAAAAATGCTCGAAAACTTGTCAAACAGGTACATCACAAGGAACAAGGTTTCTAGCATCAAACTTAAGCAATTGCAAGAGAAACACAAGCAAACCCTAGCCAAGAAAAAGGAGGAAGAAAAGCTTGAAATTCTTGCAGAGGAATACCTCATTTCTTATCATACTACATCAGGCCTCCATAGCACAATTTTCAAGAAATTTTGGGCAAGTTTTCAAAATTTTTGAGTTTTTGCACATTTTGACAGTTTTGCAAAGTAGCACTTTCAAAAGCGCAGTGCTCTAAGCATTGCGCTTTTTCTAGGGACCTCCAATGGAAAAAATGAAGGCACCATTTGGTTCAGAAGGCCAAATACAGTCACCCTAGCAACTTTACCAAGTTTTTTGGGGTCAAATGGTCAGTCAAAAAGTCAGAAAACATGTTTCTGTCATGTTTTTGAGGCTAGCGCTACGCTTTTGACCAGTCTTGGGAGAATGAAGTTGTGGAGGTTCAAATCAACACCATTTTGGAAACTAATCATAGGTATGGAAACTAGACAAGACAGGATTTCCAATGAGCTATCCTGAGCTCAATTTTTAAACTAGGAACACCTTCAAAAGTGGCGCTGAAGTTGGCGTTGCACTTTTTACACTTGCGCGGTGCTTTTTACCAATTTTCTGAGTTTCTTGAAATTTGTAAATTTTCTGTTTTCTCAGTTTCACCTTGGAAAATGATATTTTTACAAATGTGATTCAAGGATTTAAATGTAATAATCATGTTTTTAAGTTACCTAGGGTTAAATACATTAGGTGAAAAATATTAATGAGATGTAATGAATCAGTTTCCAAAAAGTGAGGGATAAGTCAGTTTGACATCCCTACACTCTAGGTATGCAATTCAGTTTTTGGTGGAACAGCTCCTCAACTTAGGGATTCGACCCCTGAGGTTGGGAGAGGTTGTTTGATGTCTATATATTTCACTTCTTGACTCATTTCATCGTTTGTATGTTGTTGCATTGATCGTAGACTCTAGTGTATTCAGTATTTGGCAGGAAATTAATGAAAGCGTTGTAGCTATTTCTTTGGGATACCTGTGGTATGGAAATTTAGCATAGTTTATTCTTCTGTTACATATGTATGATTTTTTTTCTTCATGATCCATTTTATCTCTATTATATGTTGATTTTCAATTTGATAAGCAAGATACATCTCTCATGCTCTGTTTTGGGAAAATCTTCATAATTTGTTCATTTTCTTCAGTTTAGAAAGAATACATGCATTTTCTTTCTCTTTATAGCACCTCATATGTCTGATCCATCTCACCCTGAAACCTTAAAGTGTTAGCCTTCCTACATACCTTGCCACATTGAATGGACTACAATCTTAATCTTATTTTCATTGACCTAGCCTCTTTGACCTAATTCACCCATCCAAAAAACCAATTCAAACAAACAAAATCATGTACTCATACCTAGCCTAAAACCCTAATTGATCCATCCCTCTTGACTGTAAATTTATGGAGAGAGCCCTCTCTGATTTGGTAAGGATAGCTACCAAGCTAAAACATTGGTCTGTGGTTACCTCTGTTTGGACTCTTTCTCAGCCTTTGAGATCTGGTGGAGTAATAACATACTGGCACCGTTGCCAAGGAACGAAATATTTATTTTCCCTAGATGTATGACAAGAATCATTGGAATTTGGTCCTTTGCATGATAGGATTAAGCTTCATAAAGGCTGACTTGATCATTGTAGTGCCAAGATTGTAGAGCTGGCTTCGAGAACATACACTAGAGAAAATCTCGATCTTGATCCAGCTGATCCAGTCAAAGATCCAGAGAATCTTGTCTGGAAGCATAGATATCAAGCTACAAAGATTGAGTCAGGTCCAATCCCATTGGTAAGATCTACTTCACTACCTACCAAAGTACTATCTCTCAAATATATATCATTTGATCTAAAATTTGAATTGTCATTGTTCCAATCTAAGTCTAAAACTTCTTTATCCGAAATATTATTTGATCCTTTAAGGCTCTCTGAGTTCAAGTCATTATCTAAAATATATCTTAATTATCTGAAACTTGAAGACAAATTTCTTTTTGAAGAGGTTAAATCTGAATCAGAATTTGACAATAAAGTTTGGAGCCAATTCTACCAGCAAGTGTCAGTACCTGTCTCGACTCAACCCCAATCAATTGTTTATTTTTCATCTACTCCCTCGACCTCATTACCTATACCTACTACTTCAATACCTACAATTTTTTTTCCACTACCTATTCAGCCAAATCATCTCGTTGTCAATCTAGCACTTCACTCAACAGGAATCATGGCCAGATTTTCCCCACTTATCTTACCTGCTCAATTGAATTATTTACCTCAGGGTTATGGCCAGAGACTCCTCGTATTTGATGAAAATTCCCCCATAACTGCAAAACAACACATTTTCAAAGTCACTGACTTCATAGACTTGGAAGAAGTAGATGCTGACAATGCCAAAATTATAATTATAGCCTAGAGCTTCTCTAGAGATGTCAAAATTTGGTTTAGATCCTTGACTGCAAATTTGGTTTGGTATGATAACATAAAGAGAAATCCCAATGAATCAGTCCAAGATTTGAATACTCACTTCAATAGAACTTATAATGCAATTCCCATTGAGATCAAGCCTCCTATAGGCTTAGCTCTCATACGTTATCCAGATGCATTTGATCCATACATTGCATACAAACCAAGGGAAATAAGTCCAAATTCATTGGAAGATAAGCCAAATAACGCAATCAGCATTGAAGCAAATTTGCTGATGAAAAGAGCTAGAACTAGAGCTGAGAGAAAATTAACTATAAATATTAACCATCCACCTCATCTTATGATGCCAGAAAGGACACTTTGATAATGAAACTTGAAAGAATGGTTGACAGGATGTCCATCATTGAAAGACAGCCTGAGGTAAAAAATCCTAACTTCAAAGGACAAAAAAAAACTCAGTTAAGTATCAAGCAGAGAGAACCACTGGATCGTGAGCAACCAGAACAGCAACAACAAATTAGGACACCCTTGCATCAAAATTATGCTCAAGGAATACAAGAAGAAGACAAAGACAATATTGTTGAGGAAAATATCCTTTTCAAGGTTGATGGTCTGCCCATGTTTTTTACGGAAGATGAAGAGTATTTTGAAAAAAAAGACGAGCCTAAGGATGAATATTTTATCCTTGCCAATGATCATGAGTTGGAGACCGAATCAGATGATTACCAGCGGGGTTACTTTAATTCACTAAATTCACAACAGAGGCAGTACTCATTGAGGAGAAAATATGTGTCGGGTAATCCCATTCAGAAAAGGGCATATCAGTAGAAATATACTCAAACAAAACTGAATCCTTAAGGTAATTAGAGCAAAGGAAAAGAGCCTACAGCCACGAATCATAGCACGGTAAATCAGCCATCTACAAGTTCAAAAAAGAAGGAAAAGGACAGTCAGAAGAAAGAAGCTACATCAAAGGACCATGCTGACAAACAAGACATCATCATTAAAGAGGTAAACAAAACTACTCCTTTCAGCCTAGAAACTGACATTTCAAAATTGAGTGTGTTTATACCTTTAACTGAGTTTGTCAAGAATAACCAGTATAAGTCCCATGTAGCCAAAATACTTAAATTAGATCCTTTTTTCTAACACGGTAAATGTCAGAGATGATCAGCCTAAAATTATTTTTGGTCCTAATATTGATGGTCAGTTAGAGGATAGCAAGGTTCCCCCATTCTATTTGAGTTTAAGAATTCACCAATGCATTTTACACAATTCCATGTTAGACTCTAGAGGCTCCCATAATCTAATGTTGAAAGCAATTATGGAAAAGTTGGGCGTAGATATCACTCGTCCTTACCATGACTTATAATCCTTCAATTCAGGTAGAGTCCATTGTATTAGCCTCATTAAGGATTTGGTAGTCTCCCTAGAGTAGATTCCAGCAAAGAATGTTTTAATGGATGTGATGGTAGCTGACATACCACCACGGTTTGGTATGTTGTTGTCAATATATTGGGAAGAAAAGTTGAGAGGCACGTTGCAATTAGACTTTTCTTATGCAACCATCCCATTTTTTGGACAATTGAAAAAATTTTACCATGAAACAAAGATGAAATATATGATCAAAAGCAAATAAAATCCCGACAATCATCCGATAAATGATGTACATACAAATTTAGAGTCACTTATTTCTTTTAATGATAATGGCTTAAATGATGTAGATATCCATCTCGTAGAAGTAGAAGATGTTCCAGAGATTCATAATTGCATCAGAAAAGTTATAGAAAATGAAAAAGAGAATCTGTCGAGTTCATCTAAATAGCCATCATATGAGGTAGATAAAAATTCAAAACAGCCCTTAGATAAAGCAGAAGAAAGTTTGGAACAGCATCAAGAAACAGTTTAGAAAGTTGAACCAAAATAGAAATCAAAGTGTTACACAGTATTTTTTCACCATCCCTTCAATCACGATCCCGAACATTGGAGGATCATTTCAGTGACTTCTATGTATTTTCATACCTTGCTATAAGTGTCATTACATCCCTTGGCATGTTAAGAACATTTCCTCTGTTGATCATTCCTCAAGCAGAATTTCAAAAACATCTGATTTTGGGTTGGCGCTGGTATGCAGTTATGGCCTCGCGCCCATAGAGAGATTAACACTGGGCCCCATGCCTATTGGCTCTTTGTCTCAGTGGGGCACATGCGCCAAGATGTTTTTGGAATTTTTTTTAAATAGAAACGAAGTTTCCATGCCTAACAACCTCGTGAGCAAAGTCATCATGGTTTGTTTGATTGAATAACATCAAAATCATCCCTTTGGATTCTTGTTTCCTACAATTTTTCAACTCCCCAAAGGGATTAGACCTCTCTTCCACCTTATGAGGGATCCCAAACCACCCTCTCCTCTCCTATAAATACCTCCTTCTCACATTGTTGCATCTAGCTGAGCAATCCTTAGTATAGCTGGTGCGAAGAATAAGGCAGAGAGGAATTCATTGTCGAGAGATATTTTAGGCCCTTTGCCTCATCAAGTCAGATCCCTGAACGATTGCTTGAGACGCGCCCGACTGAACCCATCGAAGGAGGCTGCAGCATCAAGGCATTAAGGTTGTAAACTTCTTTTCTCTATCATTAATACATGACTAGTTTTTGTTCCAATTTTTTGTTCGATCATATGCAAAATGTTTGATTCTCCTTGACCAATCGAATAGCTGTAAATGAAAGTATGTTTCGTATGATGTCACCGTTCACTTGATCCTTGTGCAGGTACACGGACATTATCACTGAAGGACCCCTACTTTTGAAGACAAATATCTAAGGATTGTTGCTACAAGCTACGACAAGAGCATTGGACTGAGGTAGGTTATCTACCCCAAATTGTTTTTCATTTATAAGTTAGGAGTCCAAAATTCCAGCATGTTCCCTTGTTTCTAGACCCACCCCAGGGCTAGAGGGATCGCCTATGTTTGTAGAGGGGATTTTCCTGCTCAACAAGTTGGTGACAATAATATAATCTATTTGATGATCCTTCTTATTGGATGGTTTCATCCATACCTCATATCTTATTATTGTGTGTACTCTATTATGGATGGTTATGCCCATACCACATATTCATGTATCAGAGATATCAGTTGTACTTGTTCTTGCATGTCTCCGACGATGGTGTTTTTGCTTGGGCATGTTCTCATAAAGAATTTCACCCCTCCCTCTCTCTCGGACATCTTCATCCCGTGCACCCTAGAAAGGCGGCCGCCATTAAGGAAAAAGTTGAGAAACTTCTTAAAGTTGGCTTCATTTATCTAATTCCCTTGACAGAAAGGGTTTCTAATATTGTTCTCATGGATAAAAATCAGGGTACCATTTGTGTCTGTGTAGACTACAGTGACATCAACCGTGATTGTCCTAAGGATAACTACCCCACTCCTTTTATCGATCAGATCATTGATGATTCTTCTGGGAGTGAAATATTTTCCCTTATGAACGGATTTTTTGGTTACTACCAGATCAATATTCTTCCGACTGATCAACACAAGACCGCCTTCATCTATCCTTGGGGTACCTTTGCATACAAGAAGCTTCCTTTTGGTCTTAAGAATGTTGGGGCTACATTTCAATGAGAAATGTCGTACTCTTTCCATGATATCAAGCACATTGTTCAGCCTTACCTAGATGACCTTCCAGCTCATTCTACTAAACGTAAGGACCACCCTGATCACCTCCGTCAAATATTTCTTTGTTGTAGACGCTATAACATTCGGCTCAATCCGGATAAGTGTTTCTTCTACGTTGATTCTAGTAGAATCCTAGGGTTTAACATCTCTAAAGACTGAATTTGTCTCGATCCCCTCAAGGTCAAAGCTATTGTCAATCTCCCCTCCCCTTCCTCTTTACATCATTTTCAGAGTATGCAAGGGAAATTTAATTTCCTACGTCATTTTATACCGAATTATGATGAAGTATCCAAAGGATTCACGTGATTACTTAAGCAAGGTGTCCCATTCCTCTGGGATAAGATCGCCCAAAAATCCTTCGATGTGCTAAAGACATTTCTTATCAATGCTCCTCTCTTAAGTCCTCCCAATTATCATCGCGACTACTCCCTCTACTTGGCTGTGGCATTTATCACAATTGCCATGGTTCTGGTACAATATGATGACGATGGTGACGAGCACATAATTTATTATTTGAGCCACAATATTCTTGATACTGAAACGTGTTACCCACATGTCGAGAAATTGGCATTGGTTGTTGTTCAAGCCATCCAAATTTTTCGCCATTTTATTTTGCTACGCACAATAACCGTGATTTCTGATTGCAACCCCATGACCTACATATTGACTCGAAAATTATTGTGGGGAAAATACTCAAAGTGGATCGTTATCCTCCAAGAGTTCGATTTGGAGTTTACTACCACAAAATCAAAGAAATCATTGGTTTTTTCCAATTTGATTTGCTCTCTCCCTTCTGACTCTACTCCATCTAGTTCTGAGGAATGCATTCCAGGAAATACATGTTTTCTCATTGGTACCCTCGATACATGGTACGGTGATATCATCATCTATCTCCATACTTCCACCTTCATATTTGAGTTGACGAAGGATCCTCGTCGATGCATCCTTCATTATTCGCAACCTTATCTCATAGTCGGAGATACTCTATACTGCATCGGAGTTGATTCTATTCTCCACCAGTGTTTAACTCTCAAGGAGGCTGAAAAAGTCCCCAATAATTGCCACTCTGGCGCATGTGACGGTCACATGTCTGGATATGCTACTACACAAAAGATTCTTCGTGCTGATATTTCTAGCCTACCATTTTTAAAGAATTCATTTTTGATGTCCGCAAGTGTCACGATTTCCAGATTTACCAGCGCAACATGCACGCGCCACCTGCACAACTCCATCCTATCATTACCGTTGGTCACTTTGTGAAGTGGGGCATCGATTTTATGATGTGTAACCCTCACTCAGCCAGGGGGCATGATTATATTATCGTAGTCGTAGACTATTTCACTCAATGGGTCGAAGCAATGCCTACACTCACAGCTGACGGTAAGAAAACTGCACAATTTATGTTCAATCATTTCATTACCAGGTTTGGTGTCCCTCAAGCCATTGTCACCGATCATGGTTCTCATTTTCTTCATTATATGATGGCTGAGTTTACTTCCAAGTTGGGTTTGTGTCACAACATCTCAATGTCGTACCACCCTCAGGCCAATTTCCAGGTTGAAGTCGTGAACAAGATTCTAGTCATCATGCTTCAACGTACGATTGGGATGCACAAGTCCAATTGGCATTTCATTTTGTTTTTGGCTCTATATGCTTACCAAACCTCGGTGAATGATGCAACTAGATTCACTCCATTCCAGCTTGTTTATGGTCTGGGAGCTACCGTTTCGATTGAAAGTGAAATCCCTTCTCTCAATATAGTTGTTGAATTACTTCCTAATACCTCGCCAAAGGAAGAGCATCTTATATATTTTCAGAGGCTTGATGAAACTCATCGCTTTGCTGCTCTTGTCATAGAAGCACAAAAAAATCAGGTCAAAGCTCATTTTGATCAGAGAGTTTCCTCTTATACCTTTGTAGAAGGAGACCTCGTTCTCTTGTATGACCAGGCTCATGATAAGCTGGGGTAGGAAAATTAGAACCCATGTGGCATGGGTTGTATATCGTTAAGCGTGTTTTGCAGAACGGGGCTTATGAGCTAATTGACTATGAACGCTATCCTTTGAATCAGCCCATAAATGGACTGTCTCTCAAAAAACACTATGCATGAGTTTTTCGTGCATGTCCTTTTGTACATAAGTGTGTTTTTCATTTTTTTACATTTGTTTTGGCTTGGTGTGCTTTGCGAGTAGTTTTTCCTGCTTATTATGTTGTTGCTTACTGTGCAGATGTCTACCACTCCTCATGTTGGTTTCGCGGATGGTGCCTCCTGCAGTACCCAGAATCTGTCTTCCGCAGCCTGGGTGTTTTATAATCCTAATGGTGAGTTGATATACCTTCAAGGTATTTGTCTAGGATGAAAAACAAACAATGTCGTTGAATATAGTTCCATCACTAAACTCTTCACCAAGGCTATTGCTCTCAACATTCGTGCATTAATTGTTAACCTAGACTCTCAGCTTGTTGTTCTTCAACTTAATAATTTTGATTACATCACATATCAGCATATTCCTAGATGAATGAATGCGTTAACTAACGCAGTAGCCAATATTGTATTAGATAGACAATTGCGTAATTTGTAAAAGCATCATCATCACATAATAATATTTATAAAGGAAAATAGGCATATATATATATATATGTATATATATATATATATATGTATATATATATATGTATATATATATATATATATGTATATATATATATATATGTATATATATATATATATATATATATATATATATATATATATATATATATATATATATGTATATGTATATATGTATATATATGTATATATATATATATGTATATATATGTGTATATATCTATATGTATATATATATATATGTATATATATATGTGTGTGTGTATATATATATATATATATATATATATATATATATATATATATATATATATATATATATATATATATATATATATATATATATATATCGAGTGTTTGCATCCATGTGCATCATTAGTTCAAAAAATGTGTGTGTTTTGGTTACATCTTGAGACATCATTGTTGGAAATACTGAGAGAGGGGTGAACCAATATTTCTTTTCAATTTTTAATTATTGCCATTTAGATTATTCACAATTAAAGACAGAGAGGTGTATAATAATAATAATAAGGATTAATAAGAACTTCAATCCTTTTTTTTCAAATAATTGTATACAATGGATGAGTGAGGGCACCAACCTGTTGCCAAGCACCAACTTGGACTTTAGTGAGGCTCCTACCTCTAGGGCTTCGACCCTTTTCTTTTCAAGGCTCCAACCTTGTGTTTAGAGGCACCAACCCCTAGGACACCAATCCTTCAGTCTTTTTAATAGAAAATGTGTAATGTACTTATAAAAGTGTCTTCAAAAAAATTCTTCATTGTTCAATGCTTCAATCAGCTCCAAAACTATGCTTGACTCTCCATACCACCATTGTTACACAACTCCAACACTTCAACAATATGTGTTTACTAGCCCAAGGATAATGATGTCATAGCCTAGGAAATTGATCCACAACAATCAAGATCTCCACATGTAAGATAAGACCTCAAGCCACTGTAAGATAAGGCTGTTACACCAAATTTCACCATAGTCATTGAATGCCCTTACAGTCCGACGAATTTATTCATCATAATATGAAGGTAGAAGCTCTTCCACAGTAGGTCCAAGATACATTATATGAAATTCTCAAGGATGTTGCACAGTCCAAGCCCTGAAAGGATTACTTGCTCCTAATTCAAACCCCTAGCTTTTGCAACTTTGGATTCGAAAATTTTCAGTGCAGTTCAATCAGAATATATTGCCAATGTAAGAATAAGATCTGCAATTTCGGATTTGAATGTGTGAAGGCAGAAATCTGAACCACTAGCCTCTGCAACTTCGAATCTGAACTTTTCAAAAAAATCTGAGCAATAACAATAATTCTAATTTCAGACAGATCCGAGCTTGCGTAGAACTGTAAAAGTTCTGAGATCTCTAGTGCAGTTTGATGAGATTTATAAGCCCAAATTATAAGCTCCTTTTCCTCTATGCTCTTAATTTCACGAGATGTGAACTGCTATTCCTTCTCATTGTATTCTTAACCGAAAAAGAATAATTTGAATGAACAAACATCTCCTATATTAATACGAGTTTTTGGTTTGAAATAAAAGGACGTGTCTTATGGAGGGAGACCGACTAGTGTAGAGAATCATAGGTCGGCTAGGATAAACAATAAAATATATGACCATAAAAAATCAATTTCTCACAAACCGTTGGGATTTTCGGGGCAATTAAAGGCTCATTAGAACGGGAAAAATATACTCTACAAGATGGTATAGGACCAATGTTGATAGGATGCCTCTAAGGTGGTAAAAAAAAAAAATCTTTGTGACTGTCTTTAATTTTTGTTTGCAGGAGGTGAATAGGAAAACATGCCTTTTCCACTGCTTGGCTTCTCCTTTGTTTGGCTTGTCAATCATAGGATCATAATTCCATCATATAGGACATCTATATCATCATTATAGTACCCAACAAAGTCATGAAGGTATAGCATCATGTATTCAATAATAGTGCAGTAATATTGCATAGAGAAGCATCATTAGGAGAACTTCAAATGATATCTTCCACGCTATCATCTAGTATTTCAACCTTCATCAAGTGTGTTCATTCATTCAACCTGTTGCCATCATTAACAACTTGGATTAAAAATTATGTCTCTCAAAAAATATGTAGAAATAAAAACCTAGGCATCTAATTAGCATGATGCTCCTAGTACCATGTCACTGCACGCACAAGCCACCTCAATAAGTGGTAGACACAGTTAGACACCCCTTCAGTGTGCCTCTGGTATGTATGAGAAACATCGTCAAATCTCGAGTAATCTGGGATTCTGCTAGTGAGTCCCTCCAGGTTGCGTACGATCTCATCTTCCTCGCTTCTCTCACCATGAGGAGCCACCTCGAAATCGCGAGGAACTCTTCATCCTATAAGGGAAATTCCTGTAGGTATTTCTAGGCTAACATCTATAAATACATGGATCAACATCAAAACACATATACAAAAAAAAAAATCACAATACTCATCAAAATCAAAAAATGATTCTTACCCAATGCTTCATCCCAATCCTCTCCTTCTAGGAGTGGAAGATCCGCATCACCCATCAAGTCCGTTCCAGACAAAGAATTCTGGTCTCCACAACATCTGTTGACCACCTCTCGCTCTAGGCATCAAAGCTGCCCAACGGACCATCCGTGGCTCCCGTGCTGGTGGTACAGGAAATATCACTTCCTGGCGTTGAAATATTGGCAACCGTTCTAAGATGAATGGTACCAAGATGGACCCATAGCCGAATTGTTTTAGCTTGTTGTTCTTGCATTTTTTCAGTTGGCATTTCAGGTTGATTGTTACAGCCTCCGCCCAGTTGAAAATGGTTGGGGCCATACAATCCACGGAAAGTAGAAGGTGTGTTTTTTTGGATTCGTGTGGGGCTTGAGATCCAGCAGCTCGTGTGATGGTGTGCAGCACTACCTTTAGTGCCAAATCGGGTATGGTTTGAATATCCACTTTCCTGCTCTTTGATCCTTTCTTTTCCCCTCGACAAACCCTATCTATGAGCATGCTCATGTTTTCCATCGTAGGTCGAGTACTTGTCAGGATCGGTGCTACACCCCTCTGTGATAATCCAGTGATGAAATATATGTCAGAGACTTCAATCTCTAACTCTTGATAGTGAATCACAAATCTTTCCCGATCAGTCTCCCACACACTAATCAAATATTGTAGTAACTCCGGTTGAGCTCGAAGACACGGTGCTATGAATAACTTCAAGAGCCCGCAGTCTCTTAGGGAATTCATGCATCTTACACTGCTCATGGCTTGGTCATCTTCCTCCCTGTGTTCTCTTTCCTTCCATTCAATAACCATTTTGGATTTCAAACACCTGCAAAATCATCATTGGGGTTTTCATCAATCAAATTATTCACTTTTGAATTGTTTAAAATGGGATATTTAATAGAATTTACAAGTAAAATTGGTTGTGTCGATTGGCGCGGCTGTTTTAAAAACAGCAACGCCAATTTGTGCCTCCCCGTTGAAATTCAAAGCATTTTGGCGCGAGTCTATGCCCGGAACTCGCGCCAACCACCATGCCCAACTTTCAACAAAAGTCCCCCAAAAAAAATATGAAAAATCGAAATGTAGACAATTAAATTTGATTTAAAATGCAAGCAAGGATAAGAGCTCTTACCTGACTTAAACGGATTCGTGATTGGTCTCCTGGATTGTCCGCTACCAGCTCCACAAGATCACAGTGGAAATTGGTAAAAATGCTCACAATAAATGAAAAGGCGAAAAGTAATTTATTTTTACTATTTCTGTCATTTTATAACCTTTTCAAAACCCTAATAAGGTTTTTGAGCTTATTTTTCAATTATTTTAATATTTTATCTCGAAAAATGGGTTTTACATGCGTTTATTGTGCAGCAACAGGTCCTAAACGTGGTGACGATGAAGTAACGAGGTATGTTTTATTAATTTTTCGGACTTAGTAAAAACACGAAGAATTCACCCCCTGGAGTCATCTTTCGGCTCTTTTTTTACTCTCTAAAATTGAAAAGATTGTCGAGACTCTTGTCGTTTTGAACTCATTAAAGGTTACGAAACCTAATCTACCCAGTATACGTTTACCCATTTTTCGGGTTCGGACAGATTATTTATGAAAAAGGAATACCTTAGCTGATCGTGACTAAGAGGTTCTCTCAGATATTGTTTTCTACCTTTTCAGATCTGTGAGACTACCTACGAAACGGGACCTGTTGGAGTTTTATTTTCCGCTTCTTTTCAAACTCTCTAAACATGAAAAGATGTTGATTTCTTCCTTTGTCAGACTCGTTAAAACCTAAATGAAATTGGAAACTATCACCATTCCTAGGGCTCGTAAAATGTACTAGGATGTATTTTTCTGAAGGACAAACATATATGACAAACATATGCTATCCCCTTCAAGCTTGTTTCCAAAAATAATTCGGGTACTCGCTGGAAATGGTGGGGGGTAATGGAACCAGTTCTCAATCATGTCAACATTATGTCGCTCTTGAACATGACACTTGTCTACAATTCATGTCAAGTTGGGGACATCCCATTTTGTCATTTTTTTCTCCATGGTTTTGGGTTATCTATTTTGGGCTCTCATCTGCTCTTTTCCATGTCATCATGACCTCATATCCCTTGATGTAAAATACTACCAACTTCCATAGTTGTGTCACTAATATGTTCAAGAGAAGTTTCCTTCTGCAATTTTCAACGTTTGATCCTCTGTTTGGTCCTAATTCACTATCATCTTGTTCCTCTGTCTCATGTCGATGATGTGGGAAGCATTATGGCCCTCCTTCGACTGGTCACTTCCTGTCGACTTCAGCTCATTATCCAGGAAATTTATCCAGATATTTCCTTCCAATACCTTGGAGCTTGCATGCCTCAATGGAAATTTCTTCGCATTTAACGACAGGTCCTCATCATCATCCTTTGATCGAGTGATTTCGCAGGTGTTCGACTCCAGCTCACTGTTCACATTTCGCAAATTGTACTAGTTGTACCATGAGAGCCATTGTCATTATTGGTGGTTTCTCTTGCGCCAGTTAACAGATTTCATCATTAGCTGGTAATCGGGTGAATTTATTGCATGTTCGACTTCAGCTCACTCATTCTCATGCTTGAGTTTGTACTTGTTTAGGTCAATATGGAGCACAAGACCCTGGGTTTTGTCTGATGAAATCCAGACTACGAGACGATTTGGTTTATCATGACTGTATGCATGACTCTTCTGATTGGATGGTTGAGACCATACCTGATTCTATTTAATGATCCTTCTTGCTGAAAGGTTGTGCCCATACCTCGAATCTTATTATTTTATGTACTCTATTATAGATGGTTGCGCCCATACCACATATTCATGTATCAAAGATATCAGTTGTACTTGTTCCTTCAGGTCTCCGACGTCGACGGTGTATTGGGTTGGGCATGTTCTCATAAATAATTTCACCCCTCCCTATCTCTCGGACCTCATGATTTAGGGGGCATTTGTTACACAGTATTTTTTCACCATCCCTACAATCCCCATCCTGAATATTGGAGGATCGTTTCAGTGACTTCTGTGTATTTTCATACCTTTATATAAGTGTCATTGCATCCCTTGGCATTTCAAGAAAATTTCCTTTATTGATCATTCCTCAAGCAGACTTTCAAAAAAATCTAATTTTGGGTTGGCGCTAGTATGCAATTATGGCCTCACAACCATAGAGAAATTAACATTGGGCCCCGCGCCCATTGGCGCTCTGTCTCAGTGGGGCACTCGCACCGAGCTGTTTTTGGAAAAAATTTTAAATAGAAATGAAGTTTTCATGCCTAACAACCTCGTGAGCGAAGTCATCATGGTTAGTTCGACTGAATAACATCGAAATCCTCACTTTGGCTTCTTGTTTCCTATAATTGTGCAACTCCTCAAAAGGATAAGACCTCTCTTCCACCTTATGAGGTATCCCAAACCACCCTCTCTTCTCCTATAAATACCTCCTTCTCACATTGTTCCAGCTAGCTGAACAATCCTTACTATAGATAGTGTGAAGAATAAGGCAGAGAGGAATCCATTGTCGAGAGAGAGTTTAGGCCCTTTGCCTCATCAAGTCCGATCCCCGAATGAATGCTTGAGATGCACCTGACTGAACCCGTCTATGGAGGCTGCAACGTCAAGACATTAAGGTTGTAAACTTATTTTCTCTATCATTAATACATGACTGGTTTTTTGTTCCAATTTTGTGTTCAATCATATGCAAAATGTTTTATTCTCCATGACCAATCGAATAGTTGTAAATGAAAGTATGTTTTTGTATGTTTTCAACGTTCACTTGCTCCTTGTGCAGGTACACAGAAATTATCACTGAAGGACCGCGACGTGTGAATACAAAGATAAGAGGATCGTTGTTGCAAGCTACGACAAGAGCATTTGACTGAGGTAGGTTATCTACCCCAACTTGTTTTTCATTTATAAGCTATGAGTCCAAAATTCTAGCATGTTCCCTTGTTGCTAGACCCACCCCAGGGCTAGAGGGATTGCCTCTGTCCGCACAGGGGATTTTCCTGCTAAGCACAAAGTTCCAGCACTTAGAGGATGAAAATGGTCTATGGTCCATGGACTTTGATGGTGCCTTAGGGAAAGACGGCACAGGAATTGGAATTTGGGTCCACTTCCCTTTTCATCAGCCTTGTAAAGTTCCTACAAATGTTAGATTATGCTCATACAAGTTAGATTTTGATTGCACTAACAATGAGGCAGAGTATGAAGCCCTAATTACTAGCCTAAATATCTTGAAGAAACTGGGTGCAACAATAATTTCAGTATGTAGTACTAGATGAGAGCATACAAGAATGTTGTACTAGATATTTTGAAAATGTTTCCAGAATATACACTTTCAGTTGTGCCGAGAAGTCAGAATATCATGGCACATTCATTGGCTACAGCTACAAGCAATTTCAAGATTCCCATATATTCAAACAGGAAATTTGAGATTCATGTGAAATATCGGCCCATTGTTTCCAATAACTTGCGATATTGGCAAGTATTCTGGGATGATAAGCAGGTAAATAAATTTCTCCAAGGTGAGGGTGAATTCAAGAATTGTTCCATTGATGAATTTTGCGACAAAGATGATCAGGTCATTGAAGAAACTCAGATGGATGTACTACAACTGAAAGACAACAATATTCCAAAAGGTCTCATACCTTTGGAAGAATTTTTTAACCAGGATGATGTGGCAAGGAAGCCTACATTGGTTCCTACAGAAAAAGGTGTGGAGGACGTTATCATCGAGATAGCAGACAAGCCAAAGATGGTTAAACTTTCCAAGTCTTTATCTCCTGAGGTAAAGGATAAATATGTTGATTTACTATTTGAATTTTATGATGTTTTCACATGGGAATATGAATATTTAAAGGTGTATGGCAAGAATATCATTCAGCACACCATTCTGATTAAGCCCGATCAAAAGACCTTTCAGCAAAAGTTGAGAAGGATCAACCCGAGATTACTTCCATCAATTGAAAAAGAAGTGAAAATACTTTTTAAGACTGGCATTATTGGTCCTATCAGATTTTCTGATTGGATATCAAATTTGATCCCGGTAAGAAAGTAGACTGGAGAAATTTGGCTCTACATAGATTTCAGGAACTTGAACAAAGTATCTCTTAAGGAAAATTATCCACTTCCAAAAATGGATCATATCCTTCAAAGAGTTATTGGGTCTTCCCGGATGTCACTGTTGGATGGATATTCAGGATACAATCAGATTCTAGTGCACAAGGGTGATCAGGACAAGATAGCATTTACTACACCTTGGGGAATGTTCAAATATGCAAAGATTCCATTCAGTCTGAAAAATGCAGGGGCCATGTTTCAGCGGGCCATGGACATAGCATTTTCCAATGAAAAAGATATTTTATTGGTTGTTTATTTAAATGACTTGACAGTGTTTTCACATTCTGATGGTGAACATTTGCATCATTTAAGAACTGTTTTCGAGAGATGTAGGAAGTTCGGAATCTCTCTCAACCCAAATAAAAGCCTTTTTGCCATGGAGGAGGGAAAAATTCTCGGTCACATCAAGAAATTCAAGCAGATTGATTTCCCTCGCAGAAAAAAGGAAATACAAGCATTCAATGGTAAGATGAATTTCTTACGCATATTTATTCCTAATTTGGCTGAGCATCTTAGAGAGTTGACAAATATGGTGAAGAAAGATAATGATGTGAAGTGCTCTGAAGATGCCCAGCAAACTCCAAAACTCACCCAAATTTCTCCTAACCTCCACCAAATATTCTTATCACCTCTTGTCAAGTAATTAGACATGTTTGCCTCCTCCTAGCATTCCTAAAGAGCATTTTCATGGTGTTTTTGTTTACTTGAAAAATTGGCAGTTTGTCTAGCTTAAAATCCTAATCTCACTCCCTCATTCCCAATTTGATGCTCATAAACCCTGAATTCCCTTCATACATCACTATAAACCCTATCCATGCCCCTAAAACGCTATATCTCTTTCCCTAAATCCCTTTTCCCCTAAACCCTAAATCCTAGGCATCTCAACTTCCTAGGCAGCCCTATCAACCCTGTAATAAAATTATAATTCCCAATCCCTTAAACATTTTGATCCCCTATCACCTCCCTAAGTTCAATATCCCCCTCCCCCATCTCCCTAATTTTTCCTAGACCTATCCCCACTCCCATTTCCTCATCCCTAGGGTTTCTAGAGCAAAAACACCATGGAAGAAGACAAAGATTACATGGAGGAAGAGGAGGATGGATAGGAATAGCTTAATAGAATGGAAGAGGAGGATAGACAAGAGAGAAGGCCACATAAGGGAGGAAAAATCTTTAGGCTTGAGCCCACCAACACCAGATAATTGATGGCTTCACCAATGGCAGTTTCTTGCTTTCAATATGTTGGTTGCCTTGATTTCTGCAATATGATTGAAAGAGTTCAACACCACCCTATTTTGAGAAGACTCTTCATCTCATCCTACTGATCAACATGCTGACTATATGCCTGCTCCATCTCAGCCCACAGCACCTACTCCTTCATCAGATCAGCCTACTAAACCCATTTCACCACCATCATCACCATTACATGGTTGGATTATGTCACCTAGAAGAGCTATGGTTAGCAAGCCTAAAAGGGCTGAAATGGGCACCTTGGCTAGAACATATCATAGAGGGTATAGGCAAGTGTTTACTCCATGCAAAGTGGAAGGGACCTAGCCTTCTTCATCAGCAAAGAAGGTACAGAAGGGGAAGGAAAAGATGACAGAGGCAAAGGTTCAAGAGGATTCCATGCAAGAGGATGAGGACCCTCATGATGAGGAAGAATATTTTGACCTTGTAGACTTATATGAGCGGGATGATCATGAGGCCTCCAACTTGATTGTGAAAGAGAAGGATGCCCAAATTAGAGAGCTTCAAACTAACTTAGAGAGATCTAGGTTTGTCATTTCTTTTCTTGAGCAGGAGAATAAGCAACTAAAGGATAAGCAAATTCTCATGGAGCTAGAGCTGCTTAAAAAAAAAAAGAGGTAAAGCTATGATGCCACCTAATGACCCTAACCAGCATGAAATCCAAAGCAGCAAAAAAATACCAAGAACAAGAGGTCTTAAGAGGAATTTACAGAAGCCATTAACTGGTCTCAATTTTTGGGCAGAAGCCATTAACTGTGCAAATTACTTAGTAAATCTCACTCCTACTAAGATTTTAAAGAATATAACTCTAAAGGACTATCGCACTCCTACTAAGATTGAGGGATCTTCAATCTAAAGGACTTGGTCTCAATTTTTGGGCAGAAGCCATTAACTGTGCAAATTACATAGTAAATTGCACTCCTACTAAGATTGAGGGATCTTCAATCTAAAGCAGAAGCCATTAACTGTGCAAATTACATAGTAAATCGCACTCCTACTAAGATTGAGGGATCTTCAATCTAAAGGACTTGGTCTCAATTTTTGGGCCGAAGCCATTAACTGTGCAAATTACATAGTAAATCGCACTCCTACTAAGATTTTAAAGAATATAACTCCAGAAGAAGCTTGGAGCTCAATCAAACCAGATGTAAGTCACTTTCGTGTTTTTATAAGTGATGCTTGGGCCCATATTCCAGATGCGAAACATAAAGCCTTAGAACCTAAGAGTGAACAATGTATTTTTGTTGGATATTCTGAAGATGTCAAAGGATATAGACTTCTTCAACCCAAATCCAAAAATATAATCATTAGAAGAGATGTAAAGTTTGATGAAAATATATCGGCCTGCGAGCCTAGTTCGGCAGATGTGCCACCTTTGGCCTGCGAGCCTGATTCGACATATGTGCCACCTCTCTCTCTCTCTCTTCTATTTTTAATAACATTCCTTATAATTCAAATGATGACAGCGAGGATGAAAATCCTCCTCCAACTCGTGAAATTGTTCCTTATACTCCACCGCTTCCAATATGGGTCTACTCTACTCGAGATGCAGCAGGTTCTCTTCCAGATGGCCCTGTCGATCGACGACGTACACGTTCTCAGTTCGAAAGAGCCTCTTCCTTATTTTCTCAAGTTCCAGAAAAACATGATCCAGAAACCTTTGAAGAAGCCTTCGGTCATCCAGATTGGGATCAAGCTATGAATGAAGAGTATCGTTCCTTATTGGCAAACAATACTTGGGATCTTATTCCTCTTCCAAAAGGAAGAAAACTTGTCAGATGCAGATGGGTTTACAAAACAAAGTTTGGACCAGATGGAAAAGTGGATAGACATAAAGCTCGTCTTGTCGCTAAAGGTTTTTCACAAGTTGAAGGCATTGACTATACTAAAACCTTCTCCCCTGTTGCCAAAATGAATTCTATCCGCCTTGTTCTTTCCCTTGCTGCCTCCTTTAAATGGGAAGTCCATCAGATGGATGTTAAATCCGCCTTCTTACATGGAGATTTGCATGAAGAAATCTACATGGAAAAACCCCCTGGCTTTATCCAAAAATACTCCAGCCTTGTTTTTCACCTTAGGAAGTCTCTCTATGGTCTCAAACAAGCTCCTCGGGCTTGGTATGCCAAAATGGATAGATTTCTCTTAGATAATGGCTTTTCTAGGTGTCATTCTGACAACACTGTCTACACTAAGAAGGTGGGTAATTCCTTCACCATCCTTGTTCTTTATGTTGATGATCTTATCCTTACTGGTAGTGATCCAAACCATATAAACCATGTGAAGTCTAGCCTCAAAAAGAAGTTTGAAATGACAGACTTAGGACACTTGCATTATTTCCTTGGTCTTCAGGTCTTGCAATCCAAGGAAGGCATTACCCTCTCTCAGTCCAAGTATGCCTGTGATCTTCTACACCACTTTCACATGGAAGACTGTAAGCCTGCCCCTTCTCCCTTTCAGTTTGGAGTCAAGCTTTTAGTCATCTGTACTACCCCTGAAGTTGATGCTACCTTATACCGTCAACTTGTTGGTAAACTTTTGTATCTAACCCATACTCGTCCTGACCTTTCCTTTGTCGTTGGTCTCTTCGCTCGGTTTATGCACCAACCTCATGAAAGTCACTGGAAATCAGCTAAAAGAATACTTTGATATATTTGAGGTACAATTCAGTTCGAGATTCATTATAGTGTAGGAGCATCTCCCTTGTTGATTGGTTTCACTGATTCTGATTGGGCTGGTGACCCTGATGATTGGAAGTCCACTGCAGGATATGTATTCACTATTGGTTGAGGACCTATTACTTGGTCTTGTAAGAAACAAAGTACCATATCCCTTTCTTCGGTAGAAGCAGAGTATCGTGGTGCAGTTGAAGCCAGCAAGGAAGCCATGTGGCTTCGTCAGATCCTGTCTGAATTTGGTCTTCATCGGCAGCATCCAACTACACTTTGGTTTGATAATCAGAGTGCCATTTAGCTATGTAAAGATCCATTTCAGCATCAGCATATGAAACACATTGAACTCCACATACACCTCATCTGAAATCTCATTCATGATCGTGTTCTTGAAGTGCAGTACTGTCCGACCACTGATCAAGTAGTCGATATCTTTACGAAGGCTCTCACAGAAACGAAGTTTACCAAACTTTGATCCATGCTTTGAGTTCAAGAAAGTTGTCATTAAGGGGGGATAGGCTCTAGTGCCTCCTTCCTTCTCATATTGTGTCACTTTTGTAAATCCTTCAATCCTATCCCAATTTGTTCTTAAGGGGGGGTGTTAGGATATTTCGACACATAGGAAATAGGCTCCTTTTGTGTCACCTTTGTAAATCCTTCAATCCTATCCCAAGTTGTTCTTAAGGGGGGATGTTATGATATTCCGACACATCGGAAATATTTAATAATAACTTAGTCTAGTGTAGAGTTAGGTAAAGTGTGTTTCTTTACCATGTACATTTGTAACTTATAATCTGACGGTCACGATTTGTAGTGATCCGACGATTATCTCTCACCTCGGTATTAACGGCACTTGATCCATGGCTTAACACCCGATTGGTCCATGATCTCTATTTAAAGAGCATGGAGGGTCATTTGTCCGGTAACCGTTTATGAGAGAAACATATGTAACTTTTCTTTTATATTAAATAATTCCATGAAGTGGCCGCGTTGGCTCAGGGCGTGGAATTTTTCCCTCTTTGAGCGTTTTAACCACGTGATTATATTGGTGTACTGATTTGTGATCTTTTTGTGAGAGGTGACCTTTGGTTCTTGATCTACGGAACTTACCCTGTAAATTCCTACAGAAAAACTAACTTTTGAGGAAAGGATTGCCAAGGAGGTTGAGGATGACAGAGAAACATGGCTTGAAAGGGTCAACATACATCTTGAGAAGATCCTACAAATGGAAAACAAGGACAACAAGATGCTCAGAAACTTGTCAAACAGGTAAATCACAAGGAACAAGGTTTCTAGCATCAAACTTAAGCAATTGCAATAGAAACACAAGCAAACCCTAGCCAAGATAAAGGAGCAAGAGAAGCTTGACATTGTTGCAGAGGCATCCCCCATTGCTTAGCATAGTGCATTAGGCCTCCATAGCACAATTTTCAAGAAATTTTGGGCAAGTTTTGAAAAATTTTGAGTTTTTGCACATTTTGAAATTTTTTCACAGTAGCAATGTCAAAAGCGCAATTCCCTAGGCATTGTGCTTTTTCTAGGGACCTCCAATAGCAAAAATGAAGACACCATTAGATTCAGAAAGCCAAATACAGTCACCCTAGCAATTTTTCCAAGTTTTTTGGGGTCAACTGGTCAGTCAAAAAGTCAAAAAACATGTTTATGCCCTGTTTTTGAGGTTGGCATTGCGCTTTTGACCAGTCTTGGGAGAATGAAGTCTTGGAGGGTCAAATCAACACCATTTTTGAAACTAAGCCAAGATCTAGAAACTAGACAGGACAGGATTTCCAATTAGCTATATTGAGCTCAATTTAGACACTGAGAACCCCTTAAAAATTTGAGTTGAAGTTGGCGTTGCACTTTTTACACTAGCACTGCGCTTTTTACCAATTTTCTGAGTTTCTTGAAATTTGTAAATTTTCTTAGTTTTCTTAGTTTTCTTAGTTTCACCTTGGAAAATTATGTTTTTACCAATGTAATTCAAGGATGTAAATTTAATAATCATGTTTTTAATTTACCTAGGGTAAATACATTAGGGTAAATGAATCAGTTTCCAAAATGTGAGGGATAATTCAGTTTGACCTCCCTACACTCTAGGTATGCAGTTCAGTTTTTGGTGGAACAGCTCCTAAAATTAGGGATTCGACCCCTAAGGTTGGGATAGGTTGTTTGATGTATATATCTTTCACTTCTTGACTCATTTCAAAGGTTGGATGTTGTTGCATTAATCAAAGACTCTAGTGTACTCAGTATTTGGCAGGAAATTAATGAAAGAGTTGCAGTTATTTCTTTGGGATGCCTGTGGTATGGAAATTTAGCATAGTTTCTTCTTCTGTTACATATGTATGAATTTTTTGTCTTCATGGTCGAAGAATAATCTAAATAAGTGATGAATGACTTCCACAAAGGAGATTGTGGGGGGCACCTATATTGGAAGACCACAGCCAATAAAGTATTAAGAGCGGGATACTATTGGTCGACACTTTTTTCATATGTGTACAAAAAAGTAATGAGTTGCCACGAATGTCAAGTTTTTCAGGGTAAAAGAAAGCTTCTCCCATTATCTCTACAACATATTTCAGTGCACGCACCATTTCAGCAGTGGGGCCTAAATTTCATAAGCGAGATTCACCCAGCATCATCCGCACAGCACAAGTGGATATTGACAGCCATAGATTACTTTACAAAGTGGATCGAAGCAATCCCGACCGGGAAAGAAACAGATTATGTCATTATTCATTTTTTAGAAACTAATATCTTGTCCCGTTTTGGTTGTCCTAATAAGATTATCATTGATAACGCGGCAGCATTCAAGTACAAGAAGATGACTGAGTTTTGTGACAGATATAACATCAAGTTGGGACACTCTACAACCTACTACCCACAAGGTAATGGATTGGCAGAGTCCTCTAATAAATCCTTGATCAGTATCATTAATAAGATGTTAGAGACAAATAAAAATAATTGGCATAAGAAGATGATTAATGAATTGTGGGCAGATCGGGTGAGTAGTAAGAATTGTATTAGTAAGTCTAATTTTCAAGTTCTGTATGGTGTCGATATTGTATTTCCTTCATCATTAGTAGTCTCGGTTACGAAATTTTTGCAAGAATCAAGGATTGGGGTGTTAGGGTCCTATAATAATAGGGTTCATAAAATTTTGAATTGACTTTGATAAGTCTTGTAAATATGTACATACCTTGCATTCTGCAAGTTTCTTTCCCATATTTTGAAAAAATGAAAAATAATAAAAAATCAAAAAGAGGGTAAAAAGTCCTAAAAGAATGATCAAAGGACTTAGAAAAATATAAAGCCCAAAAGAAAAAAGAGAAATAAAAACTTGAAAGTGAGCAAATCCAAATGCCACTACTTTTACTTTTTACTGCAAAGAATAAATGATTATGTGCAGAGTGTCAATAAATGCCATAATCCATGATCATTTAAACAGCTTAATCTTAACTTTTCATGTTTCAATTTCATGTTTTAGATAGTGAATAAAGATTTTTTCAAATAGTTTAAACTTGACAAATCAGTAGATAGGTAGAGAATAATAAGGAACTCAACAGTTTAATCTGAGCCCTCAGATGATATAAGGTAGATTTAGATTAGTTTTATGCTTTGAAAGAAAAAAATTTAAGGTTGCAAGCCTAAATGCACTTGCAAAATGAAGAAAAAATGTTAGAAATACAAGATTGGGTAGGTAGAAAGCAGTGGAGCAATCATGTAAATAATACACCATCGGGAAAAATCACTAATTTCCCCTCCACCATGAGTATTCAGTATTCTAAGTTGTCAGTCAAACAGGCTCAGAGCATTTCTCTGACTTTTGTTGGGACCAGACCCAAGGCTCTATGACTGGTTAGTTGAAAATATTGAGTTCTTATGTTAAATCCTCATTTATCATCATTTACCCTTCATTCATGTACTAAGACCCCTTTTTTCTAAGTAAAAACACACTCTTACTTAGTAAAATTGTAACCCTAGAATAATTAATTTCATCCCTTCATAAACATTCATAAAAACCCACAAAATCACATTTATCCTAAGTATTATTCAAAGAAATACAAAGATGATCAAATGATTGATTATTTTACACTAGAGATCATGTGTATTTTGTTTTTCACTCCCCTTTCATATTAACTTTTAACATATTTTATTAAATCCCTAAGAGATACCCTTTCCTATTTATTAATTCCATTATATCTAATAAACCCCAAAAACCCCACTATTATAAGCCTTTGACCAAAGTATATTATCCCATGTGCTTAAATGAAAATCCCTTTGGTCTAAAATATTACCCATATACAAATATCCCGCCCTATAGTTGTTTAACTATTCAAAAAAGTTAAAAAAAACTATATAAAATAACGTATCATTATGCACATTTGCGAAACATTTTTTAAATGTCGCAGTCCTAACCCGCCCGCACTTTGTATATTGTTTAAACCATTAATCGCACCTTGTATACTTATTAAAACATTATCATATGTTTTAATAAATATTTATCCCGCCACTTTACATAACTAAACCCATATACATACATTTTAAACTTGTACTCCTCGATTTATTATAAAGGTTTAAACCCATATTACACCCTTCCACTGCAATTAAACCAACCCGGTCCCACCTTTCCATCCCGACACATCTCCTGAGCAATCTCGGCCCTTTGCTTCAAAGCTTTTGATCCAACGATCGAGAAGTAATATCGCGTGAATAATATGCATGACCGCTTCAACACAATATCCACGCAAAATGGGCAGTTTTGCGATAAACCCTCCCCTCCACATGGCCTTTTATGGTTGGATCGCGTGGGTTTTCATTAAAACTACTTACCACTAAAAACCCACGCGATTACCGCCAGTCTTTTCCCTTTCAATAAATCGAAAACCACCTTACCGCCATGACGTGACCTGTAATTAATGCTAAAGGGTTCATGCGAATACTGTTTAATAAAACCTTTGTATATGCATTTTTACCTATCTTTCGCATTTGAACCATTGTTTGCCCTCCCAACTGTATAAACCTACGCAGAGCCCCCTGATAGCCATTTCTTGCTACTTTTTACATCCAGAACCTCTGAAAGTGCCCTAGAAATCTGTAAAAGACTGTAGAGGAGCTATATTGCTCTAGTTCAACCTCTAAAGAAACCAATTCGACCAGAAGACTGAAGTATACCCTGTTTAAACATATACCTGTGTCAAATACAAGTATTTTTCTCAGAATTTAACCTACAGTCAATTCAAAAGACCTTTTAAAAGAAAAGAATTTGTCCTAATATTAAGAAATTTATTAAATTCAATTGCCCAAAAAGTCCCAAAAACAGGAAAAACCCTAACAAAATTTGTCCAGGAATCCTAGAATCCGCTACGCACTATTTTCAAAGAAAGTTATCCTTTTTTCACTGTTTTAGGGTCAATTTCAAGCTCTAAAAGCCATAAATCCTCTGCAGGTGCCCTGTATCTTCTGAAAAACGTTTTGTATCAAAGTTTGAGCCCAATTTACAGTCAAGAAACTCAGAAAACCCTTGTTTTCTGTGTTTGATCAGTTTTTAAGCCTTAAAACCTCATTTGAGAAACCCAGTTGACTATAAAAGCCAGAGAAGCATTCTATCTTGTTGAAATTGCGTAATCCAGCCTCTGTCATAGTAAAATTGCCTCTGCAAACAGTTTAAGCTTGCAGAAGCTAGTAAAAATGCCTAAAAAACATAGTGGAAACAAATCTGAAGGTTCCAAGACTCCCAAATCTATTCCTGCCATGACTCCAAATACTGACATTGTAGTCAACCCATTGCAGCCTCCAATTGTTGATATTGAGCATATTCCTCTAGCATACATTGACTACAAAATAGTTGATCATATAGTTGAGTTCGATTTGTTAGACATACACAACTGGTATTTTGAAAAATCCCTAGATGATCAAGAAGATGTTCACATTTGGGAATCCAATTTTCCCAAATATGTAGTCCCCTTGACACACCCTTGTCAAGAACTTATCAGACTGTGTCACCAATACTACATTCCAGAACAGAGAGCTATTGTCAATGCAAACAAAGAAGTCCTATTTACTATTACAGCAGAGTCTATAAATCAAACGTTGCAGCTTCAATCAAATCCACAAGCAGTCCCATTATCTATTGAAGCCCTCACTAAGTTATACATTAACTTAGACTTTCCTAAAAGGTTTATTATTTTCCAAACTTGCATGCCTCTGCATGCTGAAATCCCAAAATTAATCCCTCCATATTCCACTGCCAAATTCCCTGAAGGTTCAAGGCATGTTATCTCCGTGCTTTCCTTTATACTCGGGTATTTCACAAATGAACATACTGATGAGTCAATATTGGGATTTTTGTCTACATTTTCTCGAGGACAGTCACCCTCAGTTATATTTGATTATGCTGGTTTTATAGCTAATAGCATTCATTATCAATTGTCTAATTTGCAGCTGGAAGGGGTATTCAGATATACCTCTTATCTTTTACACTTGTTTCTATTTTTCCAATCAGAGAACTTTCCTATTTCACTTCAAAAATTGGAAATAGAAGGAAAACCTCTATCAGTTGTCTTCTAGACATCTATACTCAAAAAGGAAGGGACAGAATTCAGTTATTCAGAGTTTGTTGAGTTGTTTGTGCATCCATTGACCACCATCTTGAAAAAAGCAGAGCAGCCCAGAATCAGTGAGGAAATGAAGAGAATTTTGCAGCTATCATAGCAAATAAAAGTAGGAGATTGGTATTTATATAAGGAATTCGTTGAAATCAGAGTTTTTGGTTCTAACTTATTACCCTACAAGTTACCTAAGCATCCATCTGTGAGGATCTTTGCCTTAGAATACATTAGCCAGATCCTGAATTCAGATTCAATTAATTTTATGGCAGCCAAGAAAGAGACTTAGTTTAAACTCAAAAATCAACTTGGGCCTTTCATATGTAATCAAAGAGAAGCAGAAAAAGAAGCAGCAAGTCAATTACAGGAATACAAATTAGAAGAAATTTTTCCATGGAACTATGATCCACAAGGGATCTTAAGTAAAATAAGGGTAAAATGTAAATTGACACCCTTTATTCATGAGTCAAAGCCAGATATAGAGAAATTTGCTAATAAAATTGATTGGATTGAGAATACTTTAACAAAGGCTGTAAACCAAAGGAATACTAGTCATCCTTTGGAAGTTGCCAAACAGCCAGAACCATCCACTAAAAGAATCAAAGAAGAAGGAGCTTATATTGCAGAAACTACCACAGAGACAAAATTTTAAATCATTTACAATAAGAGGCCTAAACTGGATACAGCAGCTAAAGGAAAAGTAACAATTGATGTTGAGGAAACATAGCCTTTGAACACCAACAATGCACAGACAGAGACCAATGTAGCCACTGTTATCATCAGTGAGCCAAAATAGAATCAAGAACAGTTGAATAATGAAGATGCATAAATAATGGAGAGGCAACACAGTATGGAGGCTTCCTCCTCACACTCAGCTGAGGAGAAGGATTTAGATATTAAGGAAAAATACAAGAAAATCAAATTAAAAAATGAGGAAATCAAAACTGAAATATATTCTCAGTTTTTGAAGTAGAAGCCATGTAACCAAAACAGATTCCTATCAGCCTTTGATTATTCAACTCAAAAATTGATTATGTCAGTTTTACAGCCTACTGTACCAGTGCCAAAAACAGTGGTTGATTATAAAAAGGTTGATATGGAAGTAGCCACAGATAAAATCCATGACTTGGATCAGATTGAATTCCATAGGCAAACATCAAAGATGCTCTATTCCACAGTGACCACAAAAGCTATGAGCACTCACAGACTTCAAAATACAATCTCTAATATGCAGGACCAAATGAAAATGGATAAAGCTTCACTATATGAAAAATATCTAAGGATAAAGGCATTATAAGAGTTAGTATTGTAGGTAGGATATGATCCTACAAACATAAAAGCAGCTGAAGCATTAGTAAAAAGGAAAAATGAGAACATTGCTACCTTGAGGAAACAACTCAAGCTTCCTCAAGGAGAGCATCCTCAAACAAAGGAAGTTTTACAGGATCAAAAAGAGAAATATGAAATGATGAGCTTGATACTTCAACTAACAGCTCAAATCAAAGAAATGGAAGTACAAATGGACCAAGTTGTCCAAGAAAAGGAAACAATTAAGGAACCAGTCATTCCCATTATTATCCCAGTCATCACAGCAACAGTACCATCTACTTTAGGAGAGAAATTGGCACCAAAAGAGCCACTACAGTGCCAGTGACTTCTTCAACTACTTCAGTAAATCAATCCTCTACAACAATGTTTCCACCTACAGATGGAAGTAGTCAACTAGTAAAGGAAATTGAGGAAATATCCTTGAAGACCAATCAAATCAATAGATTGACCAAGATAATTGAAAATTTTGAGAAAACAAGAAAAGCAGCTCAAATAGATGCCAAAATACATGAACAAAATGCTCACAGATTGAGTGAAGAGGTAAAAAAGCTCCAAAAAGAATTAACTCTCAAGGATCAAGTATCATATATTAAAAATTACTTATGGAATAATGTAATTGAAGCCATTCATGATGTTTGGCCATCAATTCAAGTAATTTTTTAGCAGAGAGAGTTACTATTGGCAGCTTAGGCAGAGATCCAAAAAACACAAGAAGAATTGGCAGAAAAACCAAAACAGGTTGTTAGGTTAATCAATTTCCTAAACAACAAGAACGGACAGCAACTTGAAGAGTTAAAGATCAATGATAGAATAGCCACAATCCTAGAAATTAGGAAAGTAACCACTAAAAGAAATCTAATGAGGCAGCTTGAGGAGAAATGTGAAGGAATGAACACTACTGTCACTAGATTCATGGTTAAATTCACCAATTTGAGACAAAAGGGACTTCCAGATATTATGGTGATTAATGACAAGCTAATGCCACAAAATGATTATGACAAAAATATCAAAGAACATGCCAAAGAGCAGGTGAACAAGCCAACAGGCCAAGGAATTCCCACAAGGAAAGTATTGCTAAAAAGTTTTGAAGATATATTTTATTTGCAGTATGAAATCAAACGTTTGTTTGTCATAAAACCTACATTTGCCCGGTACACTGAAGCTGATGAAAATTTTAGGAAACTCAAGAACATTAGAATTCCTAAAAATGAGGAGTGGCAGGCATTGACTGATTTTCTATAAATAAATAAAGGCAAACACATGAAAAACAAAAATTATGTTTGTTTATTTCACAGTAAAAACAGATTTTTACAGCAAGAAGACAGTTTTACTGAAGGTAAAGAGTATCAGAATTGAAAGAGGATCAGTAGTAAAGAGTATCAGAATTGAAAGAGGATCAGTAATAAAGAGTATCAGCGTGAAAGAGTATCAGTGAAGGCAACTAGATTTTGAAAAATATCTAAAAAGCCAGTGGGAAGACACATAAGAAGCCAGCTGCTTCTTATCTACAAACTGTTTCTATTTATTTTGAATAAAATAGGACAACTTGCTAGTTTGTTGAGAAAGATGTCACTATTATTGTTGTAAAAGATTTAATTTTCCTAAGTTTATTCCTAGAAGTCATCTAGGATATTTTGTAAAACATTTTATATAAATACTTCACCCTTGGAAGTATTTTTGTGTGGAATAAAATTGTTGGAGATTACTATAAATATTTTATTGACTTGAAGGCTTTGGATTTCGAATTTGAGTAGCAGACTAGATCACCTTTTTGGAATCATACTTCAGGATCCCTATGATAAGCTATCTGGAGTGAAGTACTCTCTTAAACTTGTCATTGTTATCTTCTTTTGTTTCATGCATACATTTGTATTTTGATTCTAAATGTGAATGTATAACTAGGAGTATTACTATAGGATATGTTAATAGCGCCCTGTTTTTAACTAGTTATCATTTCTTTGTTTTCTTTCGATTTTCGGTGTAGGGAACCCTTAATTGCTCCCTCTCTCGTTTGACCTCTATCTACTACTTCCCTTTCTGGATCAAAGGATCCTTAAGTGCCCTTTTTCCCAATCATACCATCTCAAAAACCAATTTTCCAAGATCTCCAAGGGTTATCTATCTTTCCCAGAAGACATTTGACCTTTTAGGCCTTGATCCCAATTCTGTTAGCTTGATTTAGACTCCATAGCCCAATGGAAAAATATATTTCCCTCTATCTATCCCTCCAAGTGAAATTTTCCCACCAAATCCAAAAAACCCAAACCAAAATTGCACTTTTATAGCTAGCTTAATATTCACAAATTAAAACAAAGTTAAACTTTAAAGAGAGAGCCCTCTCTGAACCCTAGGAAGGCTAGATCCTAGAGTTTGAAGTAGGTTTGTGGTTACCTCTAGTATTATTTGACTAAAAAAAACCAAAATCCCACAACTTAAGACTTTACTGGAGTGATAACATGAGGAAAATGATGTATAGCGCCGAATTAATCAGATGATCCACCTTCAGTAGATGAGAGATGAGGTATTTCAGAACACCTCAAAGCTCCATGAAAATATTAAGAAAATATATGACAAGAAAACAAAGGAATAAAACTTCAAGGTTGGAGATGTAGTACTCCGTTGGGATGCCAAAAATGAGGATAAGGGTAAGCATGGAAAATTTGATAATCTATGGAAAGGGCCATATCATATTTCAGCTTCTCGTGGAGATAATGCTTATCTTCTTGAAGAGATGAATGGACAAGAGTGATTAGGAGGACCAGTCAATGGTAGGCTCCTTAAGCATTATCTTTTCTGAAGTACATTTCTCAAATAGTTTCCCATTTCATTGTAAATATCATTTTACCTTTTCTGCAAGTGTGAAGTAGAGAATCACTAGAGTTCGGAGCTTGAAGTGAAGGCCATGGAGTTTCACTGTTTTTCTGCTATTTTCAAAGTTCAATTTTCAATCAAGTAAATCAATATTGATTCAATTTTGAGTTTGTCTTGAGTCAGTCTATTTCATCTGAGTTACCAGTTTTCAGTCATGTTTATTAGTTTGAGTTTTTTACCATATTGGCCCAATGGATAAGGCTTGATGGTCTACGGTGTTCTTGACACCTCTTTCAGAGCTATCATCCCCAATAAGGCCAATGTTAGTGTCAGTAATTTCATCCTGCCATCATTGATCAAAAATCCTCTTTTCATATCACATTAAGGTCTCATTCAGAAATTTTGTCATTTCACTAGGTCATCATTCCAAAATTTACTCACTCATGATAAACCTAAAATCAAAAAATTTCACTTTTCCTAAATTTCCATCACTTTCTCATTCATTTTCATAATTTTCTGAATGATTATCATTCATGAATTTTTATCACTTGTTCAGTCATGTCACCATGAACTTCATTCAGTCAAGGCTCTCATTAGGTATTTAGGGTTTTCCAAGGTTTCACTAGGTTTCTAGGGTTTTTCAATGTCCAATAATAAACCATCTCAATTGAATAAGAGCAACAAGTAAGAAAGTGATCAAATAACCTCTCTTTACCATGTAAAGATGACCTACAAGATGTAATTTTTATTTCAAATGTAATTTTTATTTTCCATAATGTAATTTCATGTCACTAAATTTGTAATAAGTTCATGGTTCCCAAGCTGCCAACTCAGAGTTCCACATGCCAACAAAGCATCAAAAGTCAAATGTAAAGAGTTCTCAAGTCACAAAATGATCAATGTGTAAATAATGAAGTCAATAAGAGAAAATGGTAAAGTTTCAAAGTGAAAAGTGAAAGAAGAAAAGAGAAAGTGGGTCCTAGGGCCCAAAACATCAAATTCATCAATGTATAAAGACCACCATAAGACAAAGAATAAGCTCATTTTCCATTTCAAAAATTGAGCTCCCACTCCCTCAGCTCAAAAAACCGATTTGCAGGGTCAAAATTCGAATTTTTGGAGGGTGTTTCATTTCTAGAGGATGGCATTGCGCTTTCTGAACAAGCATTGCGCTTTTGGAAGACAGTGCTATGTTTTTTGCTGAAGGGTGCTGCGCTTTTGCCCAGTGTGCCCAGCAAGCTCTAAAACTCACCCAAACTGCTCCTAACCTCCACCAAATATTCTTATCACCTCTTATCAAGTAAGTAAGACATATTTTCCTCATCCTTGCATTCCTAAAGAGCATTTTCATGGTGTTTTTGTTTACTTGAAAAATCGGTAGTTTGTCTAGCTTAAAACCCTAGTCTCACTCCCTCATTCCCAATTTGATGCCCATAAACCCTGCATTCCCTTCCTACATCACTATAAACCCTATCCCTACCCATACAACACTATATCCCTTTCCCTAAATCCTAAATACTAGGCATCTCAATTTCCTAGACAGCCCTATCAACCCTATAATAAAATTATAATTCTCAATCCCTTAAACATTTTGATCCCCTATCACCTCCCTAATTTCAGTATCCCCTTCCCCCATCTCCCTAATTTTTCCTAGACCTATCCCCACTCCCATTTCCTCATCCCTAGGGTTTCTAGAGAAAAAACACCATGGAAAAAGACAGAGATTACATGGAGGAAGAGGAGGATAGAAAGGAAGAGAAATATAGACTGGAAGAGGAGGATAGACAAGAGAGAAGGCCACATAATGGAGGACAAATCCTAAGGCTTGATCCCACCAACACCAGAGAACTGATGGCTTCACCAATGGCAGTTTCTTGCTTTCAATATGTTGGTTGCCTTGATTTTTGCAATATGATTGAAAGAGTTCAACACCACCCTATTTTGAGCAGAATCTTCATTTCAAACCTCAAAGAAAATCAGGTGACCCTTGTAGGTGTAACATTCATTTTATATCCATCTATCATTGCTACTGCCACAGGGATTCCAAACATGGGTGAAAGGTGGTTTAAATCCAAAGACTTGGATGATTAGTATAATGAACCATTCATCAAGCCAAGGTACAGAAATGAGAGAATGAGAGTTTTTCCTTTCAACCACCTTCTTGATAGGTATACCCCCATGATGATGATCATCATGAAGTACTTATCTTGTGAAGGAAGGTTCTCCAAACTCTATACATATCATATTAGACTGCTTGTGCACTTCACAAGAGTCAAATTGCTTAATATCCCATACTATCTATTTAGGAGCATGGACAAAATGGCATATATTGTACAAAGGAGATATTATGACCAGCAGATGAATAGCCTCTTTCACCACTCTCTCATCAAGATCATTGTCCTCCATCACCTCAACCAGTTTCATATTTCATGGGAAACATTCATTGCCAATGATATCTTCACAGCTCCACAAGCTCAGTATGTTGAAGATATGCCTTCTTCATCTCATCCTACTGATCAACATGTTGAAGATATGCCTCCTCCATCTTAGCCCACATCACCTACTCCTTCATCGGCTCAGCCTACTAAACCCATTTCACCACCATCATCACCATTATAGAGTCAGATTGGGTCACCTAGCAGAGCTATGGTCAGCAAGCCTAAAAGGGTTGAAATGGGCACATTGGCTAGAACATATCAAAGAGGGTATAGGAAAGCATTTTCTCCATATAAAGTGGAAGGTAAATTGCCTTCTTCATGAGCAAAGCAAGTACAGAAGGGGAAGGAAAAGATGACAGAGGCAATTGTTCATGAGGAAGCCATGCAAGAGGATGAGGACCCTCATGATGAGGAAGCAGATTTTTACCTTGTTGACTTATATGAGCAAGATGATCATGAGGCCTCCAATTTTATTGTCAAAGAGAAGGATTCCCAAATTAGAGAGCTTAAACTAACTTAGAGAGATCTAAGTTTGTCATTTATTTTCTGAGCAGGAGAATAAGACGTTGAAGGATAAGCAAATTCTCATGGAGCTAGATCTGCTTAAAACAAAGAGAGGTAAAGCTATGATGCCACCTAGTGACCCTGACCATAATGACATCCAAAGTAGTAGAAAAAGACCAAAAACAAGAGGTCTTAAGAGGGCTTTATAGTAGCAGAGAATTGAAGAGGAAAAACTGACTTTTGAGGAAAGGATTTCCAAGGAGGTTGAGGATGACAAAGAAACATGGCTTGAAAGGGTCAACATACATATTGAGAAGCTCCTACAAAATTCAAACAAGGACAACAAGATGCTCAGAAACTTGTCAAATAGGTACATCACAAGGAACAAGGTTTCTAACATCAAACTTAAGCAATTGCAAGAGAAACACAAGAAAACCCTAGCCAAGCAAAAGGAGGAAGACAAGATTCACATTCTTGCAAAGGAATCCCTCATTGCTTAGCATACTGCATCAGGCCTCCATAGCACAATTTTCAAGAAATTTTGGGCAAGTTTTGAAATTTTTTGAGTTTTTGCACATTTTTACAGTTTTGCACAGTAGCACTGTCAAAAGTGCAGCGCCCTAGGCTCTGCAATTTTTCTAGGGACCTCCAATGGAAAAAATGAAGGCACCATTGGATTCAGAAGGCCAAATACAGTCACCCTAGCAACTTTTCCAAGTTTTTTAGTGTGAACTGGTCAGTCAAAAAACACCTCAAAAAACATGTTTCTACCCTGTTTTTTAGGCTGGCACTGCGCTTTTGACCAGTCTTGGGAGAATGAATTTTTGGAGGGTCAAATCAACACCATTTTGGAAACTAAGCACATATCTGGAAACTAGACAGGACATGCTTTCCAATGAGCTATCCTAAGCTCAATTTGGACACTAGGAACCCCTTCAAAATTGGAGCCGAATTTGGTCCTGCACTTTTTACACTAGCGTTGCGCTTTTTACCAATTTTCTGAGTTTCTTGAAATTTGTAAATTTTCTCAGTTTTCTCAGTTTCACCTTGGCAAATGATGTTTTTACCAATGTAATTCAAGGATGTAAATTTAATAATCATGTATTTAAGTTACCTAGGGGTAAATACATTAGGTGAAAACTCTTGATGAGATGTAATGAATCAGTTTCCACACATTGAGGGATAAGTCAGTTTGATCTCCCTAAACTCTAGGTATGCAGTTTAGTTTTTTGTGGAATAGCTCCTCAATTTAGGGATTCGACCCCTGAGGTTGGGAGATTTTGTTTGATGTCTATATCTTTCACTTCTTGATTCATTTCATAGGTTGTATGTTGTTGCATTGATCATAGACCCTAGTGTATTCAGTATTTGGCAAAAAATTAATGAAAGAGTTGCATCTATTTCTTTGGAATACATGTGGTGTGGAAATTTAGCATAGTTTCTTCTTCTGTTACATATATATGAATGTTTTGTCTTCATTATCCATTTCATCTCTATTATATGTTGATTTTCAAGTTGATAAGCAGAATACATCTCTCATGCTCTGTTTTGGGAAAATCTTCATAATTTTTTCATTTTCTTCAGTTTAGAAAGAATACATGCATTGTCTTGCTTTTCTAGCACCTCACATGTTTGATCCATCTCACCCTGAAACCTTAAAGTGTTAGCCATCCTACCTATCTTGCCCCATTGAATGGACTGCAATCCTAATCTTATTTGCCCTGACCTGGCCTCATTGACCTAATTCACCCATCCAGCAAACCAATTCAAACAAACAAACTCATGTACTCGTACCTAGCCTAAAACCCTAATTCATCCAGCCCTCTTGGTTGTGACTTTGTGGAGGGAGCCCTCTCCGGTTTGGTAGGGCTAGCTACCAAGCTAAAATTTTGGTTTTTGGTTACCTCTATTTGGACTCTTTCTCAACCTTAGAGATCCGGTGGAGTGATAACAAACTCTCTGTTGCTAAACATTGGGTCGTACTAGTAGTCCATTATAGAGGCAAATGAGGTGAAGAAGCAGTTGTAACAACTACTGGAGTTGGGTGTCATTTGACCAAGGACCTCACCATGTGAGCCACCCATCATCATTATGGAAAAGAAGGATGGGACTTAGTGGATGTGTATTGATTATAGGGTGTTAAATAAAATTATTCTCAAGAGCAGATACCCCCTACCCAGGATAGATAATCTATTGGATCAATTACAGCAAGCCAAATACTTCACCAAGCATGACTTAAATTTTGTATATTACCAAGTTCAGGTCAGAGAAGAAGATACATGGTTGATATACTAGTATACAATGCTACCTGGGAGGAGCACATTTCACATTTGATGTAGGTGCTAGAAACATTGAAGAAGAACTAGCTGCTGGAAAATATCAAGAAATGTGAGTTTGCATAGCAGTCTTTGGTGTATTTAGGACATGTGATTGGTAGAAGAGAGAAAAAGATAGATCTTTTCAAGATGGAGGCCATCATGAAGTGGTTGATGCCTACTAATTTTTTTGAGGTCAGTAGTTTCGTTAGCACAGAACAATCCCAAAGGAAAATCATAGCCTCATTTTCAGCAATAGCAGCACCACATCATGTCATAGTAGTCAGTGGAAAGAGTTTCCAGTGGGGAAAGGGTTACTAAAATTCCCTTGAGCAGTTAATGAAGAAAATAAATTAATCACCGATGTTGGAATTAATGAATTTGTAGTAGCCCTTTGAAATAGAGATAAATGGGAGTGGGTATGATATGGGAGTGGTCTTGAAGTATGCAGGAAGTTCTATGTCTACCATTCTTATATTAGAGGAAATTTAAGCCTAAAAGTGGTCTCCTAAGGAAAAATAACAAAATAATGGTTATTAATTTTGGAGGGAAAATAAGAAAACTTCTTGTTTATTGTATTTTTGGCTATCTCCTTATAGGTTGACTCAAATATGAAGTGTAGACACTCGTTGGATGCATAATTAAATTTCACATCCGATGAGTACCCATTATGCATACTTCTGAGAAAACCCACATTGATAAAAATTGAAGATATATCAAAAAATTGTGTTCAACACATTTTTTTAATGTATCTTCATTTTTTATCAATGTGGGTCTTCTCAAAAGTATGCATAATTGGTACTCATAGGATTTGGAATCTAATTTGGCATCCAACGAGTGTCTACATTTGAAATTTGAGTAAATCTACAAGGAGACAAACCAAAAATAAAAGTAAAAAAAGTAGTTTACATATTATGACATGAAAATTTCATGAGCACTTTTAGGTTGAATTTCCTCTAATGAGTATTTCATGGGGCAGTTCTCAACCACTCTACCTACGACAAGGATATTTATGACCTGGTGCAAATTATGAAGAAGTAGAAACACTATTTGACGTGAAAAGAAACAGTAATCGACATAGATCACCAACCATTACAACACCTACATGCTGAGAGTAAGCTATAGTGGGTCATGCATCACAAGTGGAAGAGGTTTTTTACAGCTGTTTCATGTGGTGATCAAGTACAATTAGGGAATCACAAACAAGTTGGCCAACACGTTTTCAAGGCTACCCGCATCAAATATCATAACTTTGGGAACTCGTATGTACATAGAGCCTTTCACCCATGATGCATATAGAAAATAATATACAGAGGATGAGGACTTCAAGGAGGTGTTTCAACAATTGTAGAGCTAGAGTCATGTACATGATGGTGACAGTACAATTGACTACGATCTTTATAATGGGTTACTTTACAAGCTAGATAAGTTATGTGTTCCTAAAGGTGAGCAATTGCAGTTGATCAGAGAGGCTCACACCTCCAAGGTTGTAGGGAATATTGGTGTTGGGAAGACAATGGCCAACTTCCAGAGGTATGTGTACTGGCCCAGGATGCAAGGAAAGGTAGCTAGGTTCATAAGAGGATGCATGTATTGTTGTACCAACAAGCCAAGCAACAAGAAACAAAGTCTATATCATCTCTTATTTGTACCACTCGTCCTTGGAAAAGAATTTCCATAGACTTTGTGGGAGGTTTACCAACAACCAAGAAGGGACATGACTACATGTTTGTAGTAGTTCACAAGTTCATCAAGATGTGTGCTCTCACGCCTCGTAGAAAGACCATCAATGGGAAAGAAGCAACAAACTTATTCTTTCGACAAGTTTTGATGCACTTTGGGGTACCAAGGAGCATCGTTTTAGACAAGGACATGAGATTTCTCAGTGCATTTTGGAATATATTATGGGAGATGGACATAAAGTCGAAGAGGTATACAACATTCCATCCACAGACATATGGGAAAACAATAGTCAACATGACTTTGGTGCAATTTTTGAGGGCTTACAATCAGAAGCATCCAAAAATTTGGGATGAAAATCTAGTATATATACATCACTCTAATAGTAGTCCAAACTTCTACTAGTAAGTCCCCATTTGAAACTAGTTTTAGATATTTTCCACCTTCAACTTTGGATATTTCATATGGGCAACAAGGAGTGAGGGGGCATCTCACATGGGATACCTTAAAGGCAGAGAAATTTATTGAGAAGATCAAGAAAATCCATCTACAAGTATAGGATACATTGAAGAGGTCACAGGGAAAGTGCAAGGCTAAGCGTGATCAACACAAAGCAGAGAATTTATTCAATGTGGAAGACAGAGTATGGTTATAATTGCAAAAATAGAAGCTATAAGGTCCTACAAAGAAAATAAAGGCTTTGTCATATGGTCCCTTTGAGATACTAGAAAAGGTTTGAGAGAATGTTTATAAACTCAATATACCCCCATACATGTGCATTTACTCAATGGTGAATGTAGAAAAATTAAAACTCTATGACCCTTCCATGTTGGATGAGGAAGATTAATAGGTCTTACCTTCTATAGAGGATTTGGAATCAAATGCTCAGGCAAAGTTGACACAAGATATAGTTTTTCATAATAGGTTTAGAACTATAGGACAGGGGCATCATGACCTTTGGTAGATTAGGTTGAAGGGATATCTTCGAAAAAGCACTAAATGGTACTCTAGGGAGAAGGTAGAGGAAAAAAAATTCACCTCATTTAGCAAAATCTTTTGGGGACCAAAATCCTCCCAGAATGGGGAGGTATGATTCATATTGGATCATCATATTATTTTTCATCCATATTGATGCTTTTAGAATGGAAATTTTGGAGGAATCAACTCACAAGACCATACAGGCAAGTCCAAATTTAGCGAATTAGGTTTGAAGTCTTCTAGAAGTAGTTTGAGGCATCAAATAATGTTTTTTGGGGGATAAAAAATTGTTGTTTTAGCACAACATCCACTAGCACTGTTCTACACTCAAATACTTTTCCAATAACACAAGAAAGACCTCAAATAGTGTCTATATGCAAAAGTTACGCCACCCGAAAGTTGACCTTCATGTTTTGAGCACCATTATTCGAGATGATGCCATGTCATCCCCCATTATTCATGGTAAAGGGGTTAACCATGTGATCATGATGAAGACGACTCTAGAAGAGTTGATATTGTAACTTTGGTTAAGAGTTGAAAGAGTCAAACTTAACCATTAGTAGGTTATTGGTTTGTGTTATAACCAGGACATTAGGAGTAAAAGGGGTTCCATTCTACTCGAGTGCATTTTGTTCTATAGATGAGCAGAGTAGCTAAGAGTGGATAGAGAGAGAGCAAATAAATAAGGTTTGTATACAATAGCATCCCATGGGCCACGGGTCTCACTCATTTGTACTTGCATCTACTTCAATTCATAGAAAGAGAGAGCAGAGCATCGTCAACTTCTATCTAGGTTTTCTCCCGTTAGGGTTCCCGAACCATACCTTGTGTTCAATGTGGTTTGTGAGTTTTACTTTGTTGTTCTCTATTTTCCATGTTTTATCTATTGCATGCAGAAACATAACACAATAATTAATGAATCCAAAATTCCAAGGATAGCAATCATAGTGTAGATTTCGGATTTTCAAATATATTTTAGTAGATTTGTTGTGACAAACTATCCAATTAAATATCCACAATCATTTATGGATTAATACTGCAAGTCTTGATCATTGTTATTTCAATATATAACATCATATGAATACATTGCAAGGCAATCAAGGTCGAGTGCTTTCTTGTAGCAAATTTGTGGTTGATATGTGCCATGTACTGTTATAGACCCATATCACTAGTATACTGAGTTGTCTCAATTGATGTTTTGTTATTCACATTATTCCTCATGCCATGTTAAACCTTGCAAGGACTATCAGTAAGTTTTGTTGTCATTCATGTTAATACGATGTTGTTTTTCTACCATTTTTGAATTGTATTGTTCTACTACTAATGCGCCTTTATATTTTATTCCACTGTGTTGCCATCTTTGCTTCTTAACATCTTACTTATATTTCTCAATTCAAAACTAGTGGATAGGTAAGTTGCAACTAAATGTTCCAATTATTTTCTTTGTGTGGACAAACATTGTATCAGTAATTGAAGACTTTCACAGTTATTCATATTCAGTTATTCAACATTGTATCAACCAAAAGTGTCACACCCCCTAATACTTTTGCATTGAACCAAGAGAGCCATGGAGGCTTGATATGTGTTTCCACCTTCATGGTGGCCACCTTCAGCAATATCTTGAAATAAAGCTCAAATAATTTGACACAGCTATAAATACTTCATTGTTGACTTGATCTGGTAAATCTTGCTTGCACATCTAATTTTTTGACAGTTAAGCCATCTTGGGCTTCAAAATAACTTCAACCCTCATTCATGATTACAAGTGACAAGTTTGTGGGTAACAGGACTCTAGAGGTCTTTGTTGATATATTTTTGGTTCAAAGATGGATTGCACTAACTTATTTTGATTGTATGCACTTGCTTGCTATATACATTAACAAATAAAAAATAAAAAATAAATTACATTTTTTATATAATGGTTTGGATTTATATATACATTTGAGTTTTTTCGAAATTCAAATATTTAATGTATTTTTTTGGTCGATCAATTTTTTGGTCCAGATTTTTCTAGATCCGGTCTTGTTCACATTTTTAGAGTCAATTAGTTCGATGCTCAATTCAGTTTTAATAGCATTGATTGGAACCACTAAAACATCATGGGAGAATTAATGCAGATGTTAAAAATGCAAACTCCTTTATCTTTCCATTTAAGGATAGAAAAAGGAAAGAAAAATGAGAATGTCAACTTTTATGAAAGGAATTCAATATTACTAGTGATTACCAAGGTTTCAATCCCCTATCTGTGTTTTTCAAACTGTGGGAAGAAAGACTCAAAATCAAATTATAATACGCTATTGGCATCAACCGAAAAATATTTTCCTTTTACTAGCGATATATTTACCAAAAAAAGGTGCGATACTTTATCACAATAATATTATTTCGAATATATCATGATATTCTCCAACAATATTACTAGCCCCGAGTAAATATCACAATATATCAAGGTATGGTTAGTGGTTAAATTTTATAGGTATTTACCTTTTTCCCCTTATTTAACCATCAAATACCAATCATTTTAAAATTTGCATATCATTATTGACATCCACTTAATTTTAAAATCATCAAATTGATGGGAAAGCTTTGTATGTGTGTGAGAGAGATTTGACTATGAGATAACTAAGAGTACACAATTCCAAGTAGGATTGAGCAGTGAGAATTAGAAAGTTAATAAAAAACAATTCAATATTATTCCTGCTAGACTCTAGGTTAAGCGATAGTACGCTACTTCGTGAACTTGAAAGGTGATTTGTAGTGACAAGCGTAAAGGATGCGATCAATGGCCATAAATCTTAACACACATGCTACACAACACACTCTTGGAGAGTATTTGGGCATGCTACGCGCTAGAAAATCCATGTATCCATTCCATGATTCATAATGCTCATCATGCAATCCCACAAGTTGAAGCATGGCAGGGAAGAAAAATTCAAGACCTGAGGTTATAAATCCCTATTCCCACCACACAGAGTCACAAACTGTACCCACAACGGGTCTTTGGGTGTGCTAGAAAGAGCTAGTCTCCATCACATATGCAACCCCATAGGTTGAAAACTAAACATTGAGAATAAAAGATTGTGATTAGAGAATATTGTCCAGTGCTCACATGTGATCACCCAAATTTGTTTCAAACTAAGATAGGTAAGGTTCATGGATATTTGGTATAAAATTACTATTTTAGTTGATGTTGTTTTTAAGTGAGCATTGCCACGCTATTGTCGTTTGAACACCAATTGTAACTCTATGAGGGCCTTGGGATCTGCATAAGGTCATTATATTAATCAACATAATGTCTCTTTTATTCCCAAAAATGTCAATTAATTTGTTTTCCTTTTGTACAAAGAAAATCCTATAGAACCGTAAGGTTGGAATTTGCTTATTAATCCTTTCAAAGTTAATTAATGGCTTTGTGATATCCAATTTAAATTGATCATTTCTTAATAGAATTGATTGACTACATTTTAAGATGGCGTGCATTTTTATAAAATTTAGCATTATTGATTTGTGCCAATTTTCAACCTAATGTACCATTCTATACCATGGTCACATGATCCATTTTATGATTTATTCACATCAGAAAAACAAACATATTTGAGAGGAAGGAGTGCATGCCAAATTTATATCCTGGTTAATAGATTGGAAATAAGTATAACCCTGCCTTTAATCATTATACTGTTGAATGCTTTTTCTTAAATTGGATTTACCTTTTTCCCCTTATTTAACCATCAATTACCAATCATTTTAAAATTTGCACATCATTATTGACATCCACTTAATTTTAAAATCATAAAATTGATGGGAAAGGTTTGTATATGTGTGTGAGAGAGAGATTTGACTCTGAGATAACTAAGAGTACACAATTCCAAGTAGGATTGAGCAGTAAGAATTAGACATTTAATAAAAAACAATTCAATATTATTCCTGCAAGACTCTAGGTTAAGTGATAGTACGCTATTTCGTGAACCTGAAAGGTGATTTGCAATGACAAGCGTAAAGCATGCGATCAATGGCCATAAATCTTAACACACGTGCTACACAACACACTCTTGGAGAGTATTTGGGCATGCTACGCGCTGGAAAACCCATGTATCCATCCCATGATTCATAATGCTCATCACACAATCCCACAAGTTGAAGCATGAGGGGTAAGAAAAAGTCAATACCTGAGGTTATAAATCCCTATTCCCACCACACAGAGTCACAAACTGCACCCACAGCAGGTCTTTGGCTGTGCTAGAAAGAGTTACTCTCCATCACATATGCAATCCCATAGGCTGAAAACTAAATGTTGAGAATAAAAGATTGCGATTAGAGAATATTGTCCAGTGCCCACGTGTGATCACCCAAATTTGTTTCAAACTGAGATAGGTAAGGTTCATGGATATTTGGTATAAAATTACTATTTTAGTTGATGTTGTTTTTAAGTGAGCATTGCCACGCTATTGTCGTTTGAACGTCAATTGTAACTCTATGAGGGCCTTGGGATTTGGTGATAGCATAAGGTCATTATATTAATCAACATAATTTGTCTCTTTTATTCCCAAAAATGTCAATTAATTTGTTTTCTTTTTGTCCAATGAAAACCCTATAGAACCATAAGGTTGGATTTTGCTTATTAATCCTTTCAAAGTTAATTAATGGCTTTGTGATATCCAATTTAAATTGATCATTTCTTAATAGAATTGATTGACTACATTTTAAGATGGCGTGCATTTTTATAAAATTTAGCATTATTGGTTTGTGCCAATTTTCAACCTAATGATCCATTCCATAACATGGTCACATGATCCATTTTATGATTTATTCACATCAGAAAAACAGACATATTTGAGAGGTAGGAGTGCATGTCAAATTTATACCCTGGTTGATAGATTGGATTTAAGTATAACCCTGCCTTTAATCATTATACTGTTGAATCCTTTTTCTTAAATTAGATTTATGTGGATGTCCAACATTGTCAAATAGGAAATGACTCAAGACTCAATTACTGAATACACTTTACAAGATAACTTCAAAGACATGTTCATTTAGTCCTTTCTATCGCACTTAACTTGCAAGATCTTAACAATAGAACTGTAATTCAATATTAACTTCATTATTCTGCCGTAGAGCAGAGATGTTCTTTGACAATGTCACACCTTTTCACTACGCAAAAAGAGAGATTCGAGAGCCAACCTGAAATCCTTTTTTCCTTCAGAACTATCATAAATTTGGTGAACTCCCCAGAAGAGTTACCCACCCTTGTATCAAACTGCCATATGATATATTTTTGAATGAAAAATTTTCACAGAAACACCTTAACGGGGAGATCCTTGAGAACAATAATGGAGGAACATAAATCATGTTCATAGGAGTTGACTGTGGGGACAACCCCAAGGCAGAGGATTGAACAATGGCAATTATAAAGAATGCTCTCAACCAACAATACTTTAATCTTGTACCAACCGTACAATGAAATATAAGAATGGAAAATCTATGGTGATTGCCTTAATAATTGATTACTCATTTCCTGTTCTGTTAAAGATGAAATTTCATAATATTCAAAGGTCCATAAATATCTTTTTCAACGCAGACTAGACTGATGTGTGTATCTAGTTCCCGTCGTAATCATATGATTCAACAAATTTATGGGACCACTAGTTAAAACTGTGAGCTTTCTGGTATTCCCAAAACAACAAAGACAGTTCCAGTTGGCCTGTGATAATATTGCTTTAGATTATAATATTACAATTGCAAATGTTGTTCTTATTACCAAGTTGGAGTCGGTTAACAGGAGGATTCATGCCTTATATTATGCTTTGTTTCTTGATATATGTAAAAAGTTTGTATAAGCAGAGTTCTCACAAAGACCATGGACTGTCTGTTTTTCGAGGTGATGTTTTGAGGTTATAGGTTTGATACTCTGTACAGAGTGTCTTTTTGAAGTGTTGTCAAGCTAAGTCATATGGTTCAGGTTCAGTAACAATTAGATCCTGTTCAAATTCAAATTTCCCAATGAGGTTCACCATCACATTTGTCTATATACATAATTCAAATACATATACAGATGTATATTACCTTTAAAATGAAATATAACATAAAATAATAACTTATCAACATCAATAAACTAATAAAATGTTATGATGGACATGGAAACTACAAGGATAAATTACAAGCTTGAGCTGTGACACAAGATTTATAAGGGACAGGGAAAAGAAATATGGAATCAATCAACACCCATGAGGTTCGACGAACCTGAACAAACCTCAATTTTTTGTTATGTTCGTCAAATTTCAAACCTCAATTTTTTGTTATGTTCGTCAAATTTCAAACCTCAATGTTGAAGTTCACTGAACCTTCTGACATAGTTGTCAAGCACTTACTGAATGTATAATTTCGTTTATGCCTGAAATAGAAAAATAAGATTATTTTCTTGGAAAATAATTATTGCTACTATTTCCATGTTAAGATGGATATCCTTTGTACATCGGTAAGAAAATATTACAAAGCACAGTACACAAATAGAAGCAAAATTTTGAAAAGCACTGTACATATAACTTGTTTACTGTCAGCAAGTGCAGTGTACCTGTAACAAATGATACATAAAAAATTCATTTAACATTAGCATGTTCTTCACCATCAAATGGAAACATAAATGAACAAGTTTAGAAGATGTGTCAGTCTGAAATACAAATTGCAATAATATAGACCAAACTTTATATACATATACAAATGCTAGACGATATTGAGTGACCAAGTGTATATACAACGCTTCACAGGATGGAAAATCAAAGCAAAACACAAGCCGGTAATACATGCACAAAAAGGTCAAATCATTCAGGATCATATTCACTAGTACCATATAATACACATCCATAAGTTAGCAAACCTTAAACTGTAATACAACAGTAAGCATTACTGACTATAAGTAGTCTGTCCAGTTGTCCATCAGATCTCAAGGTCAGAGAATTAGAAGACCTGTAATAGCTAGATCATAAATTCTCATCACTTGTTTAAATGGAATCAGTGTCTACCTGTTTTCTCAACGATTCTATTCAACCTCCCCCTCCACTATCTCTCCCTCTTCAATGTCTTCATGACTGCTGCTCTGTGTCTCATCTACAGCAATCTTTTCAGGAGCATCATCTTCATCTAATTCTGTGTGCACTTCATCAATGCCAGTAATTGAATCCAAAAAGGACAGATTTTGTCTTTCAGCCTGCTCTGGATTTATATTTGATGCCTCCCCAGACCACTGAAAAAATTTCAAAGGCTTATTTGGACATTCACTGAAGAAAGAATTGTTGACCATAAATCTGAAAATCTGCAGCAAGTGGCTTTTCTCCCTCTTTATTTCTCGACTAAGAAGTTTTTCTAAAAGTGTGGGTTCTCTTATTGAATGCTTGGAAGGCAAACTAGTTTGATTATGACCGTCGTTTGACATCCGGACATGAACATGGTCACATCTTTGTCCTTTTTTGCAAAATCCCTTTTGGAAATATCGACAAATACTTTGTACTTTGTGGAACCTTTTGCCATCACTGTGCTGAAGCTGCATGTCCACATCTGTGATATCATTCTGTGGAGCAATGCCCAAGGCATCCTTATCACTTTTATCTACTCCTGGAGGCAAGGGAGAACTTTCAGGGCATTGAATACCAGAAGCAGGGCTGACTGTTTCAATTGATTCCCTGGACTGTTTCACTTTAAAGTCACTAGCATCATTCAGTACAGACCTCGGAGATGTTAAATCCTCAAGCCGTGGTATCTTCATGACTGCATCATCTGTCCCCACTTCATTACTTTCACCACTCTCATGTGATTGAGATTTCTTCGACTTCTGAAAATTGTAATTATTTGGAACCTTTCTGGATGTCAACGAATCTTGACGAAAGCGACCATGATGACCACTTTTATGGTGCCCTTTCTGGTGATCCATACTGTCATGCATATAATGATCCGGTACTTCAGCTACTTGAATGCCTAGTTCTGCCTGTTTAGCAAGAATTTCTCTCAGGCGCTAGAAACAAAACCAACAAAGCCATGTCAAAAAGATGACACCAAGAGTGCCCCACCGAGGCTTGCATCAATCCACAATAAAAGCAATGATAATCTGTAAAATGGCATATGACTCAGTTTCATTGAGCAAAACTTCAGACTTTGATCCTTGTTAAAAAAAACAAGCCAAAATTCACATGTGGGTTACATGCTATTCAGTTAGACGGCATAACATTTCCCTGCAGAATAAAGGTCCAGTACACGATCTCTTGCATGGTAAAATCTTCTTTATTTCTCATATTTTTTAATGTTTAGTAATAACATGCGCATCTAATGGAGCATATTAACTGGGTAATATATTTGTAATGTATATAGTGAAACCAGCAATTAAATACATTGCTTCTTGTAATTATGTATGTAAAGCTAATTTTTTGACACAATTTGACGAGGAACATAAATTCATGGCAAATGCATGCAATTGAATAAATTGGATGTCTATTACATTCATAGACAACAATCTATACATGAACATGATAGTAAGAATTCACTGGTCAATAATTGTAAGTAGTCAATCTAAAGCATGTCATGTAATAAGCAAAGGTATCTATACAAATATTATATTCTTCATGAATATGTATGATATTATCATGAAAGTGAACAATGAGAATGACTGCAATAACCAGAAAGTCATCATCTTGCATCTATTGGTCCCTCTGATCACATATCAACCATGTTGATGATAGTGTGATAAAAGTACGATAGACCATTCCTCTAGAACTCCGAAGATATTTAAATTTTTCAAGAAAATCTAGAAAGCATCAACTAAGTTCCCTCCAAATAACCATGAATGGGAATGAGAAACTGAATAGTTTAATAGTTGATCAAAGGGATTTTCATTTCTTGAGTGAAAGGAAGTCCCACAACGCCTATGCCATTTTCAAACACTAAAACTAACTCTTGCTAATAAATAATTTAATAATGATTTGAACGTCATGAGCCTTATAGACTATTTCCATTGTATAAGCAAGAGACCTCTTCATCCAAGCTGACCTCTTTCGAGGCCTCAAATAGATTCCATGTGCTTAAAGAGCATTCAAACAAAGGTAGGAAACTTAGAAATTCTCATCCCTACTTACAATGCACAATCAGGCAGAGGTGCAAGAAACTGAACAGCACTATTGAACCCTCTTAAAGTGGGGATAATGGAACATGAACAACAATCAATAAAAATAATGTTGAGCTCACAAGGCAAGCACCAACAGTAGTAGTAGCAGCCAAGGCCCTAGACATGGATGCTTCTATCAGACAAGAAAGTAGAATTATTAGTGACTAACAAAAAGGGAAAGAGCTCTTTTGATATGATATTTACCAATGTTCCACCAAGTTTCCAGGATGCAGGGGGGCTACTGCTGGGAAACACATCCAGGGGATTTGTGGAAGCACCCCCGAAATTCTAGGGAATGTCATAGGGGACATCAAGGTCTCTGATATAGGAGGTTGCACCAAGTTTCCAGGATGCAGGGTTGCAGCTGCTGGGAAACACATCCAGGGGATTTGTTGAAGCACCCCCCTTATTCTAGGGAATGTCATAGGGGACATCAAGGTCACTGATATAGGAGACCCCACCAAGTTTCCAGGATGCAGGATTGCTGCTGATGGAAACACATCCAGGGGATTTGTGGAAGCACCCCCCAAATTCTAGGGAATGTCATAGGGGACATCAAGGTCTCTGATATAGGAGACCCCACCCAAGATACTAAAAAAAATAAAAATAAAAATATAGAAAAAATGATATATAACAATGCACCAAAAACATACATCATTACATGTAACGTCATATATCATAAATGATACATGTGATGATGTAACAAAATAATAATCATGATTCAGTAACCTATCACCATATATTTATAAGTTTCCGAAGATGTAGATCTAAGTCTTGAAGTAACCAATTTAAGAACAGGGAAAATGACAAATGAGCATCACTACTTCAGGCAATGCCCCGCTAATATCTGCATCTAGTCACTGCACGAGGAATAAGGACCAACCCTGAGAATGCCACTATCTGAGACAATCATTTGCATTCTCCAGAATACTGAATGGCACACCAACCAACCAGAATTGTAACTCATTAAGTCCTTCCTCATCTACCTATACATTAAGTTTACATGCATTTTATTTTTTTATTTTGCTTTGTTGTCTATGTTTTCCTTGAAAAGACAAACTTTGGTTATCCCACCTTTTGACCACATGTTTATGAATATGATCATACAAGATGGCATCTTTCAGCCGAACAATATCTTCGATTTGCCCTAGCATGCTATCCATCTGTTCATACACCTCCCCAATCACCAACGCATTTGTATCTGAAAAAAGAATCATTTTATACATGGGCTTGGTGAACTGCAAAACATTCTTCACACTTAGCCAAAACTGACCATCAAGAATGGTGTTTTCCACCTCTTGAAAATATTCCCTTTCAGCTACAGTTGCAGCCCTGTCCTTTAATACCTACCATGATTCACTTAATACAACGCTAGCAAATGTCTCTCTTACCTTCAAAAGGCGATTGAAGGTGAGGTAATAGCTAGCAAATCTAGTCTTTGCAATCTTCAATAGCTACAACTTTGAGTGACAGTGGAAAAAGCTATGGGCATTGCTATGATTGGTAATAAATCTTACCATGTACTTGCCTCTCTTGTACAATGAAACAATCCATTTGTATTCAAGTTCCTTTATTTTAATAATGTCATGCATCAAAAGGTTCATTGTGTGAACCAAACACCCAGACCAAAATATGTTCGGGATCAATCCTGAATGATTGCTCCTGCTGCCTTATAATTAGAAGCATTATCAGTAATGACTTGGATGACATTGTATGGCACAATAGTTTCAATTGTTTGCATTAATGGTTCTGCAATGTTGACATCGGTCTTGAACTTATCTGAGTAGTCATGATATGGAAAGAAGACTGCATTAGTAGCAAACACACCAAGAACACTTATCAATGGCTTGCCTTTCACATTTGTCCAACCATCAGATACAATGGATACCCCATATTCATTCCAAGCATTTGTGAATTTACCCAAAGCATTTTTATTTTGGCTTTTTCCCGATCAAGTCCCAAGGTTCTAGCTTTGTAATACCTAGGGCTCTTGTATCATTTTGTTGGAAAGTGTAACTAGGTTCGGTCTTCATGTTGACTATATAATTATATATTTATGTAATGAAGAAGACAAAGATAATAAAATGTATTTTTGTTAAGCTTGCTTCATGGGTTTCATGAGCAAGGAATTTTATTATAGGTCAAAAGACTTCTTCTTGATGTCTTTTAGGGATTTGTCATCTTGTCATAAATAGAGTCATGTATATGAAGTAAAGTAAATGATGATATGCCTCAAGACCTTGTCAACAAGCTTGAAGATATGGCTGAAGAATGATGATAATACTACTGCTCAGACCAGCGTAATACGTGATGTATATACTCTTCAAGACAGCCTACAATACGCTAGAAGATATCCCTTACAAGTCGGCTCATATACCCTTGATCAAGTCAGTCTCATAACTAAAGGACAGGTCGGCTCAAATACAGGTTGGAACAACTATATATACCCATCTAGACTGCACAGAACAGAAAAACAGTTAGCTAGGATTACTCTGAGATTTTTGGACCTAATTACAGTGACAAGTCTACGGTGGCTTGAGGAACAGTTCTGTGATACAATGCGAAGGTCAAGACAGAGATAAAGTGAGGAATTAGGAGGTGGAACAGCGAAGCAATCAAGGGTAAATCTGTAACATAATGTGAGTTCAGAGCTACAGAGAAGTGTAAAGTTAATTGGACAGATTGTGAAGTAAGATATACACCACAGCGAAGAAAGAAAGACACTGTTTCAGGTCACTATCTCACAGTGAAGAAAAGGATAAAGTCTCGGATAATTGTCTTGGGTTATATCTCTGTTTTGATACTCAGGAGATGCATAACACAGTTCACAGTGCAGCAAAAAGGTAACACAAGTACAGCAAGTTTATAAGGTAAGTCAAGATGTTCTAGAATCAAGAAAGAATGAAGAATACAGTTAGAGACTGAGCTCTCTAGTCCTGGTGCAAAAAGGTGCAGAACGGTGCAGAAAAGAAGGATTAGCTTAAGGAGTCAAGGAAGAAGTAGTGACAAGGTCTTGAAAGCATACAAGGGTCAAGGGTCTGTATCATGGTCATGGTACTTGTCAACTGAAAGTCTATAAGAAGATTTTCTTGTGGGTTTTCCTCTCCAAGAGGGAGAGGTTTTGGCCCTGGCTTGAAGAGCCTAAATTTGCATCTCTTGTGTTTTGGTAATTGACTTGATGAAAGACATAATAAGCTAAGAAGAGAAGACATATGTAAAAGAAGTAGGCTCACAAGTAATTATCAAGTAGAGAATTTGAATTAAACCTACCCCTACCTAATTCTCAACATGGTATCAGAGCTAAGGCACTGAATACAAGGGCGACTTGACAAGGAGACACTCAGGGATTAAAGAACAAGAATCCATTTCTCTAGAAAGCATCAAAGTCAAGGTCAAAGTTTGGAAATTCAAATCAGTTTGCAAGAAAATTCTGAAGCCATCTCAAGAAAACCTTCAAAGGATCCACTCATCAAGGAGATGATCTTTTTCATCAAAGATTTATGATATTGAAGACATTGTTGGAAGACACATCATCAAGCTCCATCCAATATTATCCAACATATTTGAAGACATCGTCATTCTGAAGACATCCTTTATCATCAAGAATTCGATGTCACCTACATTGGAGAATTCAATCTAAGAAGTTCATGTCATCATTTTCATCATCGTCATCATCAAGGAAGCTGATAGAAGGAAGAAATCAATACACTCAAGTAAGTATCTCTATGACCTCATCTAAATTCGTCAAAATGACTTATTGCAAAGAGAGCAACAAATTGGTTGGGTCATCAAACTTTAGTGCATGGAAAAAGAGGACAGATTTGAATCTAATCGAAGATGAAGTTATGGGATACATCAAAGGATCTACAACTCAACCCTTAAAAGAAGATGCTCCAGCTCATGCCAAGTGCATGAAAGGAGAAATCAGAGCCCAGAGGATTCTCATAGAATCCATTAAGGACTCACTCATACCCTATGTATCAAAACAAGAAACTGCAAAAGAAATATATGAGAAATTGGTGGAGCTATTCTCCATAAGTACTGCAGGAGAAGTAATCTCTCTGAGACAAGAACTATACAATATGAAATTGTCTAGAGAGGAAGGAATCACTTCATACTTTATGAGGATTTCTGAAATATGAGACCAGCTGCCAAAATTGGGAAAAGTAATGTCTAAGAGTGAGATGACTACAGTGGTGTTGAATGCTCTACCAGAAGAATGGGGAAACTTCACTTCAAGCTTATACGAGAAGAAAGAAGCAACACGATTCCAGGATCTATATGTAAAATAGAGGAAACAAGATTGAAAGCCAAAGCTGATACAGGATCAAGTGAAGGAAATCAAGCCTTTGCAGCCATGTCCAAGAAGAAAGGAAGATTCGGTAAATTTGGTCCTCAGAATAAGAGAAGAAATATGGACATGGTACGAGGTTTTGGATGTAATGAACTTAGGCATTATAAAAGGGATTGTCCTAAATCTAGAAAGGACAAGAGAAAAAAGGAAGAAGCCCATGTCACAGAAGAAAGGGAAGAACCTGATATAAGGAAATCTAAGAAAAAAGAAGCAAAAGATCTCTACTATGATTGAGATCATCTCCCTTTTTAAGTGATTTTTGTCGATTGTAAAACATTATGTTAGGAAGCATTGTACATTAGTGGCATCATGGAAGGAGCACTTGTCATAGGAAGATGCCCGCAATACAGCGATGAAAGAAGTAGCTCCTGGAAACCTCACTGATAACAACATTGATGGAGGAAGTAATCGAGATCAAAGGTCATCATTCAATAATCAATATGTAAACAGGTGCTGACATTTTCTAATGGAGTCCTCTATGGATTCACTAGTTAGAAAGAAAGCAAAAGGTTTCATCAGGAATTTTATCTTTCAGAATTCTCGGATTAGGATATGATGACATATCGATGAAACAGGTCAAGGGAATGAAGTTCCTCATTCTAAGGAAATTGTTGCGAAATGACTCAAATGGATAAGATAAGGTACATATATGCTAACGCTGGATGTTGTGAAGTCATGTATACAAACAATGAACTCGATACTGGAAATTCCAGGGAATGAAGCTATGTGGAGAAAGAAAGGAAGAGATCATGAAGTGCAACCATGTCAAAAGGTGGTTATCATCCGTAAGCCAAGAAGATGTAACCAGAAGATCTCCTAGGAAGATATGTAGACTCTGATAGAAGTCTAGTAAAGAAGAAGACCCTAGACAATACATATCTTTAGGAGATGTGTCAATCTCAATAAAGGATGTCAATGCCTACAAGAAGATGTCATGATGAAAGATCATCACTAAGGTAACTTTTGATTTAAAAGTTCATATTTATAATTAAATAATATTTGATGAGCTTATGCAGGGCTGCCAAAGGGAAGCATATATCTTCCACAAGTTGATTACCATATGGCAGGATGAAAGATCCTTGAAAGAAGTATGGTTTGATGGAAAGAAGCATGGCATGAAGCTAGACCAGATGAGAAGATTGAAGAATCACTTTCTGACATAAGACATGACTCTTGGATGAAAGTGATGGATGATTTGTGCCCTATGAAGAGATCCCAAAGATGAAGACTCCTCAACTACGAAGATATTCATGACATTGAAGAAAAGAGTTCTTCATGAGTAGCTGGGTGTTTTCATCATTGTTGTTGCAGGTCCCTGATTAAGAGGGAGCCTGGTAATAAGTTTCTTACTTGGAAGAAACTTGGTAATACCTAAGCCCAGAGGGAACTTAGGTACATTCCTTGTATAGGAATGAGTACATTCCTTTGTGGAATATGTCCTCCCTAGTTGAGAGAGAGAGATAGACACATCATTATGGTCTTCACCTGAGAAGACAAAATGGAGGATTGGGTAATCATCTGACATCTAATACTCTTTAAGGGATGTATTAAGGCATCCAAGATAAGAGTAGTTGTGGAAGGACCAATATTCTTTGAGGACTAGGAATCCAAGATAAGAATAGTCCTTGTGGACATATCCTAAGTGAACCCGGGTGGGATATGATCCAAGAGAGACAATGATGTAGGTGTTTATTCATCATTGGTCTCGCCAGCATTGAAGCTCAAAGATCTCGTGGAGAGATGGAGTTGTTATTCAAGGCCTTGCACTAGGGCAATGTTGGTTGATATGATGCTATACAGATGCGATTACCAATCCGATTCTTCTTATGAGATTCTTTAGATTGAAAGTAACCATGTACCATTATGAATACCTCCCTAGTTAAGAGGGAGTGTTCGAAAGTGTAACTAGGTTTGGTCTACATGTTGACTATATAATTATGTATTTATGTAATGAAAAAAACAGATAATAAAATGTATTTTTGTTAAGCTTGCTTCATGGGTTTCATGAGACTTCTTCTTGATGTCTTTTAGGGATTTGTCATCTTGTCATAAAGAGTTATGTATATGAAGTAAATTCAATGATGATATGCCTCAATACCTTGTCATATAAGCTTGAAGACATGGCTCAAGAATGATGATAATACTACTGCTCAAACCAACATAATACGTGATGTATATACTCTTCAAGACAACCTACAATACGTTGGAAGATATCCCTTACAAGTCAGCTCATATACCCTTGATCAAGTAACTAAAGGACGTGTTCGACTCAAATACAGGTTGGAACAACTATATATACCCATCTAGGCTGCGCAGAAAAACAGTTAGCTTGGATTACTCTGAGATTTTCGGACCTAATTACAGTGACAAGTGTACTGTGGCTTGAGGAACAGTTATGTGATATAATGTGAAGGTCAAGACAGAGATAAAGTGTGGAATTAGGAGGTGGAATAGCGAAGCAATCAAGGGCAAATCTGTAACATAATGTGAATTCAGGGCTACAAAGAAGTGTGAAGTTAATTGGACATATTGTCAAGTAAGATATACACCACAACGAAGAAAGAAAGACATTGTTTCGGGTCACTATCTCACAGTGAAGAAAAGGATAAAGTCTCGGATAATTGTCTTGGATTATATCTCTGTTTTGATACTCAGGAGATGCACAACACAGTTCACAGGTGCAGCAAGAAGGTAACATAAGTACAGCAAGTTTATAAGGTAACTCCAGATATTCTAGAATCAAGAAAGAATGAAGAATACAGTTAGATACCGAGCTCTCTAGTCCTGGTGCAGAACGGTGCAGAACAGTGCAGGAAAGAAGGATCATCTTAAGGAGTCAAGGAAGAAGCAGTGACAAGGTCTTGGAGGCATACAAGGGTCAAGGGTCTGTGTCATGGTCATGGTACTTATTAACTGAAAGTCTATAAGAAGAATTTCTTATGGGTTTTCCTGTCCAAGAGGGAGAGGTTTTGGCCCTGGCTTGAAGAGCCTAAATTTGTGTCTCTTGTATTTTGGTAATTGACTTGATGAAAGACATAATAAGCTAAGAAGAGAAGACATAAGTAAAAGAAGTAAGCTCACAAGTAATTATCAGGTAGAGAATTTGAATTAAACCTAGCCCTACCCAATTCTAAACACATTTAAGGGCATCATTGATGGCGACAACCATTTCATGCCAATAAGGTGAGAAAAGAAAATTGAATGGTATGCCACATCCAAAGAGAAATGGGAAAACTTTTGCATCCATGTCATCCCTACAACCTTCATCGATTTTTGATATTGTTTTATGCCTTAAAGGAATGTTTGTGGCTATTGTTGTGAATCCACTACTGTGCTAGTGGCCTCATGTTCACCCTTTGGTATTTTTGATTTGGATTGTGCTTCCTCCTCTACCCTTATATATTTGGTTCTTTGTTGTGTTGGCACACTTGCACAGGTTTTGATTCCTATTTGTTTATTTCCATCCCATGGCCTTTGCCCACATAGATGCTTTCTCGCACGAGATATGAACATGTGCAAGAAGATTTGGAAAAGGGCATATAAATTTAGTGGTACCACCCCCTTTCCCTCCTCCAAGACTTGTAACATATTTCCACAAGGGTGTTTGGTCTATTTTGGTTTTCTTTCCATCATCATCTTCACTCACATTATCCTCCTCCTCCTCTTCTCTAGGGTATCCTAATCCACCACTACTCACTTCTTCATCATCTTTGTTACTTCTTCTTTTGTTTCCCAATGCCATCGTCAAAGCCAAAAATGGAACCAACAAGATAAGGCTAATCCATATACCCATCACGTTTGTTGAAGATAGAGATTCTTGTCTGCAATAAAATGAGGGAGGAATGGGAAAGAGTGGGAGAAGAGAACATCTAGATTCTAGTAACTAGTTTCTACTTCTATATTTGATAGATTCATTCAACATATAAAAAACCCAAAATGTTACATGGAAAAAAAACAAGAATGGGATTAGACCTTACCTCTTTAGCTCTCTAATGGCGGTGGCAGCCTTCAATCTCCAATGCAAGTTCCCACAATCTTATCTTCTCAATCCTCTCAAATCTTCTCCTCAAAGGCTCAAACACTCTCAATCTCTCTCACAAACTCATAAAATGATATTAAGTGAGAGGGGAGGAGGCCTTTATTCCCCTTGGCCCTCCCATTTCCCTCCAAAAACCAATTTTCCCCATATTGTGCTATGCACGAGCGAAAGGGAGGAGGAGCGGATTTTTTCTTTGGGGAGTGATCGCCCCCACAACGTTAAAAACTCTCTGCAAGCGAAGCTCCTTGATCGCTCCCGAAAAACCAACGAGCAAATTTTTGATCTCTAAGAGCATGATCCCAAAAAATGCTCCCAAACGAGAGCGATATGAGAGTGCGCTCCCTGAGGCACTCCCGTTCGGAGCATGCTTTGGGAGCGGGTGCAGGGGGTGGGCAGGGGGGGCGGAGGCACGACCCTAGAGTCTTGTACAGGACTCCAAGTCATGTGGCCTGGATCCCAAGAATGAAAGAATGTGTTATCATTGTGGGAGACCAGGTCATATGGCTTGGAATCTTAGCATTCATCCTAATGAATTACTTAAAGGGAACACAAGGGGTGAGAGAAGTAACATTAGAATCCAGGTGTTGAGGAAATCGTGGTGATCATACTTGTGATGACCACTAGTTTTGATCAGTTGTATAAGAAGTAGTCTCTTAGACACAGCCTTCAAACAACAGCAACTATTGAAGGGTTTACTCCATATGGATGGTTGTCTAGGTGGATTCTTCTTTCAAAATAAATAAGATAGCAACTCAATGGAACACGAATGGATGGCTCTAGATCTGTTGGAGTAGAGAAATTGAGAGTATTTTGTTTGTCGCACAATAAATGTTGGAGATGTTACCCATGAATATACAGTGGTAACCATTGGAGAAAAATTTTCTCTCCTAATGAGTGTTCCAGCCAGCAACCTCACATACCCTTTAGATAGTAGCCTCTGAGATATCTCTCACTCATTATTAATTAGCTCATTAACTCAATCAGCATACTCATCCCATGAAGGTGGGCTAGTAACCATGAGGTATATTAGCCATTGTTTCATACAAAGTGCTTACATTTCATGTTTTAGGCATCTAAGGATCATGGGCTAAGGTCGGATAATGGATCATGATGGTTGGAAATTGTACTTGTTGCCTCATTTCAGCTTGTTGGTCATCTATTCCTTCTAGTCCAATGTAACCACTCTGGATCTTCTCTTTCACTATCCAAGAGGGGCACGAATTAGAGGCCTTCATATAGATAGTGTCTGCATGTTTCCATACTTAACATTTTCCATCTATCCCTTTCTTTATTGTCCTATCTTTTGGTTGGTTGTTGTCAATTACCCATAATGGTTCCTTGTTTGTGTCATTCTATGAGAAGAGAGGCTTTGAAATGCCCAGAGGTTGATGCAACTACAAAAAGAAAGAAATAAAGAGCATATGCCAAATGCTAATAAGTGGCAAGAGATGAATGATCATTAAAACCCAAGTTAGCTTGAGCTCTACCCCATTATGTGAGGCCATCACCCTAGTCCCATGCATATCACGCCTATTAAAGAAACAAGCCAACCCCTATGGGCAATGAATTGCCCATCTTAAAGGGGTCTTAAATAAAAATCAATGCAAGCTTGTTGAGCAAGCCGATCTAATCAAAGAAAAAGGCTAATTAAAGGGCGGAAAAAGCAGTGTCAATGAAATAGTTACTCAAGTGCTCTCTCTAAAAAGGTGTTCATGAATGATGGTCCTGCATAACCCATGTATAAGACTATGACACCTTTCATGAAGTCCACCCTTAACCATTTCACTTATCATTTACACCTATTAATTGAAGGGTCATCCTAGGAACTATTCCTCCCCTTAGGATTGGAAGCACCAAATAAGAGTAATTGATGACCCTCCCATACCCAAATCTAGCAACATGTATGAGGTCCTAAACTAGTGTGAAGTTTGAAGAAGATACTTATATGACTTTAACATTGAATATAGTCCACTTTTATGCTTTAATGACTCTTTGTATCCATGCTAGTTGATCTTACTTGATTCCTTGAGCTTGTACTTTTTTATGATGCAGACATGGTCATAGTCCTGTGGAGGATGTTGATGATGCTTCTCCTACACTTCATGGATGATGATTGCACAACCTTTGGAGGTCCTTCCACTTCATGATAGACATTGCATATTTGATGATGAGCATTGAGCTTGGTAATGACTCGGCATGCATCAAGAGACACTTCTCCACCCTCGACATCTTGGACGTTTCCCATTGGAGTAAGGGCATTGCTCCTACATGATGATGTGGTACCCTATTGCAAGATGTGGGGCTTTAGGAGGATGGTGTTGGGCTTGAAAAGGGCAACTTTGATGATAAGACATGCCCCTTGGACTATTCATTACATGTTTTGATGGAGGAGAATGCCTTTTGAGGATGATGTCACCCTTTTAGGGCTCATACACTCACACGTGGCCTTTTGATGGGAAATTTTCATATTTTATCATTGTATCTTTATTACTTTAGGTTATTTTGGGGGTCGTCTTGATAAATATCCACCCAATATCATGGATTTGTATGGTTTGGGGATTTTAACATAATTTCAACTAAAGTGCTTAGTTGCCCTAGTATATAAATGGAAGCACTTGGTTCATTTGGATCAATGCACAACTTGAGAGACAACTCATGGATTATTACTCTTTTCTCTAGATTGCTAAGGAGAGTTGAGCAACTTTCTTAGGGACTTATGTTAAAATTGGGTAGCTTCGAGATGAATTTCCCCAAAGGGAAACCCTAAGCCCCAATAGAAGCCCATCTGCCCAAACAGAAGCCCGAAGGAAGAATTTGAATTGGTCAAAGGAAATTATTAATTGGCTTATTAATGTGGCTTGATTCATCTAGGGCAAGCAAATGGAAATATATATTGAATATTAATTTGGGCAAACTTTTATTAAAAGAAAAATGTATTTGAAAAGAAAATTTAAATTTTGTTTTCCCTCCAAATATTATCAAGCCCAATCAAATAAAGGTCACCCATTCGGTCAAGGGAAAATATATATAAAGGAGGCTCACTTTATCTCAAATGACTCAAAAAGATACTTTTGTAGCGTCGAATTGGTATTCATTGAGATTCACATCTTCTTATGGCTCGCATTTCTCAGACACGCATCATCTTTCCTATGGTTTGATTCTCTGTGACTCGATATCCATTTCAGAGGCTCATATATTATTGGAGAATCGCATCTCCCTATGGCTTGTATCTCACTGTCCAGAGACTTGTAGTGATTTATCTATGGCATTCTTCTATTAAGGCTTGTATCAAATTACAGTGGCTCGTGTATCTCATTTTTCCTATGGGTCGAATCCTTCACAAAGGCTCACATATCCCATTTGTGGTTCGTAGATCTTGTTTATGGCTCACTCGGGTTCACGGTGGTCACATTAATATTACAGAGGCAGCATTACAATGGTCGTAGTCTTCAACTGTTGCATTCTATTACAGTGACATACATATAATTTCCATCACGGTATCTCAATAACATCATAACTTATAGTTAGACTCTATATGGGTCGCTCTATGGTATAACTTGTTGTATAGTTTTGTTCTTCTATACAGTAGTAACTCGCTCTATGTGAACCAGTGATCTATGAGATTGTATTTAGAACAATGATTTATATTAGTGGGATAGAGACCTTAAATGGTGATGATCATGATGTTGGATAATCTAGTATGGTAGTTATTTAAACAATTCTCCTTCTCCTTAATAATTGCGTCTGAACTTTAGTTAGCTTCTTATTCTTCTTTATTAGATTTTTTCATCAAATAATTATCAAGAGCATAAACTATAGAGACAATAAACATTAGAAGTAAGCTCCAAGCTAGGGCAAAAGCCCTCCAAGGGGAAAAACTAGTAAGAATCTCTTCTCTTATAGAATCAATTCAAATGAGAAAATCAAGACCCAAAGACAAAATTCAAACCTCCTCCAAGCACCAAGTCAGCCCTAACAATCCTTCCTTAAGTAAGTCAAAGTCTTTGAAAGTCAACAAAAGTCAGACCCTCCTTCAACCTGCTCCTAATCATAGTTTTGGCCTTCAACTCAGATCTGCAACTTCAGCCTACACTGTTGGAGAATGCAAAAGGGCAGGCTATTAATTCAATTTCTCCTTAACCTTAATAATTGCTTGGGAACTTTATTTATCTTCTAGTGTTTCCTTATTAGATCCTTTTCATCAAACAATTATCAAGAGCAAAACAATAAAGACAATGGACAAAAAATATAGGCTCCAAGCCATGGCAAAACCGCTCCAAAGGGAAAACCCAGAAAATCTCTTCTCTTCTTATAGAATTTGCTTCAAATAAGAAAACCAAGACCCAAATCCCTCGACCAAGTTCTCCTCCAAGCACCAAGTCAGCCCTCCAAGAAACCCTTCTGATTAGGTCAGAGATCAACCAAGACAACAAGAGTCAATCCTGCTTTAACCAGCTTCCAGCTTCAACTTCGGCCCCTAGCTTCGACCTACAATTTCGGCCCTGCAGTTGTTCATAAACCCTAATTTTGGCACGTGTTAATTCTCCAAGAAGTCTTCCTTCAAACAAGCTAAGGTCTCCAAAATCAAACTAGACCAAATCAGAGTATTCGGTTCTCTTGCAACTTGGATCTGCAATTCAGTGTCTTGCAATCCGGACTTGCAATTTTCGGCCTTCCTTGAAGCTACAAAAACCCTATCCTTCACATGTGTGAGAGAATAATTTTATATGATCATATATAAACTTTATATATGATAATAATCATAGATCCTTATCATCTATAAACTTTATATATGATAATGATCTATAAGGGGTTCCACCCAACCTTTGGTTGCCCCATCACCCCACCCTCAACCCCAACCTTCGGTTATCTTCTTTACTGCTAAAGTATCAGCACACACCTCTCAACTGCAAGGACCTTGAACATCCCCTCCAAGACCTTCCCATTGCCCCTTTCCCTTGCCCTGACAGCCCATCCACCCTTTAATTCCTTCCCAAAACCCCCCTTCCGTAAACGCATGCCCTTGCCCCTTTCCGGGCATCCCCAAACCCCCTTCCCTTGCCACTTACCGCCCGATCCTCCTGAACATCCTTCCACCTATCATCTCTTTTTACCCCTTAACAGACCCATCCTGAAGGGCCTTTGAGGTCCTTTTTTTGGGTTTTGCTTACGGGTTTTATGAAATATAACTTTAAGGCCCAAAAATAGGTTTTCCTTGTTCTTCTAGACTTCTTCTTGCTTCCTTTATCTTCGCTCTAGCTTTCTTGATCTTCCTTGCTCTAGATCGAGCTTCTTTCTTGAGAGATTGAATTGGTGGCTAAATGAGGTCGAATTTGCTTCTATTTATAGGCTTTCAATGAGGTCGAATACCCCTCTTTAGGTCGACTTGTCTCTGCTAGGGCGACTTGTGCTAGGAGACTTGAAGGACTTTCAAGACTAATAATTAATTGCATTTACTTGTTACAACTTGCCCAATAGGGCTTTATACAAATAATAAGGCCTCTCTTGTTTCAAGAAAAATATTCTTTTGACATGAAAAACCCTAGAAGCATGAAGAACATGCTTGACCTAGATGACCTGAAAAATGGAGCATGAAACCCATTCTCAAAATAATATTTTCTTGTAACAAAAAATATACATAATGACATGAGTACAATGACAATTATGCAGACCGAAACTAGTTACATTTTCCAACACTCCCTCTTAACTAGGAGGGTATTCATAATTGTACAAATAGTACAAGGTTATTCTCAAACTGAAGAGTTCTCATAAGAAGAGTCAGATTGGTAAGCCATCGTTAAGCATCAACATCATGACCAGCATTGTCTACATAGTAAGGCCTTAACATGACAAGCTCTTTCTTATACAAGAGCATAATATTGGGAGGATTTATGTGAGATACCACACTACTTCTTCAAGGTACATACTCCATCTAGATGTTCACTAGTTATGTCCTTTTAGGACTATTCTTATCTTGGATTGTCAATCCTCAAAGAATATCAGTCCTCTTCAACCACTCTTGTCTTGGATACCTATCCAATCCTCAAAAAGTGTCGGTCCATTTCCTATCTTGGATTTTTCTATCCTCGAGGAAATCACAGACACATATCCAATCCTCCATTCTTCATTCTACCTCCATGGCCTTCACTTAGACGTACGACTGTTAATCCTGGTCAAGTGCATGACACATGAAGTAGAGAATATAAATGTGATGTCCATCACACTCCCTCTCAACCAGAGAGGACATCCTCATTCACTCTTGATTAGTGAATTGATCCTTGCTCCCTTTCATACATTCAAGGAGACTCCTTTTACTCCCTCTCAAATATAGAGGAGATTTTTAACTTCCTTTTAATTTGGGAAGTCATAACCACAAGCTCTTTAGAATGTCCTCATAAATGTATCAGCTACCAATTCTTCATGGAGATGGCTACATGGCTCCTTCTTTCCTTTGTGTCTCATCATATTGAGCTTCTTTCTTCTTGCATGTTTTGGAGCCATCTTCTTCCTTTAATCTTGTGACAGGGTTCAAGGCATCAACCTTTCATATCATCAATTAAGGCATTGTATTGGACCTTCCAAAACATGACAATGATCTTCATGAACATCGCGTTATCTTCTTATATTGCTACCTTTCAATCCCAAGATGATGATTTAAACATCTTGACTGTTAAACTTTCTACTGTTCTATGTTGTTACAATCACTTTAGCCCAATTCTTATCTTTCATTAGCAATCTTTAAACACAATTTAATCTTCCAATGGTCAATCGCAATTGTAGATAGAATAGTAAATGCAATGAACAATAAGAGACAAATAAGAGACACCAAATTTGGTCAAATACCAAGGAAAAACCCCAAAGGGGGGGAAGCCCTTTCAAATTCTTCTTATTAGATTGTCATAAAGTTCAGCAAAGAGAAAGTACAATGTTACAATCCATCAATCACAAAACTATTCAGCAAAACCAACCATACAATATCCAAGAGATGAACCCAGCAACAATACTGATCAAAGTCAAGGTTTCAGGCCTGCGGTCAATTATCAAGATCTGCGGTCAAATGTTATCAAAACCTTAGGTCACAGTCACACAGAGTCAATGACCATGGGATTGGCTACAACTCTCCAGTCGTACGAAGAACCTTGTATGTGTACAGCTACAGCCGATATTTCGCTATTCCAACCCTACGGCCCTGGACCAAAAACCTTAATCCACACGTGCCAGCTCAAACCCTGCAATTTCGGACTTGCACTAACCAATTATGCGAACCAACCTCAGATCTATGCGAGCCAATCCAAAGAAGAGAAAAGAAGAAGATGCTTGATGATGATCTCCAAATGAGGTTCACTTGAGTTGTATTTATAAGCTTCCAAGGGTGTCCAATTTTTCTTTTGGACCGACCTGTCCTTTCGTGCACATGTGAGTTTCCATATTAAAAATATATTTTTTCTCATCCAAATTGAATTCTTAATAAGGGATAGGAGAGGTTTTTCTTGATGAGGAAGGTTCTCCAAAGGAGGGAATTTGTCCCTCAACTGCCAAATTAACACTCCCTCTCAGCTAGGGAGAAATTACCGACCGCAACATATGTTCAATCTCAAATATCAATGTTTGACACTGATCATCTTTACTCAACTCTGCTCATCTCTAATGAACACTCTTGAATCTAAAAGAAGAAGAATTTGACATCATAGGGGAGCTCAAGTTACCACCCTCTATCATATAACAATAAGTGAGATACAACTTACCAGCAAGAAACACAACCATCCTGTTGTTCAATGACAATAGGCAAGAGACAACTTGTTATGAGAGGTAAGGATCACATCCATCCTATCGTCCAGAGACAATGGGAAAGATACCCAGCAAGGATCACATCCATCTTGTTGCTTAGTCAACATACGATATACAACTTGCCATATAGGGTACAGATCACAACCATCCCAATGTTTGTTGATCTTCCCAAGTTGACCCTCAAGAGTCAAGTGGTAGAACACCTGCATCCTCTATACTTGAGCAAGATACCACTTGCTATGCAAGGATCACACCATATCAAGTCATCTCAACCCATTGACCAGATGAGGAGGCAATCGCTGTTGGGTATGGAGCCTAATTATCTTCCTTATTTAGATGCATCGTCACGTTGGACTTCTGTTCTTAATGGGGTGGCAACGCCGCCTATCATTTGATCGCCGTCGGGGGGTCCAAGGGGGCGACAGCACCATTTTGGAGCCGTCCCTGGTGGGGGGTTTCAGGGGCAACGCCCCCGAAGCTAAAAACAGATGTAAAATTGCCTTGTAAAATATTGAAATTTTGTAGTCAATCTGGGTTGTTCATTAGGCGGATGATCTGACAGTAAAAGTTATGTTTAATTTAGGGTTTTTTGCCCTAGAAGGCAACCCCTCTGTTGTATGAGGATATTGTATTGCGGCTGTGTATCGAGTGTATATTCTGAGCGAGAAATAGAAAGGGGGACTGTGTGAGAGAGAAGAGGATATTACAACGGATCTGTTGTAGGTTGTGTCTCTTCATTTTGCTGGATAATATAAAGGAAGGACTGGCTATTTCTGTGGACGTAGCCCAAGTTGGGTGAACCACATATATCTTTGTCTCTCTTGTTTTATATGTTTTCTGTGTTTGTGTTTCTGCATATTTTATGTGTTCCATTACTCTATAATATATAATTTTCTAACAATCCCAACAAGCTCTGCTTATGGGTAAGATGCATACTGGGGTATACACTACTAATCATGTAGGGGGAGATACATAACTTGTCATAAATGACAAGGATCACACACACCCTATGGTAACAATAGGCAAGATACCACTTACCACAAGGGTAAGGATCACAACCATCCTATTGTCCAGAGATAACTCAACCCAAGGAGCCCTCACTGCTCCATTCCCTCCTTGGGAGTTCAAACAAGGGGGAAGAGCTATGCTCATTGTTCTCGATCAGCAGGGACCCTTACCTGGGAAGGTCACATCTATTGGAAAGTGTAACTAGGTTTGGTCTTCACATTGACTATGTAATTACGTATTTATGTAATGAAGAAGACAAAGAAAATAAAATGTATTTTTGGTATGCTTGCTTCATGGGTTTCATGAACATGGTTTTATTATAGGTCAAAAGACTTCTTGATGTCTTTTAGGGATTTGTCATTTTGTAATAAATGTACTAATTAAGAGTCATCTAGATGAAGAGTCAAGTCAAACTAGTATGCCTCAAGACCTTGTCACATAAGCCTTGAAGTCATGGCTCAGAATGTTGCTCAAGATCAGCGTTGAAATACCTCCTCAATACAGCGTATGAACAGTGGTCAAGTCGGCTCACATACCCCTGAACAAGTCGTCCTACACAGATTGCAAGGTCGATCTAAATCACAGAAAGGAGTACACTATAAAAGGTAAGGTATGTGGTTCATTTGAGAAAGGAATCTCGGACAAGTCTAAAGAAGAATGCGAGGTACAGTCTGTGGTTAACGTAGTGAAGAGAAAGTAATATTTCAGCATAGCATGAAGGAAGTATAATACAGAAATAAGAACTATTGTTCTTATATTCAAGACTACAATAAGAGTGCGGATTGCAATGCGTAAAAGAGAAGGAGTATGCCACAGAAAGGAGGTCATCTTCAATGTGAAGTGAGGCAATTATAAAGCGTATCAATTGTTCGGTATTGATCTAAAAGGAGCCTATATACATCTCTGTCCTGGGTCAACATATCTCAAAAGGAACAAAAGGTAAGTTCTGCAAGTAGGAAGGCTACTACAGCGTAAACTAGGGTTCGATCTTGAACCTTAGAAATATATAAAGGGTGTTGAAGGTAGGTCGAGAAAGATATAATAAGAGAAGGCCAAGAAAGAGTCTAATTGAAAGGAAGTCACCGAGTAGAGACCGAGCTCTCTAGTCTTGGTGCTGAAACATGTAGATCGGTGCAGGAAAGTGCAGGAAAGAAGAATCAGCTCAATAAGTCATTAAAGAAGCAGTGACAAGGTCTTGGAGACATACATAGGTCAAGGGTCTGAGTCATGGTCATGGTACTTGTCAATTGAAAGTCTATAAGAAGAATTTCTTATGGGTTTTCCTCTCCAAGAGGGAGAGATTTTGGCCCTGGCTTGAAGGGCCTATATTTGTGTCTCGTGTGTTTTGGTAATTGACTTGATGAAAGACATAAAAATCTAGGAAGAGAATACATAAGTAAGAGAAGTAAGCTCACAAGTAATTAGCAAGAAGAGAATTTGAATTAAACCTAGCCCTCCCTAATTCTCAACATGGAATCAGAGCTAAGGTGTTGAAAACAAGGGCTACTTGACAAGGAGGCACTCAAGCAAGCAAGAATCAAAGTCTACATTGAAAATTCAAATCTGTTTACAAGGAAGAGTCTTAAGTCATCTCAAGAAGACCTTCAATCTCATTCAAAAGATTCACTTATCAAGGACATAATCTTTGCCATCAAAGATTTATATTGAAGACATTGTTGGAAGAGACAACATCTTTCTGAAGAAATCCTTTATCATCCAAGGTCACCTAAATTGAAAAAATCAATCTAAGAAGAAGTTCCTAACTTCATCTTCATCATCGTCAAGGAAGTTGCTAGAAGGAGGAAGTCACCCTACTAAAGTATCTATGACCTTATCTAAATCTGTCAAAATGACTTATTAAAAAGAGAAAAACAAATTGGTTGGGCCATCAAACTTTAGTGCATGGAAGAAGAGGACAGATTTGAATATAATTGAAAATGAAATTATGGGCTACATCGAAGGATCTTCAATTCAACCTTCAAAAGAAGGCATTCAAGCATATATCAAATAAATGAAGGGAGACATAAGAGCCTGAAGGATTCTTATAGAATCCATAAAGGACTCTCTCATTCCCTATGTATCAAATCTAGAATCCTCTAAAGAAATATATGATAAATTGGTGGAGCTATTCTCGAAAGGTTCTGCAGAGGAAATAATATCCATGAGACAAAAATTATACAAATTGAGAATGTCAAGAAAGGAAGGAATAATTCCATATCTTATGGAGATTTTCACAATACGACATCAGCTGCAGAAATTGGGAGAAGTAATGTATGATGGAGAAATACTCACTATGGTACAAAATGCTCTACCTAAAGAATGGAGTAGTTTCACTTCAAGCATCGATGGGAAAGAAGAAACAATGTCATTCCAGGATCTAAGTAAGATAGAAGAAACAAGAATGAAATCCAAAGCTGATACAGGATCAAGTAAAAGGAATCAAGCCTTTGCAACCATATCCAAGAAAAAAGATTCAGTAAATTTGGTCCTTGGAATAAAAGAAAAAATATGAACAAAGTACGATGCTTTGGATGTAATAATTTTGGGCATTATAAACGGGATTGTCCTAAATCTAGGAAGGAAAAGAGGAAACAGGAAAAATCACGTGAAAGGAAAGAACCTGATGAAAAGAAATCTAAGAAAGAAGAAGCGAAAGATCTCTATTGTGATTGAGATCATCTTCCTCTTTAATTGATTTCTGTTGGTTGTAAAATAGTATGATAGGAAGCAGTGTATATTAATAGCATCATGATAGAAGCATGGAAGGAGCACTTGAAGAAGTAGCTCCTGGAAACCTCACTGATAACAACATTGATGGAAGGAAGTCATCAAGATCAAGGATCATCATTCAATAATCAATATGAAAGAGGTGCTGACATTGACTAGAAATAAAGCAAAAGGTGTCATCGAGAATTCTATCTTGCTGAATTCTGGGATTAGGATATGATGACATATTGATGAAGCAGGTCAAGGGAATGAAGCTCTTCATTCTAGTAAAATTGTTGTAGGATGACTCAAAAGGAAAAGGATGAGGTACATATATCTATGTGTTGACACTGCATGTTGTGAAGTCATGTCATATGGTTGCAGGTAATGGACTTCTATCTTTAGAAGTATGATCTATGAAGGAGGATCTCTTATGGTGGTAACAGATAAAATTAAATATGTCCTCGTATGGAATATGAGGTGGTTGTATACAATCAAGGAACTGGATACTGGAAGTTCCTGGGAATGAAATTGTGCGGAGAAAGAATGGAAGAGATCATGAAGTGCAACCATGTGAAGAGGCAGTTATCATCCAGAAGCCAAGAAGATGTGACTAGGAGATCTCCTGGGAAAATATGTGGACTCTGATAGAAATATGGTAAACAAGAAAACCCTTGACAATACATATCTTTAGGAGATGTGTCAATCCGAATAGAGGATGTTGATGCCTACAGGAAGATGTCATGGTGAAAGATCATCACTGAGGTAACTTTTGATTTAAAAGTCCTTATGTATATGTTTATCTGGATGAGTTTATGTAGGGTTTCCAATCATGTGGAAGGATGTAAGATACTTGGGAGATGGTTCGAAGGAAAGAAATGTGACATAAAGGTGGACTAGATGAGAAACACTGATAAATCACTTTCTGATGTTTGACATGACTCATGGATGAAAGTGATGGATGATCTGTGCCCTATGAAGCCAAAAGTTGAAGATTCCTCAATATCGAAATCCATGACTTCGAGGGGAGTAATTCTTCATGAGCCGCTGGATGTCTCACCATTGCTGTTGCAGGTCCCTGGTTGAGAGGGAACCTAGTGGTAAGTTTCTTACTTGGAAGAAACTTGAAGTATGTCCTTCCTGAGTTAAGAGGGAGTGACGTATATGATTCTCTAATTCATGTGTCATACACTAGACTAGGGCTAACAGCCGTAAGTCTTAGTGAAGGCCATGAGGAGAGAATGGATAGACACATCATTCTAGTCTTCACTCAAAATGGAGGATTGGGTAATAATCTAGCATTTGATACTCTTTGAGAATGAAATAGGGCATTCAAGATAAGAGTAGTCGGGGACCGATATTCTTTGAGGGTTGGCTACCCAAGAGAAGAATAGTCCAAGAGGTCATACTCTGGGAACACCTGGGTGGAGTATGTACCTTGGAGAGACAATGACTATGGTGTCTATAAGTCATGTGTCTCGCCAACAATGTAGCCCATTGTCTCATTAGAGATGGAGTTGTTAGTCAAGGCCTTGCACTAAAACAATGTTGGTTGATATGATGCTACACAGATGTGATTACCAATCTGATTCTTCTTATGAGATTCTTCATATTGAAAGTGACAATGTACCATTATGAATACCTCCCTAGTTAAGAGGGAGTGTTGGAAAGTGTAACTAGGCTCGGTCTTCATATTGACTATGTAATTATGTATTTATGTAATGAAGAAGACAAAGATAATAAAATGTATTTTTAGTATGCTTGCTTCATGGGTTTCATGAGCAAGGTTTTATTATAGGTCAAAAGACTTCTTCTTGATGTCTTTTAGGGATTTGTCATTTTGTCATAAATGTACTAATTAAGAGTCATGTATATGAAGAGTCAAGTCAAACTAGTATGCCTCAAGACCTTGTCACATAAGCCTTGAAGTCATGGCTCATAATGTTGAAATACCTCCTCAAAACAGCCTATAAACAGTGGTCAAGTCGGCTCACATACCCCTGAACAAGTCAGCCTACACACAGATTGCAAGGTCGGCCTAAATCACAGAAAGGAGTACACTATAAAAGGTAAGGTTTGCGGTTCATTTGAGAAAGGAATCTTGGACAAGTCTGAAGAAGAATGTGAGGTACAGTCTGTGGTTAATGCAGTGAAAAGAAGTAAAATTTCAACGTAGCATGAAGGAAGTATAATACAGAAATAAGAACTATTGTTCTTATATTCAAGACTACAATAAGAGTGCGGATTGCAGTGCGTAAAAGAGGAGTACACCACAGAAAGGAGGTCATCTTCAGCGTGAAGAGAGGCAATTATAAAGCGTATCAACAGTTCGGTATTGATCTAAAAGGAGCCCATATACATCTCGATCTTGGATCAGCATATCTCAAAAGGAACAAAAGGTAAGTCCTGCAAGTAGGAAGGCTACTACAGCGTAAACTAGGGTTCGGTCTTCGACCTAAGAAATATCTAAAGGGTGTTGAAGGTAGGCCGAGAAAGAGATTATAGGAGAAGGTTGAGAAAGAGTCTAACTGAAAGGAAGTCACTGAGTAGAGACCGAGCTCTCTAGTCTAACTGAAAGGAAGTCACTGAGGCGCTAAAAGGTGCAGATCGGTGCAGGAAAGTACAGGAAAGAAGAATTAGCTCAAGGAGTGTCAAGGGTCTGAGTCATGGTCGTGGTACTTGTCAATTGAAAGTCTATAAGAAGAATTTCTTGTGGGTTTTCCTCTCCAAGAGGGAGAGGTTTTGGCCCAGTCTTGAAGAGCCTATATTTGTGTCTCGTGTGTTTTGGTAATTGACTTGATGAAATACATAAAAAACTAAGAAGAGAATACATAAGTCAGAGAAGTAAGCTCACAAGTAATTATCAAGAAGAGAATTTGAATTAAACCTAGCCCTCCCTAATTCTCAACAACATCCATAAGTCCAAGTTGCTCTTTGAAGACCAAGAACTTCCCTTTCGGCAAAGCCTTGGTGAGTATATTCATAATATGTTCGTTTTTCCATATGTGATGGAGTCTCATGGCTCCTCTCTGTACCATGTCTTGAATGTAGCGGTACCTGTTACCTCTCCTTGCTGTCTGCACCTATCTACAAGTTAGTGGAAAAAGCCTTCAACCCCACAAGGTGTAGTTGGTGGCAAGGAATTCAGAGAAGGGGTTGTCACCTACTCCCAACTCTTTTCGTTTAAGCTATCTCCTAAGTTAGCTATGGGGGGTGGTCCCTAATAGAAAAACTAAGTTAAAGATTTTGAGTTTTTAGGAGAATTGTTAGAGTGAAATTGGATTACTTTTAAAGATTTATTTGTATTTTATCAGCAACTTTGAAATAATAATATCAAACCATTCAACTAGTGCCTTGAAAGACGTACTCAAGAATAATGCTCAAAGAGATGAGAACACAATAACAAAATATGTCAACACAATATATTTGCAGGATAACCAAATCACAACATTTAAACATATCTTGTCATAGCTAGAAACAACCAAAAATTTAGATGATGAAGATGAAATTAAACTTTGAAAATATAGAAAGTAAGCATCACACTACTTGCATGAGATCAACAACCATAAAAAGGGAAATGTGATGAAGAGTGCTCTTGGTTCATTTTAGTTAAACTTACTCTACAACAAATATTTCAAATCAACTCTTCAATCCCCAGACCTCACCCTCGCCCAAATTATGTGGATCTCATAGTGAGGAGTCAATAGGAGAGTAGAGGGTCTCTAGAGGTCTATACAACCAACTTATGTTGGAGGTGAGTTCTAATAAGTTGTTTGTGTGAAATGAATGTTAATTAATCTCATTTAAATGATACATGCAAATTTTCCACAAGAGATGGTGCTACTTGCAATAATAAACCAAACTTTGAGAGAAACAATAGTCTTATGTGTGTTGTAGCATTTAATGGCAAGTGGAATGAGATAAATTCTTATAAAAAAGGGTGCTTCAATGGTTCTTCAACATGCATGAAGCATAAACATTAAATCAATGGGATTTTGCCAACCATGCGAATTTCTCACACATAAAAAGAGATTTTGCTCAAGTTTGTAGCATTGGGGCTCATGCATGTAATTTTAATTTAACCGAAATTTAGTTAGATGGATGTAGAGTGCATTAGTTGTTAATTCATTAATATGCATAAAACAAAAATTAGAAAATGAACCAATCCACCCAAGAAATTCCTTCCTCTTCAACCAAGGAAGGGGGATACCATGGGAAAAATATCCCAAGCTCCCTCAAGCAACAAAAATTATTTTATTATTGATTGCAAGTGAGGAAAACAACCTTTAAGAAGGTTGCCCAAAAGGAGGTCCTTCTATAAATAAAGAGCTTGGAAAAAGGCTTAATCCCCTCCTCAAAATTGACAACACAACTTATGAAGAAAACCTTTAAAATATGAATTTTCCAAGGCTCCAAAGCCCATGGCAAAGATCAAGTTTGTTGTTGTCCCAAAGGTGTTTACGGCCTCCCTAAAACTCGATTTTGAAGTAATGGAAGCCTTCACATGCAAGGAGGATCAATTGCCTTTTGCCCTTTTCCTCAAACTCCTCGCTTTTCATGCTCAAGCTTGCGAGCTACGAAAGAAAATCAAATGTTTGGCTAAAATAAAGAGGATCTAAAGTACAACTTAATATACAAAAGCACTAGCCCATGGAATGGGAGTGAACCCCCATTCTTGCCTAGTCTAAAAAAACACTCTTGAAGTAGCAAATACGACTTTAAGACGCTCTACAAATAGAAATTTTTATATTTTAGAATTGGAAATAGATGATCAAGTAGCTAGAGAACGAGAAACTCTCTCTTTGTCTTCCTTTGATGCAAAACTTGGGTTGAAAGTAGCTGAGTCTTGAATCGCTTTGAATCTAGGAGTGAGTTGATCTATTTGAAACTTCTCCCATGCCCGGATGGATTTCCTGCACACAATACGAATAGATCTTCCCTACACACTTAAACAAATATCAGTCTGCAAAACGATTAGAGCATCATAATGAAATAGATAAACCAAACATTCCTCCGAAAATGACTTGGCAAGCTAATTTCTAGAATAATACTCTAAATCAATGATGCATGCAAGATAGCTTGCACGCATCAATCCAAGCTAGATGGCAAATGTAAACTAATACTGATCAAGCATGTAAACGAATTCAAATACAATAGCCATAGTATGGAAAGAAATCACCCCATAACGCCAAAAGAACATCCGCTAAATAGCCCCAAAGTCTTGATTTTATTGATATACAAAAATGACAGAGTTTCCTCAAGCCCAATAGCTCATAACATGATACAAAACAATAGCCAATGGCTTTGTTATATAGAGATTCGAGAGCAATTCCCAAGGACGAATGCATGTGAGAAGTGAACTTGAAGCAAAACCTGAGTAAAGGTAAGCCAAGTTCCATATGGAGAAAACTGAGACACGCAGAGCAAAATCGATTTTCTTTGTGCACACCTAAGGAAATCGAATTCCCATATGATCTAGTGAACTCATCCATAAGCCAGAGGAAGTCTCGTGCTACACTGAGTCTATGACCGCAAACTCGAACCAACTGAAACCGTACCTGTAACTGACCCCAATGATCTTCTGCGTGGTGGCTCTGAGTGATTGCGTGGTGGCTCTGAGTGACTGCACATTCCAAATAGCGTAAATCCTCTGAGTGCAGTGTTGAGTGTTGTCGCACTCTAGATAGCTCGTGAGAAGAGGTCCCCACTTGGTCTTTAGTCAACCGATCCAGTGGAATATTCCTTTTATGCTCAACTACCTCTAGTAAATTCGATTTTTCTTGTGTAAGTGTTGCTTTGTCTCTGGAAAATTCGATTTTACATAAATAAATGATGAATTAATGATGCAGAGTGCTCAATCATCCTCCACATGTCTGCTGACTCAACCTTTGACTTAGGATAATTTCCAAGTCATTTCCACATCATTTTATCACAGGGAATAATTTATTTCTCTCTATTTTATTTAATTCTAGCCTAATTAAATGCCACAATTTCCACTAAACTTAGGAAATGTGGGTTTTGAGGATCCAGAACTCATTATTAACCCCTCAAAGTGTGTCATAGTAGAAAGTTGAGGGTGAGAGGTGTAATTTTGATTACTCATATCCCATACAACTTCTCTAGACAACACTTATTACAATCCAATTACAAATTTAATTGCAGTTTTTTACCTGCGGGAAATCTAAAAAATTAAAAAATTACTACCTAGACCTAACCAAATTCCACGAAATTTTTTGTGTGATCTAGTATGGTACTATACATTGACTCTAGACTCTAAGATGTGTCAGGGGCTCAACCTTCAAGGCGTCACCCCGGCTTTGGGGCAATGCAATGAGTGAAAAAACCGAGAAAATTATGCGCCGCTAAAAAGAAGGACGGGTGTTCACTGCAAAGCATATATCCGGACGGGTGTTCACAAGGAACATCAATGCCCCAATCAATTGTCGATACTCAGAAGGATTGCCAAATCATATCCAGCAGCATCTCCACATAACTTCTTGAAATTTATCTCCATCAGTGTATCCAAAGATTTTCATTTTGTCATTCCAAATCTCTCTAATAACTTCATGACATATTTTCCTTGAGAAAGGAAAATATCTCTAGGTCTCTGCCAAACTTCTAATCCCATAAAGTAATGCATCATGCCAAGATCCCTCATCTCGAACTTAGAGGCCAGCTCCCTCTTACACTCGATCATCAGAGACTCGCTACCTGTCAAGAATAGATCATCAACATATAAAACCAAAATCAAAGGCATACCATGGACCACCTTGAAATAGACGTTGGAATCAGCGATGCTTCTTGTGAATCCAAACTTCATCAGCTAACTATCAATGTGGGCATCCAAGCTCGAGGAGCTTGATTCAAACCATATAATGCTTTCTTCAACCTGCAAACATGTGTCTTCATGTCCTTTACTTTAAATCCCTGAGGTTGCTCAACATATACTTCTTCTTGTAGCATGCCATGAAGAAATGTTGTCTATACATCCATCTAGTGAAGGTTCCATCCTTGACTAGCAGGAAGGGCAACAATCGATCTAATAGTGGTGTAGCGGACAACTGGTGCAAAGATGTCATCATAATCTTCTCCCTTTTTTGGGGAGAATCATCTAGCCACAAACTTTGCCTTGTACTTTTCAATGCTTCCATCAGCTCTATGTTTGATCTTGTATAGCGATTTTGCAGTCACGACGAACTTTCCTTTAGGTTTCGAAACGATATCCCATACATCATTCTTCATAATGGATTCATATTCTTCGGTCATAGCATCCTTCCAAACCTGTTCTTTCATTGCTTCCTCAAATGTGGATGGCTCAGGCTGGATCATAGTGCTCAAGCTTTCTCTAAAGGTTATTTTGGGGGGAACAAATCTCTCAGCATCTTGTAAAGTATCACAAAAGCCATAATGTTCTCTTCCTGCCAGTGGGATCACTTGGAGGAGAATCCAAGGTGTCCATAGGCTCCATGGGATCATCAACAATATCCTTCTCTGATTTCAGCACAGAAGGACCTTCTAATATATCCATATCATCATCTTTCTTTGGAGGAGGAGGAAGGTCTCTTGCTTTTCCAAGAGCAGCATCTTCATCAAGGTCACATCCCTGTTAAACTCGATCTTCCTTTGGCCCCATATATATATATATATATATATATATATATATATATATATATATATATGCTTTAGAATTTTCACAATATCCAACAAACGTACCTTTCTTTCTGGTGACTTCCAACTTGTTCCTCTTATCCTTCGGCACATGAAAGTATGCAGGGCAACCAAATAACCTGAGATGACCAATGTCGGGTTTTACACCGGTGAACATTTCTTTGGGAGTCTTGTTATCCAAGGCTTGATGAGGAACCTTTTTTTGTACATAGATCGTTGTATTTGTTGCTTCACCCCAAAGGAAATTTGATAACTTTTGATCATGCAGCATAGCTCGGGCAGCTTCCCCAATCGACGTGTTCTTTCTTTCAACCACTCTATTTTGTTCAGGATTGTAGGGTACAATTGTTTCCTTCTTAATACCTTCCTTCTTGAATAAGTCAATGAACTCATTTGAAATGTATTCTCCACCATGGTCAGACCTAAAGACCTTAATTTTCTTCCCTATTTGATTCTCTATCAGCACCTGCAAGTCTTTGAACATATCAAAAGCCTTGTCCTTGTGCTTTAAATAGTAAATCCATGTTTTCCTAGAAAATTCATCAATGAATATGTTGTAATAGAGATGGCCACCAAGAGAATGCAATGGCATGGGTCCACAAAGATCATAATGAATGAGTTGAAGAAAATCATATGTCTTATTCCTCTGTCTTCTTTCCACTGGCGCAACCCGGACAAATTCCATCATGACTTGCTTGAACATCAGGCATCCCAAAGACTAGCTTCTTCAACTTTGGTAGGGCATCATAATGTAGATGTGCTAACCTGTGGTGCCATAACTCAATTTGTTGATTAGTGTCGTTGACCATTGCCAATAGAGTTCTCCCATTAACTCTATAGAGTCCTTCAACTCTAGATCCCAATGTGAAAGCATCCCTCATGCAAGATTCCTTAGGCCAACTCAGGACTTTTCCCTTTATGAAGGTTACTCTCATACCCTTGTCTTCCAAAGCATAAATAGAAACCAGGTTCTTCTTTAGTTCTGGAACATACATTACATCATGAAGAAGGATGGATTCCCCATAGTACAAATTAAATTTGATAGAACCAAAGCCCTTTACAAGATATGTAGAGTTATCCCCAAGAATGATCTTCAAACCTGTCTCCCTCGTAACCAGAGAAGTGTCTAGAATACCCATGATCTACCAACCAACTATCATGTGAATCTGGAGGAGAAGAACTCGAAAGAGTGTAAATAGGAATATATTCAAATTGACTTGCAGCTATATTATTTTCATACCTGGAATTTCTTGCTCTCTTTTCAGGATGATATTGTCCTTCTCGATCATCAGGTGTATCTCTTCTTCTATCATCTCGCCTTCTTCTATCATCACCTCTTCTTTTATCGTCGTTTCTTCTTCTATCATTGAACTTGTTATTATTGAAGCCATGATTGTTGTTGTACCTTGATATTGGAGCATTCCTCCTTTCCCGACAATCTTATAGTGGCCAAACTTGTGACAATTGTAACATTCAATCTTTGACATATCTTTATCTCTCATTCTCCTATTGGAATCCCTGGGTGTTGGTGCAAACTTCCTTTTATTAGATGGACCTCCTGTACCTTTCCTTTTATTATCTTGAATTTTCCCTCTATCAATCATCCAGGTCTCCTCTTGAGTGCATTTACCAACGAGCTCATCAAATGACGGGAATACATTATTGTTGCTTAGAATAGTAATGAAGGTCTCCCAAACAGGAGGAAGACCTCGAAGAGTGACCAATATCAACTCCCTATCAGATACCTACTCACCTACAACTTGCAATTGATCCCTTAAATGGGATACCCTCGTGATATAGGATTGCACAGATTCTCCCTAATTCATCTTTATCTCTTTGAGTTGATCTTTCAAAAAGAGGATGTGATTCAAGTTGTTGACCTCATACATCCGGCCAGCTTGTCATACATATCCTTAGATGCCTTCAAGTTACCAACATAAACAAGCAAATGATCTTGTAAACAATCAATGATAATTTTCTTAGCTTTGAGATCACCTTTCTTGTACCTGGATTTTATAGCAACAAAAGCATTCGTTGGAGGCTCAGGTACCTTTCCTTGCACATACCCCAAAACATCATTGTCATCTAGTATAACTTCCAACCTGATCTTCCAAGCAACAAAATTAGATGAGTCACCCAACTTCTCGTTCTCCTTGAAGTAAGAGGTAGACATCTTGACCAAACCAAATAGGCTCCTTCAGTTTCTTTCAAGAATGCTTTCTCTTGTCTCTTGTCACCTTGGGCTTTGCTCTTCGCCTTAGCTCTGATACCATGTTAAACTTTCCACTGTTCTATGTTGACACAATCACTTTAGCCCAATGCTTATCTTTCATTAGCAATCTATAAACACAATTTAATCTTCTGATGATCAATAGCAATTGTAGATAGAACAGTAAATGCAATGAACAATAAGAGACAAATAAGAGACTCCGAATTTGTTCAAAGACCAAGGAAAAACCCCACAAGGGGGAAAACCCTTTCAAATTCTTTTTCTTATTAGATTGTCATAAAGTGTTCAGCAAA